>JARHVA010000623.1:2870000-3457500 GCA_037957365.1 Torreya grandis
GTGTGTGTGTGTGTGTATATATATATATATATATATATATATATATATATATATATATATATATATCTTTATTCAACACACTTCATGTCACTTTGTCACTCTTTCTTTGTGTCCATATATATCTATGTTTGACACTCTTCAATAACATCTCATCTTCTCTGTACTTCTACCTCTATTCTTATATATTTTTGTTTGAAATAATTCCAATAGTTCCAATAGCATTTTCCTATGTCTTAAATTTCATATATATAATCAATGGATCTAGGGATCCATGTATTTAGTGTGTTCACACTTTAAATTTAACACATCATACCAATTCTGGACTTTAGTTCAATATTACATGGACTGTTAGTTTATCGTCTCTTGATTCCATGAATCACACCATAATTTTAGGTCTCCTTACTATCTATATAATTTTTTAGACTCAATTTTTAATTCATAAGATATTTAATGTATATTTTATTAGTTAGATTGATCAATCTCATTATTTGTGTCAATATATAGATCTTATATGCAAGTTCCTACATTTTCCTAAAACTAACCATTTGTTTGGACATGACTTTAAAAATCAATCATTGATCTTAACTTTGGTTCCATGATCTAATGCTCAATACTAAAATGTATCAACTTTAAAATTCATCCATTTAATCACATTTTTATAGGCTCATTCTATCTATTAGATCTTTGTACACTTTCAAACTTTAGCTTTGTCATTTTAAAAATATGCATATCAATCTTCCTAATATGAGCTTCCATGTGTCATTGGATCTCCAAATATGCACATTATTTATCTATATCTAGATGTTAGACATCAATTTATTTATCCCATCTTACTACTTTCTATATATTTGGATTGATTTAGCTCCATCGATCTTCTCAAACATGCTTGGTTTTTAACTCGATACTATGTCAATAAACATCAATTACTTTGTTTCATTTGAGTTAACTCAATCCCTTGGATCTTCCTCATCCAATATTATGTGTGATATTATATCTTTTAACTTGTAAAAAATTTACCTTGATGTGGTTATTAAACTTTAACACTTTGATCTCATCTTGTTCTTTTATCTTTGGATCACTTTCACTCCATCAATCTTCTAAGAATTTCTTGGTCTTTAACTTGCCACTATGTCAGTAAACATTGAACACTTTATAGCATTTAAGTCCATTCACTTTATGGATCTCCTTTGCACAATCACCTCCTCATCGTTAGATCTTCAGATAAGTTCATTCTTTATATCTTTCCAACCCTCAAGAATATGACACTTGGCTTAAGCACATGCCTTTTGTACATATCTATCAGTTCCCACTATTGAGACATTTAGCATCCTTTCATTGGTCATTGACCTTTTGAATTTAAACTAAACCATTGATATACTATGTAGGCTTCATGATTTTGAAACTTGTCACTTACATGTTAACTCTAAGGAGCCTTTGATAATTTGACTTTGCTTCACTTTGTTGGATCATCTACATATGATGAAGTGTAGGATATTGATCAAGTTGGGAAATATATTAAGTCTTAGACTTAGAAAAATATAAAGTCCTTTGATCATTACTTGGAGCCAATAATTTATAGGTTAAGGGGCTAATTTCTTAATGACAATATGGACTTAAGTTGTAACTTAAGTTACTAATTCCTGACTATACCAAGTTAACATTTAAGTATAACTTTTATTGTTGACACCATGGCTAAACCCTTAGGATTTTATTGTGAAACCCTATAATGTTTGAGAGATAAATAAATCAATTATGAGCTCATTCCTTATCCTCTAAACCTGAAGACCATATTTATATAATGTACATTAAAAAATCCATAATGGATCTTATATCTATTTGAATTGAAACATCTATAAATGGTCTTTGTAAAAGCATGACAACTTTGCATAGTGTAACTGTGAAACATGCTCTTCTTTCCATCAATCATGCTTGATGATTTTGACATCAATTACATCCTTAGTGTCCCTTTTGACATGAATGACAATCATATTACCAATAATCTCCCCCTTTGGCATTGATGGAAAACTAAATGCTCTGATGCAAAATTAATGTTCTAATCTTCTAATAATTTGATCCTTCTCTAGCATTGCTTGCATTGGCTTCTGATGAGTATGTATTGAAGTTGTTCATACCAAAATTGCTCCCCTTTAGGCAATGGAATATTTTCCTAAACTCATCTTGGACACTTGATCTAATCTTTCAAAATTTTACAAAGAGCATTTGCACTTTTTCTCCAAACTTTTACAAAGAGCATTTGCCCTTCCCCCCCACTTGACATCAATGGCAAAGGGACTCCTCACTATTTTTCCAAAGTGTTCTACCCCTTTATTAGATAAATGAGTTTTTCCCAGAACCTACAACCATCAACTCATTAGAAATTGTCAAAATATACATATCTGAGTGAACTTTTCTCTCTTCTTTTAAGGATTAATAAGGACTTCATGAGACTCCCCTTAGACTCATGCCCTATCACTAGTGATTTAGTGATGTGGTGTAGGAATCACTACTCCCATATTCTATTTTTGATATTCAAATTATTCCTTGGGAAGATATTTGGTGAATATGTCTGTAATCTGGTCCTTGGTTAGCACATATTCCATTGTGACATCTTGATCTGCAACCCTTTCTCTTAAGAAGTGATACTTGATTGATATGTGCTTGGTTCTTAAATGAATCATTAGATTTGTTATATATTTATAGAACTTGAATATCACAAATAATATAAACAGGTGATGTGTACTCAACCTTGATGTCCTTGAGTGTTCACTTCATCTACAAGACTTGAGTGCAACATGCCATTACTGCTACATACTATGATTCTGCTATAGAAAGAGTAAATAATTCTTGCTTTTTTCTCAACCATGAAACAAGTCTATTTCTAAGGAAAAATTCACCACCACTAGTGCTTCTAATATCATCCACACTTCCTACCCAATCAAGATCTTTATATGCTATCAAAGTGAAATATTCACTTTTAGGGTACCATAGACTATAGTCAATTTTGATCTTGATGTATCTAAATATTATTTTCACTACATTTACATGTAACTCTTTAGGAGCCACCAAAAATATAGAAACCATGCACACTACTTGCATGATATCTAGTCTTGATGCAATTATGTATATCAATCTACCTATCATTGATCTATACATAGTCTAATTTGCATCAAGGGACTCATTCTCTTTGCTCATCTTGCATCTAGTTATCATGAGAGTAATAATTGGTTTGTTATCTTCCATTAAAAATTTCTTGAGCATATCCTTTACATATTTGGTTTGGGATATGAATATCCCTTCATTAGATTGTGCTACTTGTAGACCAAGGAAGAATGGAAATTCTCCTAGCATGGACATCTCAAATTCAATTTGCATTTGTGTATAAAATTCTTTGCACATTTTGTTATTTATACCACCAAAGATGATGTCATATAAATAAATAAAAATAATCAACATATGATCACCTTCTAATTTGAAGTATAGATTACTGTCTACACATCCTTTGTTGAAACCTTTTTGTTCTAGGTATTGGTCCAATCTTGAACACCATGCTCTATATGTTTGTTTTAGACCATATAGTGATATATTTAGTCTTCACACATAATCTTCTCCATCTAACAACTAAAAACCTTCTAGTTGTTCAATAAAGACTTCCTCTTCTAGGTTCCCATTAAATAAAGTAGACTTTACATCCATTTGATAGACCTTGAACTTCTTGTAAATAGAGAATGCTAGAAACATTATTATAGCTTCCAATCTAGCAATTGGATTAAATGTTTCCTAAAATTCTATGCCTTATACTTGTGTATATCCCTTGCACATCAATCTCACTTTATTTATTATAACATCTCCATCCTCATTGAGCTTGTTTTTATAGACCGATTTTGTTCCTTTCACATTCGTTTGAGGGTCTTAGAACTAATTACCAAGTTTTTTCTTTTCTCTTTGGCTCAGTTTTTCTTACATGGCTTTTATCCAATTCTTATCCTTGTTATATTTAATATAGCTCTTAAGCTCAATTTTTGGCATTAGAGCAAAACTTACTTGCTCCTTGTTCATTATAGCTCTTCTCCTTGTCTGAACTCCTTCATTACTATTACCAATTATCTACTCTTTAGGATGATATTTTTGAAAACATATTGGAGGTTTTTTTTCATTCTTTTCCTCAACATCTTCACTATCTACTTCTTCTTTAATATCTATCTCTTCATTACCAATTTACTTGTTAGGTTTAACATGTTTTATGCCTTCTTCAACCTTGACATTTATGCTCTTTATTGGGTGAATATTTTGTTTCTAACACAATGGTATAAAAACTCTTATTCCAACCATAGTGTGATGAGATAAAATATCTCCTCAAGACAAGGGGAGGTTCCCTTCCTATTGTTAACTAAAACAAAAAGTTATTGTTTACACTTATTTACACTAATTTTATCATAGCGGGTGTTGTCATATCATCCAATTCTCTTTTTTATAATTGATTTTTTATTTAAAACTTATTTCCTTTTTCTACAATATATTGAGAAAATGTAGAATAATGTAATAGATCAATAGTCATTGATACTCAGATTAGTTAACCAAAAGAATAACTAAAATGATACCAGAGAAGTAAAGTGAATGCACGGAATAAAGTACAGCCCAAAGTCTTCACCTTATTTCTAAAAAAGATTAAAAATCACCAAAGAATAATAAATTACAACCCAAAGTATCCATAGTAATTCTGTTTCAATGATGAACACAAACCTAGTAACTAAAAAGTAGCTCAAAGACTCTAAAAGCAACTTCTTGGCACCTTTCATTTTATAGAAATTTCACACCACAATCTAGTCAAAGCATAAGAAAGTGTAATAGAAAATACATAAGAATATCTCCAACACACCACAATTTTATCTCAAGACAAAGATTGAAATATCACTTAATTTTCTTATATTGAATTAAATTTAAGATTTACAATATGAACACAAAGTTTCAAAATTGCTTATCAATTCAACAACATTTCACCTCTATATCTCTTGGTGATATTTTTTACAAAGATCATCTTCCTAATTATAGAGAGGATTATTGGAAAAAAATAGGAAATACATAATTACATTGACTTATTCATTGACAAAGTCTTATTTGACTTAGGACTAGATACTTTTCCTATGTGTAAAATTCACCAAACAAAATTACATACGAAAAGTTAAAAAAATAAACTAAGTGTCCTTAGACACATGAATTTATTCCTTTTTTATATTCTCTAAATATTAATCATATCTCTTTAATGTATCTTGGACTTCACTATTATCTAGGATTGATGTACTCTTGGAGACGACAAGGACCCTTGCGATAGAATCTTCTAGGTTAACTGGCAAATCCTTAATTATGTCCAAGGTTGTTTGTAGTTTATCCAAACTGACTTGAAATTCAATCAAGTTGTCAATGGAATCCAACATGAATTTTCTTGTTTCAATATCTATTTGGAGCAAAGATTTAAACTCTTAAACCATAGTCTCCATAAGAATAATTTCTTGGGATTCATTTCTAACCTAGCAAGGAAGCTCTCTAATTTTATCTACAATGTCTAATATTTTATTATTGCACATCTTCAATTTGTTTAAGATCTTTAACTATATTCTTCAGAACTTCTCTTTTATTCTTCATGGCTTCCCTATACTCAATGAACATTTTTCTATTTGGAATGATTTGTTTCTCAACTAGGAGATCCAACTTAAATTGACATATCTGAGTCCATGTATCAATATCTTTCTCAATCAATTCCAAATTTTGAGTGAGTATTTTAATTATTTGTTGAATTTATATCTTCACTTCACTTAGGTTCTTAAAAAATCCAATGGTAGAAAATAACCATTGAGTACCCTATGTTTTTAATCCCTCAATCCATGTATTGACCACCTAACCTCAATATCCAATTTTATCTACCTAGTGAATTTCCTTTTTAGTGTTTTCTTGTACAATAACCTCAATAGTATCAAAAGATTCAAATATTATACTTGTACTTTGAGTTGATCCTTAATCTTCTTATCTTTGTCATATCTTTCCAACAAAAATTCCATAACTACTTGTAAATCTTCTTTTGCACTCTCATGCATCTAATTCTTGAAGTTTATCTATGTAATTTCATAATTAAACACTTGAATGTCTTTAATGATTTTAATTTTTGGAGGCATTATAACTTCAGCATACTTGTGCCTAGATTCAAAAATTACCCTTGACATAGTTTTAGATTTCTTTATTATTTTGGGCTTAACTAGCATATGTTGACCAAAGTCAAAATGATCAAGTGAAACAACTTGATTCTTCCTCTTAGATGTCTGAGAAATCATCCATGGAGGAAGAGGAGATGAGTTTTTTAGAGAAAAAAAACCAAGGATTGTGATGTTTTAGGAGAAATAATGGTTTGTAAAGTAGGTGTAATGGAAAGTGGAATAGTGGAGGTATCTAGTAGTGGAGTTGACACCAATGGGATAGAGGTCATAATTAGTGGGGTTTGGGTTAACATGAATGATACTTTAGGGTTTGATGGTATTTTGGACACTGGGGTGACAATGTCTTGGGTTGTTATTTTGGAGGAAGATGTAGACATGAATTTGTCTATAATGTATTGAGTGAATTAAAAATTAGTTAGGGATCCCAATGACTTCAAAAGACTAGGTGAATTTGATAATAAATCAAAAACTTGATCTAATGTGCCTTGTGAGGGAACTTGAAAAAGTGTGGCACTAAGAGGAAAAGGTAGAGATGAAAGAATAACTTGTGGAGGAACATAATCAATTAGTATAGTTGTATCTATCAGGGGAATTGTTGAAAATGTTACCTATAAAATTATGGATTGAGAAACCTCAACCAAAGGAACCTCTTATTTTATAGCCTTTGATTGTATAGTTTGTTGAATCATTGGTTGAGGCATTTTTGAAGTTGTTGATTGAGATGGTGCCTTACTTGTAGTTGTATTTTCCTCCTTTTCTACTTGAGCACTTTCTTTGACACTAGCTTCTTTGTCTTTCTTTTTACCTTTACTTATAAATACAAAGTTTGGCTTCTAAGTAGAAGTAAAAGACTCTTCTTTTTCCTTTGTCTTGAGTTCCTCTCATTTCTTGGTAGCATCTACATCATATTCCTCCTTAGAACCAATTTTGAAATGTTTTAACTTAATACCTTTGGACTCCAACCAAGCATTAGTCCTTGCCAATATGGGTTGGAATCTATCCCTGATTGATGTAGATTATTTTATTGACCACTAGATTGGAGGAAGAGGGGTATAATATACCTAATTACCCTCATATGAGGGGTCTATTACATCCTCATCATTTGAAAAATCTATTGAAATATTAGCCAATTTTAGATTGTCAATTTGGTCAATAGTAAGATGGCTATAATCTAGCTTCCTTACATCTTCATCAGTCCTACATTATACATAGATGTCCTCAATCCTATGTACATGAGTTAAATTATGCTTGATTTTCTCCTTCATCAGTCTATAATAAAAATCTTCTCTACTCTTAGATATCTTAAGAGTTACCCATTGTAGTTTAATTTCCATGGTTTTAGCCTTGGGTGTAGTGGCAATAGTATACCACCCAATTCTGATTGGAAACTTAAAACCTATTTTATTGGAATCTAATTGATTTTTATGTACACTCATGATTTTCCTACACATCTCCAACAATACTAGCTTATCACTTGGATATCTGGGTAGCATGTATGGTTTCTCATCAAATCATCCTACCCTGATGTAGGTGAAGATTAAGAACTGTAAAAAGATGCAACTAACTTAATTTATTTTTTCCCATGCCTGATCTAAAACTCTTTTCTTCTCAAGATCTTGCTCGAAGATGCAAATAAATTTCTAAAATAAAGCATCATTAACTCTCCTAAAATTGTTTAATACTTTTCTTGAGAGTTAATTATGGATAGTAATCATGAACTAGGACCTTTTTCCATTCACCACTACTAGTTAAACCTAGGAAGGATATAATTCTATTTAAAACATAAAATAGATAATAAGTCATATAAAACTTCAAGGAAGAAGTGACCTCTGAAAGCTGGTGACATATAGCATCACTAATTTAGCTCCCCCAATAAATTCTTTGTTTTTCCTTCTTGATTATGAAGACGTAATGATACATCCATTCTTGGAACACATTTGATGTTGACAGGCCCTTAAATTTTCTAAGGAGAGTAATCAAATCTCTTACTTCTTTCAAGAATTCACTATGACATAAGTATTTAGGACATCTTATAATTGAATGTCTAGGAGTCCTAAGCCAATGTGCATTGATGTGACTCTTGCATTTGTTAGAATTCTTATCCTAATATTCCTAGGCTAAGTTGGTACTTATATCTGAGTACTCTTTGATATCTAAAATATGAAATATTTTATGAAAGTACTCAAAATCCAAATGAATTATCAGCTTCCCATTAACATCCTTGACTGATTTAGTTTCCTTGTCAAAATGGCCAGCAACTGTTAGGATAGATTTTGGGTCATGTGTTGAGATAGGGAAACCAATCACCAAATGAATATCACCATTTAAAATAGCTTACATGTGTGAAGTAATGGGTTCCCTCCCTAATCTATGCAAGAATTCTTCCATGTCAACATGGCCAATTTTAGTGTCTCTAATTTGATCCACATTAGATTCCACTATAGATATTAGAAACACCCCTTGGAACTTGTACTTCATTGTTTTCTTGGTAAGTGAATCATCTAACATTGGTTAAGCAACTACAATAAATTTTCATTATGCCAAAGTTAGCATTTTCATTAATCTTGGAGAAAATACAAGAGCAAAAAAATATGCATTCCTACACTAGATATGGATAAAACTAGTCTTTTGGTGCAATTTAGAGATTTTTTTTTGAATTACATGAGAGTTGGTAAAAATTTAGGTAAGGTGTAAGTTAGAGAAAATTATCTGACTTACACCAGAGTTGAGTATGTTTTGAGTGTAGTTCATAGAATTTTATCTGACTTACATGAAAATTTAATAGGATTGATCCTTGGTACAAATCAGAGAAAATTATTTGATTTACACTAAAACTAGGTGCTTGGGTGTTTGGGTACAAGTCAAAGAATTTTCTATGATTTGCACCAAGGAGTGAGTTTTGGTGTAAATCAAATAATTTTATCTAACTTGTACCAATCATGGTGTATTAACAGTGTCGATCAGAAAAAATTCTCTGACTTGCACCATTTGGGTGGGTTTTTGAAAATCAAAGAAATTTCTCTAATTTACACCATTTAGTAGGTTTGGTTTGGTGCATATCAGAGATAAATCCCTGACAGAGACCCTTGGGGTGTACTTCAAATATTTTTCTCCAAAGTGCACTAAGATTTAGAAGGGCCATACACATCGAAGAAAAATTCTTGAAATGCACCCCTATAAGGGTTTGAAATTTTAGAAAACACTTTTAGGTATGAAATAAAAATGATGAAAGCAAATGAAAATGTATAAGAAGAGATCAAAACATAAAACCCCAAAATAGAAATGAAAAAGAAATCAAAATAAACAAAATTAATATCTAGAATGAAGATCTATAGATGTTAATTAGAGGGGATTGAATATGAAAATGATCAAAGAAGAAAACACACAAGCACAAAAATGGTAATGATAAGAGGTGCACACGAGCTCTTAAATGGAAAAAAAAGAAGAGTAAACACAAATAGTAAAAATAAAAATTATGAGATGAAATTATATATAAGTGAGGTAATTAATGAGTATTAATTACCATAGGTGGTGGGCCTAGGTGCAAATGTAGAGATTAAAGAAGGGAGAGGAGACCTTCTTGGATATTGACAGAAAAATATTCTAAGAAAATTTGGGTGAGTTAAGAAAATGAGAAGATAGAATGTCTAAGAAGGGCACTATACCAATCCAAGGTGAACCCTGATAAATACATAGGGAAGGTTCAGATAAGGAGGGCTTCATCATAGGCAATCAAGTAAAAAATGGTGAAATTTCCTAAAATGTTTTTGAGTATCATCCTTCCTCTAGAACATAAAGAATTTGGGGATCTCCCATTGAGGAGGATAAGCATTAATCAAGATAGAATGGTAGATAGGTTCATTATAGATTTGGTTTTAAGATAAAACACTATGGGACCCAAAGATATATTATTTGAGTTGGTTCATCTTATCTACAAGCATCTTGATCAAGTCAAGTTGGGACTTGGAAACTACATAATTCAATGGCAAGTTCTACTAAGATTGGGTTACAACTATGAATTGGTATGTGCTAGGAGGTACAAAAGTGGGCACATATTGGTATGTGGTAATTTGAGGATGGGATAGTGTCCTAGCAAGATTTATAGGCATTAAGGGTTGGGTGGAAGGTATAATATATCACAATGGGTTGGGGATATATTGATAGGAATCCATGAGGGCTTGTAGAGAAACTGATAATGGTTGGTTTATGGGTATATTTGGGTTGGTTGATTGGGGCATGGTTTGGGTTAGTAATTTTAAAGTGCTTGTGGGTGGTTGATGGTTAGTGACCCTAGTGCTAATAGGGGGAAGTGTTTTTGGTATGAAGATTACCAATTTATAAAAGGGGGTTGAGGTTGGTATATTGGTTAAGATGAATGGAATGGTAGAAATGGGTATGGAAGACATCGTATTGGTAAAAGGGGTAGAAGTGACAAGGGGTAAAGTTGAGACAATGTTAGAAGTATTTGTTGGGGTAATAGGTGTTTGATTAGTAGTAGTAGATATATCAATGGTATAATATGAGGTTTGGCTAATAAAAGGGTGGGATGATGTAACACCAATTATAAGGTGGTGTGGCATACCATAGGGTGGATCCATGGGAGGAACTGAAGTTATCAAAGTATGGTAGGCTAAAGTATTAAGATAGTGTTGTAAAGCAATTGGATTTTTATCTAAAAATGTGGTGGTAAAATATGGATTTCCTTTAAGCACTATTGAAGGCACCATAGATGGTGGAGAATGGTGTGGTGAAGCATGGGGTGATCTATCAACATTTGAGGTATAATCCATAGATGAGGATGAAAAATAAGATGGTGGTTGGTTATTTTATTTTCTTACTTGGTATCTAGTTAAGACCACATGATAAATTTATAAATGGATAATGAACCTCTCACCTCAAACAATGAGAAAACAAAGAAAATCCTAAAGTAAACAAAGCACACTCTAAAAGCATAATTAATCCTAGGATTTATTTTAAATCACTTTTAGCTTATGCCTTAAAGAATATGAAAGGGGAAATTGGCTTATGAGTCAGTTACTAGAAGATACATATAAGGATGGTTTTAGGTTAAGTTTTGGTACTCAAATAATATACACTATACCAAGTATGTGGCCTAGTACTTAAGGCTTTCTCCCTGCACTTCACGAACCTAAAGCTAAGTTAGGCCACTTCACCAATAAACACCATTTGTCTAAAGTTTATAATCCAAAAAAAAATGGAGTGGGTCCAACTCTTGGTGATGAAATCCAGGTGGGATCATCGGGTAGGGTAAGGTAATCCAAAGGGTGATGAAATCCCAATGGGCTTTGTCTCAAGTAAGTTTTGATGTTTATTTTATGTAAGTGGTTTGGTAGTATAACATATATGTGATACAATTAATTCATAATGCATTTAAATAATCTAGGTGATATAATAATTAAGTAGGAAAAATAATAGATGAACTCAATTTTAACCCAAAATAAAATTTTGGTGTCTTTTCATGCAAATAAGGAACAACTAAGAATTCACTTAATGTAGGATGAAAACTTCTTTTTTTTACATATTTTTAGGAAGAAAAAGAGAACATTTCTATCTTTTGAAATTTTAGATATAACAAAAATGTAAGAGCATAAATTTTCACTAATGCAACTATATGACTAAAAGAAATATGAACCTAGAAGGGGTCCCACCGGGTGTGCCAACATATTTCTATCTAATTTCTACTTTTTTCTTAATTTTAGAAAAAGAAAGAAACTATAAATAAGGGTAATGGTAATGAGAACCTGGTATAAAGTGTGCACATGATCTAGAAGATGGTGGATACTCCTCTTATTCTAGGAAGGAATAAAATTTGTTTGTTAGATAAGTAACTAAGTGGATTGCCTAGTGTGAGCTAGATCTAAGAAATATGAGCTTTTTTGGAGGATATCAATCCACTCTCTTAGGATAATTATGTTTATAAATAAAATGCTAATAAAAGAAAGTAACATAACATGAAAGTAATAGATCTAAAGAATTAAATGCTTTTAAATGAAATTCTAATATTCTCAACAAAATAAGATTTAGGTGAATGTTAGAATGCCAAAACATAAAACCAAGTAATTCATAAACAAAAACTTATCCTTGTTGAATTTGGTTGAGGGTGTTATTGGAGATGTTGTTGTAGATAGCTTTATTATTGGAGTTGGTTGAAGGAGATGCTGATGAAGATGTTGATTAAGTTCTATTTTTGAAATTCTTGGGGTTGGTGATTTTGTTGAAGATGATGATGAGGAAGTTATTGTTGAAAGATTTGTTATTGATGCCTCAAAGATGAATGATTCTCTCTCAAAGATGAATGTCTTCAACCTACAAAAGAATGCTAATATCCAAAAAAGAATGCTCAACCTCAAGATAAGTGACTCTCCAAAATGATCAACACCTCTATAAGATAAAAGGATTTTAACCCCATAAGATAAATGACCAAAACCCCCTCATGAAATAAAGAAGACACCTATTATTGATTTTAGGAGAGGAATCAAGAGGAAATACAAGGTAAGGAGAAGTATTTCAAAATTATACAAAGGGGAAAGACAAAATGGAAACTTTGAAAGGTTTTCCCATGTGTTTGGTCAAAAATACATGCCCCACAATCAAATATAAAATTTTCAACTTGATAATTGCTTTTGAATTTGCCCTATGAAGAGAGGTAAGGTGGGGAACATGGAAATGATTCTCCATGTACACACATGCTCTAATAGTATTTTTAAATCATCCTTTTGACCTTGCATTAAAATATGATTTGAAAGGACCCACTTTGGCATCCCACCTCCCATGTGAAGAGAAAATGTGAAGGAGACAAGTTTACTATGCAATCATGTACTCACATGCTTAAGATTTTTTCCACCTACCTCCTTTTAACTTCTCTAAAGGTCATGAATGGTTATCCCACTAAATTTTTCATCCCATTTGGCCCAAAATACCTATTTCACATGTTACATGATGAAGAATAAGGAAAAATTCACCAAAGTTACCCTTTGGCCAAGTACACCCATGTGGAGTTAAAAAAGATGATTCCAATTGTCTCTTAAGTGGACTAGGGTGTTGTTAAAGGAGTGAAGGATGGATATGATTTTGGCCATGATGTTATTTTGTAAATTTAGTTGATCAAAAGAAAGGGAGGATATTATGTTAATGTTGGTGTCTCCATCAATCATCACCCTTTTGATATGAATGTGATTGACGTATGTAGTGGTAAAGAGAGGAGGATTAGACTTCTCTGAATGGGCTTAGAGGTATATTATAATCTTGGAAAGTGATGATGGTGGAATTTTGGAGGGATCAAACAAAGGATATAAGAGGTTGAGGGTCATCTAGCTAAAACTCAATGGATTACAGGGTATTTATTAATCCCTAGTGATGGTGGGGTGAGGTGTTGATCAAGTCATAAAGGCTCATCTTCACTAATGCTTGGTGAAGCTACTTCAATATGGTTTATTGAATAAATACATAAGAATTAGTAGGAGGAGTAATAAGGATGGACACTTTAGGTCTTGGTGATGGTGTGGGCATTAGTGTTTGAACTTGGTTAGAAGGCTAATAATCCAAATAATAAGTCCATTAAATAGACATGTTAGTTCTACCTTTACCCTTTTATTGAGCACACAATTGGGTAATCATGTGGATAGTATGGATAATGGGCTCAGTTGGACTAGGTTGCTATTTTATTTCATTTCCCTTACCTATAGATGAGAGTGAGGAAGCAGGTGTAGGTTGGGATAGTGGTTAGATTGGATGGGTTGGCAGTTGGTTTAATAAGGTAGGTGAAATTGGTTCATCTAATAATAGATCATCATCCTCATATAAGAAATGAACAAGATTTTGGAGAGATTTATAGTTATCCATGTTATGTCCTAGTGTCCTATGGTATGCACATATATGAGTATCATTGAACTAAGAGGGTCTAGTGTTAGAAGGGTTGAATGGCTTAATAGGTGGAAGTTTAATGGAGGATGTTCACAATAGCCTCTATAAAATAATAGAGTAGTATTCCTTTAGAAGTGTTTAGGGTGTTGAGATGGTTGTTAGGGAAATAAGAACCTTTTTAGGCATGGTATTGACCTTAAATAAGGTTGGTGGTTGGGAAAATTTGGTAGATTATTTAGGTTGGGTTAGCTTAGCTATGGTAAGGTTAATGGTATGTGTTTTCAAAGTAGAGGATGAGGGGTTAATAATGGTTTTGATTGAAGTAAATGACATAGTTGGTGGAGGGGTAGGCATAAAAAAGGGTGTTGGTTTAATTAGAGAAGAATAAGTGACTGAGATGGTATAAGGGTAAGGTCCCAAAATAGATGTCAAATGAGAAAGAGGTGACATAGGTCTAGCTTGAGGATGAGGTTTAGGTAATTGCACCCTTCGATCTATCTTGGTTGGTGGTTTGTTAGGCAGCCTAGAGGGGGTTATGTCTAATTTAATGGGTGGAATGGGTGATGCTAGGTGTGGGAAGGATACCCAAATTCTTGGTTGGTTTAGATAAAATATTATGAGATGATCTAGGTGGAGGTGGGTGATATGATTCCCTCATGTCTTGGGATAAAGAAATGTTTGATGATGGGGTGGTAATAAGTTGGAAAGTGGATGCTAATAAAGTTGAGGGTTTGGATTTGTTTTGGTATGGGATACCCAAATGATGCCAAAAAGTGGCTCTATCTGGTTTGGGTTGTGAGGCAAATTCCCAACTATACATTAACTTATAAAAGGGATTATAAATAATTTTTTTCCCTTGATCTATTGTTTCAAATGTCAAGCCTTTGGGTGAAGAAGAGGGGATGGTTCTTGCATCTTTACTTGAGCTATAAGGTTGCAAAATAATGGTTGTTTGCAAGGTGATTAAGAGAGGGGATGTTTGTTTGATTGAGGGTATATGTATGGTCCTAACTCCTTCCTTTGATAGGGTATCCAAAGGAAAAGAAGGGAGTTCTACCATTTCATTTAGTGGGGTAGAGAAAGGGGTGGTTAAATCAATGGATAGTTTTGTGAAATGAGAGGTGGGCATGGATATGGTTTGATCAAGTGGAGAAGTGAGGGATATAGATCCTTCTACTTGGGTCTCTGAAGGGATAATAGGTGAATTTGCTTCTTCCATAAGTGGGGTTGGTGAAGAGGAAATGGGAATATGAGGCTCATCTTTCATGGGCTCATTTATGATGCCATTGATTGTGTGTGTCTCATGAGATGAAGATGGTTCAAATTGATTGTCATGGGTTTGGGTAGGTGGAGGATAGTTAGGGAATGGTTTACAAAAAATATTAAGAGAATGGTTGGGGGGTGTTTTAGGGTTTTCAAACATCAATTTGTCATTGTCATTTTTCGACAAAAATTTTAAAAGTGTTACACCAGTTTATGTCATGTTCAATGACCCGATGGAAAGCATAATGGTCATTTTTATTATACCACCCAAGCACAGGATGAGAGGGGTTAAATTGTTGAGGTGGCTTGATCAGTAGAAGTTAAATAACATTAGATTTTATAAATTTATCTAATAAAGAGGCATAACACTCCCCTATAGGGGTGAATTACTTAAGGGAAACCTAGTTTTGATTTTAGTTTGGTGGGTAAGAAGGATTAGAAGGTGTGTTTTGACATGGTTGGTTAATAGATGGAGGTGGGGAAGTTTTCAAGATAACCACATTTGCAGATTTTTTGGCTTTAGAATTGGGTTGGTTGGTTATTTTGGTGGAAGAGGGGTCATTAGGTTTAAAATTGGAATTCTTATTTCATAATTTCAATTTACCCTCATCTATGGCTCAATTCTCAATTTTGTTCACCATTGTGAATGCTTCATCAAAGGTTATAAATTTTTACACTTGAAGGGTGGGAGCGATGTGTTTTGCACATCCCCAAGAGAAAATTTCAATGAGTTCCATTTGGGGTAGTGAAAAACATAATTGATTAATGAGGCCTCACCATCATGTAACATCGGTAATTGATTCATCATCAAACTGCCTAATGGAATAGAGGTCAGTTATGGAGACCTTCTTGGATATATTGATAAAAAAAAGTTTTAAGAAAATTTGGGTGAGTTGGGAAAATGAAAAGATTGAATTCTTAGGAAGGGCACTGTACCAATCTAAGGTGGGCCTTCATAAAGACATAAGGAAGGTTTAGAGAAGGAGGGAATCATCATAGGTAATCAAGAAACAAGAATGGTGAAACACCCTCCAATGTTATTGAGGATCCTCCTTCCCTTAAAACTTACAAAATTTGGGGAGATCCCATCGAGGAGGATAAACATGAATTAAGATAGAAGGGTTGATAGGTTCATTAAAAATTTGGTCACAAGATAAAATATTATGGGACCCAGAGATATATAATTCAAGTTGGGTCATTTTATCTACAAGCATCTTGATCAAGTCAGGTTGGGGTTGGGAAAATACATAATTTGGTGGCAATTTCTATTGAGGTTAGGTTGTAATTATGAATTGGTATGTGGTAAGAGGCACAAAAGTGGGCACATATTGGTATATGGTAATTTGAGGTTGGGATAGTGTCCCAACAAGGTAGATAGGAATTAAGGGTTGGGTGGAAGGTGTAATGTATCTCGATGGGTTGTGGATATATTGATAAGAGGCCACAAGGGCTTATAGAGGAACTGATAATGGTTGGTTTAGGGGTATATTTGGGTTGGTTGATGGGGGCATGGTTTGGGTTGGTAATACTAAAGTGTTTATAGGTTATTGAGGGGTAGTAACCCTAGTGATAATAGGGGGAAGTGTTTGTGGCATGGAGGGTACCAAGTTCTAAAAGGGGTTTGAGGTTGGTATATTGGTTAAGCTAAAGGGAATGGTAGAAATGGGTATGAATGACACCACATCAATAAAAGGGGTAGAAGTGACAAGGGGTAAAGTTGAGCCAATATTAGAGATATTAGTTGGGGTAATATGTGTTTAGGTTGTGGTGTTAGATGGACCAATTGTAGAAGATGAAGCTTGGCTAACAAAAGGGTGGGATGATATAACACCAACTATGAGGTGGTGTGGCATACCATATGATAGATCCACAAGAGGAATCAAAGTCATATAAATATGGTATGATAAGGTATTAAGATAGTGTTGTAATTATATTATATTACTTTTCAAAAATTTATAAAAATCTAGATCATATTTAGGGATTGTTGAAGGCACTATAGGTAGGGAGAATGGTACGGTGAAGCATGGGGTGATCTATCAATGTTTGAGGTATAATCCATGGATGAGGATGAAGAAGATGGTGGTTGGTTGTTTTAGTTTTTTAATTATTATATAGTTAAGAACATATGATAAATTTATAAATGGATAATAAACCTCTCACCTCAAATAATGAACAAACAAAAAAATGCCAAAACAAACAAAGCATACTCTAAAAGTGTAATTAATCCTAAGATTTATTTTAAATATATTTTGGTTTATGCCTTAAATAGTATGAAAGGGGAAATTGGATTATGAGTCAATTAATATAAGTTCCATCTAAGGATGGTTTTGGGTTAACATTTTTTTTCAAATAATCTAAACTAGACTGTATACATGGCCTGGTATTAGGGGCTTGTTTCGCACACTTCACAAACCTAAAGCTAAGTCGAGCCACTTAGCCAATATATATAGTTTGTCTAGATTTTATACTATGATAAATAATATAGTGGTCCTCCTCTTGGTGATGAAATCTAAGTGGGATTTTTGAGTAGGGTAAGGTGAACCAAAGGGTGATGAAATCCCAATAGGCCTTGTCTTAAGTAAGTTTTGATGTTTATTTTGTGCAAGTGGTATGGTAGTATAACATATGTGTGATATGATTAATTCATAATGTGTTTAAGTAATATATTTGAGCTAATCATTAAGTAGGAAAAATAATCTATGCACTCAATTTTAACCCAAAATAAAATTTTGGTGCCTTTTCATGAAAACAAAGAACAACTAAGAATGCACTTAATGTAGGATCAAAATACAACCTATCCCTAGGATGATTTTTTTTTTTTAGATTTGTAGGAATAAAAAGAGAAAATTTATATCTTTTAAAATCTTATAAATAACAAAAATGCAAGAGCATGAATTTTCACTAAAGCAACTATATGCCTAAAAGAACTACAAACCCTGAAAGGGTCCCACCGAGCATGCCAAAATGTTTCTATCTAATTTTTTATTTTTCCAATGTGTGAAAACAAGAAACTTGTGATGAAGAGTATGGAATAAAACTTTTTAAAGTGAATTAATTTAATCTAAGTGATTTTGGAGAGCTCCTCTTTAGCTTGGGAGGATGACCTGCAAATAAAAAAACACTTGACACTTGTTGAAGATGGTTGATGAAGATGTTGTTGTTGATAAAGCTTGAGGAAATTTTGGTAGAGTTTCATTGATTTGATATTTTATCCTCCAAGATGATGATGACCTCCAAAAAGATGACCTCCTTCAAATAAACATACAACAAGATGTTAATAACCAAAGACTAACTTTTCATTCTAATCTTGGGTGAAGGAGAGTGGGTGCATTTATAGCATTTGATGTTAAGAAACATGCCAAAAGTGGAGAATAATGAAATGTGGTGACATTTTCCAAGTGGTGGTCATAAATAAATCAAATATGAGGTTGGTGGGATTCCTATTTGGGTTGTTGAGTCTCCCACCTTGCACATGGTTCCAATTTTGAATGGGAATCATGCACATGGGTTTGAATGAGGTTTAAAGACTTTTCACCTACCTTTATTATATTCATCCAAGCACTTAAAGAGGAGAGACACCAAATGTGGAACCATTTTCCATGTGGTACATGAATATTTAAATATGAGGTTGGTGGGGATTCCCATTTAGGTGATGGTGAGTCTCCTATTTGGGCTAAGAAGTCAACAATGGGTGCCTTTTGTCTTTCAAGAGGTAGGTATCTCTTTTTTAAGGCTACTTTCATGTGTGAAGGAAAAATATATTTTTAATGATGGCCCCTTAAGGGGAAACTCATCATATTTCAAGGGGGGGCCTTGTGATGCTTAAATTAGGTCATTGAGCACATTGGGAAAGGGTCATAGGTGGGGTATGATGTCCCACATCAAGCCACATAATTTCTAAGACATGTCACTTGACATATCACCTTCCATTTCACTTACTATGTCACTTTCCATGTCATCATGAATAGTGATAGTGGGTCCCATAGTGAATAGTAATTTCAAATAATATTTTTGAATAATATTATGTGACTAGAAGAATAGTGGTTTGGCTAGGTGAAGAGGGGTTTGTTAGGGATTAAGAGGGTTTAGGGGGTTTTCAGGGGGTCCTGAGGCATTTAGTTATTGAAAATTGTAAATGTGAAATTTTATAGTGTCTAAAATATTAATTTAACATCATGTATTTATGATGTGATTAAATTCACATCGTTAGATCTCTTTTTGAAAAATTGGCTAAGTATGGGAACTTAGAGAACTTCTATCTCAAAAGCCAACTTTGCACCTTAATAAATTTTGCTCCACTCAAACTCATAACCTAAAATTTTAACCACATGATCAAATTTCATAGGGTAATCCATGAATATATCAATATTCTCCTTTAATCTTCACATGTGTGAAATATAATGTCATCAAACTACTTACTTTGCTCTACTTGGATAAGTATGGGAAAACATTATAGGGAAGCCAACTTAAATAGTTATATATTTTTCTTTGATCAACTAGATGAATTGAAACTTGGAACATACAAACTTGAGAATAATTTTATAACACCCATATTATCAATTCCCCTTGACTCATCCATACATGACAATGGTGATAACATCAAACTACCTACTTAGATTTTTCTACCACTAGATCCAAAATGTCTACATGAAAACTATGAACTACTAGATGAAATCCACTCATGAAGACAATAATTAAAAGCATAAAATACCTCTCATGGGACATATTTTATAGCCTCAAATAATCATACTCATCCCTAAACATACCTAATCATGCCAAAACTAAAGATCAACCAATCTTACTTTAAGCATACTAGAACAAGCACATTACACATTTTTTCATTGATACTTAGACTATCAAGACACTTAATCCACTCACCTAGACACCTCCATGACATAACTAAAAAATCTCAAATAGTATCCCTCTTTTTCATTGATGTTAAGACCCATCATATAGCTCACCTTTCTTTTCTCTCTTCAAGGACTCTCATAATATAAATCTTTTCCCCCTTTGACAAAATGATAAATTGGGTGAAAACTGATCTTGAGGACCTAAAAAGACTAAAAAAAAGAGAGTAAAACCTTATAAATATGATACAAACTCATTTTACCTTGAGCCTACCTCTTCTTACCTTGACAACTTTCTTTTGCTAAATGCCAACACTCTCTTCATCCAAGAACTACAACCAATGAATCAAGAACACACAAAATCACCAAAATATGATGAAAATCACCAAGAAACATATGATAGGGACTCCCCATAATATATTTGAGCCATTTCACCCCTTTATCATCTTCAAATATTCACACACCATAAAGAACCACCACATAAACTTACTAGATTTTTCTCTCAAGCCACCTTAAGGACCACCAATAGACCTTCATGCCACTCACCAAATAGGAAACATAATATAAACCAACTTTATAACCCACCTTGAAACACTCATGACTTTATATTTTGGATAAACTAAGCAAAAACATCAAATCTTCACACTAGGCATGTCTAAACTCCTTGTAGCCCTATGAGGAACTTGAAAAGCTCTTAACTTTTATTATACATATCTTCAAGTCCTAAAACTTCATATATGGAGTAATCTCATATTCCCCCTCAATCACACAAATTTATATCACCTATAACATCCTCTATAACATACTTACTTCACAAACTTACTAGCTAATTACACCTCCATTTTGATAAAAACTTGAATAATTTAAAAAACACAAACCTTTAAATCTTTTTTAAGTTTTATTTGACAACCATTTTGGATAATTCAACCTATTAATAAGCATTATAACTCAATTCATAAGTAAAACCACCTGTTTAGAATATTCTAAAACTCTAGAATCTCAAAATAAACAAGCTCAACAAACTTCCTTTTGTTCAGTGCTCACCTATGGAACTTATTACACACCTAGAGACAATAATCACACACTTCTAAGCCAAGATTTGAGCCTTCACACCTTTGGAAACATTGACTTCCTATACCATGGCTTTGATCTACAAGGAAGATAAACCCATGAACACGCAAAAACCTCTAAAAAGCACAAATAGTTAAATCAAGACACAAAACCACCTGGAACACATCACAAGGAAGTGCATATAACTTTATGAGAACCAAACACTTCTTGACATTCAATCAATCTCATTATGCCACCTAAAAACACCCATTCTAATCCTATAGAAACTATATACAAATTAAATACATCTTATGAGATAATTTTAACCTCATTAAAGTACTTCTCTCATCTTGACACACTGTAGTCATATAAAATAAAAAAAATTGGTAACTTGAGCATGGATAATGACACCCAACCCATAGGTCTCTCTTGGTTACTTTCATGACTACCTTAGGCTTATTTTCATTGATTCTCAGTCATCTATAGCCTTCAAAACTTGGTCCAAGCTCACCCAGACTTCTCTTTCTAAGACAAATCAATCCCCTCAAGTCCTATCTACTTAGCATAGTAGTACCACACTTGGACTATAGTGTCAATGCCACTATTGTCTACTTTTAGCACTGTTATCCAAACCCATTTTTTGCCCCAACAGTCAATTTATTTTAGTTCCCTATTCTTATTCTTGTTGACCTAATATGAATATATTCAACCCATGACCAATATATCCCTATAAAATCCAATTCAAAGATCATTTGAAAAGGGTTGGAAAATATTACTAAGCAAGCAAAAATACAAGCAAGACTACTTAAATAATCTTCCCTATTCTCTACATAAGACTAACCAACACACTTAAAAGCTCATTCAAATCATTAGACTAACCACCTCAAACACATCTAATCAAATCAAGTGAGAGAACTATATATGGCTTGATTTCTTGTTGAAGTATTGGTATGTAGGCAACATGCCCACACATGGGGTGTGAATCATGTGTAATGCATATTACACACACTAACCCCACCTCTTGCTCAAAATTAGTTAAAGAACAATGAAAGATAGGGTTTGAATAAATAACTTTCTCTACAAGGAGCTATACAGACTTCTAGCTATCAAAACTTCATAGATAAGGTCACAAAGACATATCAAACAAAAGTTAAAAAGCTTCGATCTTTAGTACAATAGCATCAGAGGTGGACTAGAGTGTTAGTATCACTACTATCTAGTTCTGATGCTCCTATCCAATCAAAAAATGAAGTTCAAATCTTAGTTTATGATAGTGTCTCAGTCTTGCATAGTGAATTCCAGCCTATATCTTAGTCAGGTCAATCAATTTACAGCTAAGTTTAATTTTTCCCTCTCATTACTATTTTTAGAAAGGTATAAATTGTAATTAATATACATAAATTAGTAGTTTAATTATTATTTATTTATTTACTAATTTTACTACTTAGACTCTTTAACTAAATTAATAATAATACACCAATATTCCTAAAGTTGTTAAATCATTTGGTGACCCTGATATACTTCAAACATGCATAAAACCCCTAAAATCCCTAGGGTAAAATTCTTACTAATTTTTCATATATTTTTCTAATTTTTTACCTACATAATAAAATAAAAAATTAGCTTTAAATTTTTTAATTTCATAGTAATTTTAAAATAAATCTATTTCAAATCCTAGTTGCCCATATTAGGTCCCAATAATTTTCCAATCATTTTTTAAATTTTTAATCACATATTAGAATCATAAAATCCATTCAAAATTTCATATTAATTTGTGAAAATATTTATTTTTTCCAAACCCTAGTTGCATCTACTAGGTCCTATTAAATCACTAATTTTCCAATAATTTTTTGATTTTTACTAGCATATTTAAATTAGAAAATCCATTCAAAATTCAAAGTAATTCTCAAAAAACATTTATGTTTTAAAACCCTAGTTTCATGTATTAGGTCCTATTAAATCACTAATTCTCTAATAAATTTTTAATTTTTTAACTTGCATACATAACTCAAAAATTCACTTTAAATTCCAAATTTTCATAGTAAATTTCTCAAATAATCATTTTTCAAAACCCTAGTTGCATGTACTAGTTCTATTTGCTTATTAAGGTATCACCTTACATGTTTGTGAGCTTCATATCCTTTTTATTTAATTTCTAGTTAACTATTGTTAGGACTTCACATTTTTTATATTTAATAGTTTATTTATATTCCACTTCACCTATTACAACTTTTTACAAAAAATCCAATTAAATTCCAACTTGTTTTCCTACTTTACCAATGGCCCAATATACTAGTTTTGATGAAACCGATAAAATAAAACTTCAATAAATTTTAATTAAACACCCTAACATACAATATGACATGATTAAAATACTACAATAAGAAAAATAAATATTGAATAATGGTTAATCTTCTCAAACCATAGAGTAACCAATTGCACATGACACTATGGGGGTAACTACGTCTCAACAACCCCCTATAACATCCCAACCTACCTTTATGCCACTAGATATAGGTATTACATCTTTGTCTCCTAATGTGGTATCCCTTATGAAAGAGATAAAATATGTTTAATTCAAGGTGCTACATGTTGACCAAGGTAGCTCTAGACCTATGTAGGCTTTGGCTTCTTTTGCCTCTAATGCATACACCATTGGCATGTCACATTTCTTCAACATCTATAACACAAGGTTTTGTTCAACCCAAGATTACTCTATATGAGAGACACATTTGAGAGCCTTTCATGCAACATGCTTGGACTATGTACCAAATGGCTAGCTACTTACTAAACTATTTCCATGGATCCTAAAGGATTGTGCTTTACAATGGTTCTAGAGGCTACCAAATTAGTCAATAAATGTAGTCAATCCTTTAGCCAACATGTTTCTAGCTTATTTTATCATTAACATTGGTGATAAGGTTTCATATGCCAAAGTTATATAATATAAATAAAGGTCTAATAAGCATCTCGTAGATTATGTTCTTTGATATAAAACTATCTTGGCTAAGATGACTAGCCCCATGGTTGATCAAGAATTACAAGATCTCTTCAAATAGAGTCTTCTACCAGCTTTACATGAATCAATTATGTTTAAAATATTATCTTCCTTCACTTAAATGTGTCACATAATAAAGGAAAGAGAAGTCAAGTTAATTTCAATAGAAAAACTCAAGTACACAAGTATCTCAAACATAATAAACAAGAGTAAAAACAAAGTCTCATAAAAAGCAAAGGTCAATGATAACAAGAGTCAGAATCAACCTATAGTTAATGTAGCTTTAGAGCCCCCTCAAAAAGTGGTTTATCAGCACATCTTCATCATACTTTTATCAATCTATTATTTTCTCTAGCTAGAGTTTTATAATAGCTATTAGAATGTAACATCATATCTCTTCTTCCTATTTGAGAAGTTGACCCAATAAATCCTCTTCTATAGGGATATGATCAACATGCATTTTGTGAGTTTCATAGGGCACCAAGACATGCAATAAATAGATGCATCATTTTGAGACACAAGAAATAAGATTTAATATTGGCAATCATATTGATCTTGGCACTTTAGTTGAGCCTCCTTAGGAAAAGCAAACATAAGGTAAAGATTTGAAAATATTTTTAGATCCTTTTCCACATCATTCCAAATAGGAAATAGGGGACACATTAGGGCATTATGCATATCATGCACATCCCCCACTAGATACATATATGGCACCTTCAGTTGAGACACATCCTTTGAGAAACATGATTGGTGTATATAATTCTAGAGTCTCATCTAGACCTTCCATCTCCTTAGAGTAGGAGATCATTGAGGATGATATAGATTATCATGCACTCTTTATCATAGATTACATTCATAATCATCTTATTCATAGTGTTTTCATAGACAATGGATATAGTGTGAACATGTATACTATAACATTATTACAGAATTTAAGATATTCAAGGTAGGATATTACATTGATAGACATAGTTATTAGTAGATTCAGTGGGCATATAAAGAGTTTAATGGGTGAGATTATACTTCTTCTATAGGTGGGTCCAACATATATGGCCACACCATTCACTATTGTTCCTAGTGCAGGAGTTTTCAATATGTTACTTCACTAACCATAGATTCAAAAACTTTGAGTATTACCTTATATACTTTATAGATACATAAAATTCATTCACACTAATTAGATTGTTAGAGTTTGTGGAGTTATATATGAGTTACCACTCCCCACTTTAGAGCCATCTTACATAGTACATTCACCAATTTTAGTTTAGCCTCCAATTTTAGTTTCTCCATCAGCTATAATTCCTCCTCTAGTTCTGATCTAGACATAGTAGAGACATCCATCAATAGCATAGAGATTTCATACACATCCATAGCTTTAAGATTCTAAACAACTTCTAGCTACAATGTTCACACCCAAGGTAGTATCATTGAATTCTCATGCATCTACTCATAGATCACAAATTTAGAGGACTTCTCCTACCACCAAATGGGTCCCTAATATCCCTGTAGTTGCATTAATTTATTAGAGTTACAAGGGGACCCCAAAAAAATTTTCTAATTCATAGATTTTAGAGCATTTAAAGCATATATATCTTTCAAAGCAACAGTCCCAACATTTCCATCATACTTCATGATCACACTTGGTTCCTCTCCTTGATACAAGACACCATGATAGGGAGTCTCTTATGAGACTCATTAGTTAGTATCATCCTTTCTTAGTATCACTTGTACATAGTTTCTTATTCTTGATTTACATATCTCAAAACTTTCAAAAATTCAAAAACATTCAATATTTCAAAATACAAAAACATTAAAAAAACCAAAAATATTTTGATTGTATGCATCATCAATGATTTACATATTTACTACTATGCTAGACTTAATTTTTTTGTTCTATTCTTATTGTTTGTTGATTTATCTACATTACCATAATTCACTTGATCTTATTTTAAGTTTGTGTAGTAACATCCAATCTTTGATTGCTTCATTCTACCCACAAAGGGGGCCACTTACTTATACATAAGACACACATTGATATACATACCCACTAGGGAAATATTCTACATGCCTATATAATCTAAGTTATGTCCATCCTACACCACACATTATAGTTATCATATTGATGTACATTACTTACTATCTTACATAGATTACTCTATCAACACTCACTAGTATATAGCACATGTTTTTTAGAATATACCTAGTCATGTACTAACATGTCTTGCATACTTTCTCTTTTGTGTTGATTAGCTAGATGACGAGTGTCATCTAACTCCTCATTTAACCAATATTCAATTGGTGTCTTATCAACCAGGGCTGGTGTCCAAATCTATCTACAGTAAGGTATGGGATGGTAGATCTAGAAGTTTGCTTATGGGGGTGCTTGTTGATCCTATTCTAGCTTTGACTAAACTACTTGATTCATGATTTTGCTAAAAAATAAAGAAATCAAATCAATCCACTCTTTTGATGGAAATAAAATATCACACTCCTATTTTACGTTTTTAGGGAAAATGAATTCACACTCTTACTTGCAAAAGGAAATCTACTTCACACTTCTGCTGTAAAAGAAAACATACTTTGTGTAGAAAAGAAATGAAATAAGAAAATGCTTTTTCTAAACTATGATTTTGTTTTGATGTTGTTATAAATAAATGAAAATAGAAACAAGATTCTAAATAATAAAATAGAACATAAATATCATACACAGTTCTTGGTTCCAAGGAGAGTGGACCCTTGCTCCTATCAGACTCAGGAACAAAGATTAATCAGTGCTAGAAAATTGAAGTATTAATTCATAGAAATGAAATGATTACAATTTGATTGAAACCTGTATGCTTCTAAAAAATATAATTCTTGATTCTCTATTTTCTCTATATCTTCTATTATCTTTTTCATAGTCAAAAGTCTTATACTTTATACTAATACAATCAACTCAAAATAGGATGCAAAAGAATAGGACTCCTGGTCGATCCCTTCATCCAAAGATAGGAGATTGGATTTCTAAGAGATGTAATTATTTTGAAAAAATAAATACACTATCCTATAATAGTCCTAAAATATGATTACATACATATTTATCAAAAGTAAGTCCTTCAAAATAGCAGGCAGTTATTGTCCTTATTTGATTCCAGATGGAATGGTTCTTTCTTATCCTATCTAGTCTCCAGCTTCTCATTGTCCTTATGGAATTCTTGGTATTGACCCTATAAATTCCATAGAAATAATTCTATGGAGTTCATATAAATAAGCCTATGGAGTTTGTATAAATAAGACTATAGAGTCCATAGAAACAAGCCTAGAGAGTCCATATAAATAAACCTGCAGAGTCTGTAAAAACAAGCCTGTTGAGTCTATAGTTCTACTGGATGGATATTAAAATGGAATGTTCACTATACATCACTTTTGTCTTCTTCCTAAGAATTCTTCACACAAAATATCACTAAAACATGCTATGTATTAGACATTAATGATAAAGTAAAGGTTTAGTCTTTGGTTTAATATAAATAAGACAAATATCTATTTTCCATGTAATAGCTATCTAAGAATCTAAGATTTGTATAAGATAATATCCTTCGAGAGATGATTTGAAGGAAATAACATGTCATTAATGAGCCATATTTTGAGGTCATCATCTCCCCCAAGCTTTACCTTTTGCAAGTCCCAATGCAAACATTTATTAACATTCATAGTTTTGGCTTCTACTTTCTACACTCTGACTCAAATCATGTTCATCAAATTCATCTATTGTGTCTATTTAAATTACTGATAAATCCCTAATGTGTTTGAATCATTTATTTCCATATCCTAAATTGATCTTCTAATTGTGGAGCCCAATTCTACCATCCTGGAATAGGTATGATCAGGAAAGGGGGTCCATATCTCATGCCAATTCACTGTTCTCCTCCAGAGTTGATTACCTCTATTAAAATTTATAGAATTGAGGATGCTTTCCTCATACTCCATCTTAAGTTATTTGGGGACATGAATTATTGCCTTTTAAGAGGCACTAAAAGTTGGTCCCATCTTTTTAAACTTGCAGTCACTACTGAATCAAAATTCTATCTTGAAAAGAAATCAATAGAAATAGTACAATCATATAGAGCCTATAAATAATGTGTTTTAGTCTCATCCTTGAACAAAGCACAGTGAAAATTTTGTTTGTTCAATCTGGGAATAGAAAAAGCTGGTCTGACAATAATCCTATAGTCTTAGCATGATTTGTATAGTCCTCAAATCTGATTTTCCATGCTATCTAATTTTTGAATGTAGAATGTAGTGCTCTTAATTAAACTTATCCTACATGAAGATTTATTAGAAATTTATTTTGCTCATGATCTCCTAGAATCAAGTCATGCAAATAAAATTCACAAAGCAAATCCTTCTAATTAGGTTCACCACTATAGAAAATTTCCAAAAATGTTGTTGGCTACAAAATTTTGTAAGGAAGATGATAGGAGATCTGCAGAAGCTGCCATCTATAAAATTGTTCAAATAAAAACAAACTATATGCAGGAGAAGGATTACTACATACCAAAAGAGTTTCTCCTAATTTACATGCATTTTGCAAATTTTCTTCTAACTCTTGGACTTTAGCCTCTAATTCTTTATTTTCATTTTCCAAGAGTTTGTTCGAAGAAGTTACATCTTTTTTTTTCTATTTAAGTAAAAAATATTCTTCTTCAATTTGATGTAGTATTGGCAAGGGAGGAATACTTGGATCACTTGTTTGACAACCATGGTCAATAACTACTTTGGAAGGAGAATGTGCAACAGTAGGTGCTTCGAAAGAGTTTACCAAATTATGCAACCTCCTATTTTCCCTCTTCAGACTTTCTACATATATCCAAAGATCAATATGTTCATCTTCATGTTCTTGTATTATTTCCTCTAATCTTTAAATTTCAGCTACATGACCAGCAAAAACTATTTCTAATTTTTTCACCAAAGATGAGTTAAAATGATCCTTATTTTGCAATTGACTAATCAAGTCAACAATGTTAGCTTTTTGTTGTTGTTCAAGAGCTTGAGCTTGAAAAAGCTGCATAATAAGATCATTTAGATTTGATGATTCACCTTTCTTATTGGTACATATAGTTTTTCCATTATCCATTACAGTTTCAACTGGAACAGGTGGTTGTTCCACCATACTTAATTCCTCTACCATGTGTGGCTCTTCCTCTAGATTTGGCTCCACAATTATGATTGGAGAGTCCCTTTCAAAAGGAATTTCTTCAATATCTGTAGTTGTAGGAATATTCTAATGTATGGGGGAATGAGACACCATTTTAAGACTATCTAAAATATCTACAATTTCTTGTTCATCTTATTCTGTTAAAATGAGCCTTCTTATTCTTTTAGTTACTCTTTGGGCTACACTTGGTTGATTTTTATTCTCAACCACCAAACCCTTAGTCATCTCAAGTTTTGTAGCAACCTTTTGTCTCAATTTTCTTCTTCTTATCAAAGGAACTGGTTGTACTACAGACTCATGAGGTTCTTGTGGAGACCTTGAAATTTTAGAGTTTTGAGACCTTGTGATTTTTCTTGAAGAAGAAGGGATTTCTATGGAGATTACAATCTGAGATTATTTTCTTGGTGTTGTATTCTCAGCTGATGGGGCAGGTGGAGATGAGTGTTCTTATGGTACATTTGGGGTTTCTTGTGCTATACTATTTTGAAGTTCCTCCCAGACCTCTTGACCTTACTGAAGGAAATGATGCTGGATAATATGCTAAATAAGGCCATGATGCCTAAGAGTAGTAGTAGGGGTTATAGACATAACTTGTAGAGAACCATAGAAGAAATATGGGAGGTTAATTTTATACTGAGGGTTTTGTCTCCCATACTTAAGATGTATCAACATTTCCATGGTGTCTCCCCCTAAAAGACTATGTTGCCCTTCACAAATGATATATTTAAGTACCCACTTCGCTATAGATTTCCATGGTTCAGGAAGTGAATTCCTTTTGATCCCTTTTGATTTTCCCTTAGAATCTACTAGACATGAAATTTTGTTCTGCTTATTACCATTAAATTGATTAATTAAATCACTAAATGACACTCTGCCTACAGCTCTCATTTCTTCCTCTGAAATTTGTATAATTTGGATTATGATTTGAGTTGTAATAGGAATAACAATGCCTTTCACAATTGAAAATTTAGGCATGAGATTGGTAATGAATTCACTTACCATTGTTCTATCAAAACCCTAGAGCTTTTCAATGAAAGCTAGCTAGCCATTAGCTCTAAACATTGCTATAAAATATTTGTCTTTATGAAACTTCACTAGATCCTTCAGCTCTGATCTTGTCTTCTTTCCCATTTTATTTTTATTGGAGTCATAGTCAGGTTGGTAATTTTAACTCCAATTAAGGTGTAGACCAGTCTTTTGTTGAAGTCAATAGGCAACAGGCTCTGAGGATCAACTTTTGTTAAAGTTAATAGAAAGGAAATGGTTCATTTGAAATGCTACAACTACATGAGTCCATAGTGTGGTATGATGATGTGATATAGCTAGGCACTGCACATTTCTACAGAGTGTGCCAACCATTTAGTCTCATCAATACAAGTTATGTGAAATGATGATGTGTCATATTGATGGTGACAATGACTCATTATTTCATTGAGAACCCCTTTTTATGATGTCCCATCATTATGGTACTTGATGACTCAATTGATGATATCCAAGATGCACACTTATCCATACACCTTTGGTAGCTCAGTTACATGCTTTTTCATTATGGCATGTGTCATTTAATTTCAAAAGATTCAAATTTAGGTCATCTTAGAAGAATAGGGTCTTAATCAAATTGAAGATAATTAGTTAACTAAACGTAGAGAAATAAAATATATGTCTTGCTTACTTTAACCTTAGACATTATCCTTTGCTCACCACATGTCCTACACTAATAGGTTTACATGGCTTAGTTTATTACATGGAGATGACCAATCATAGTGTCACAATAATTTTATTTATTCATTTTTTTTGTAATGCATAGCTAGCCAGCAAGCTAGTTTTATGGGTATGCATTGTCAATAGCGTCCCTAGAAGGATTTTCACTATTGATGATGTTTTTTTTTTTTCTAGATTATCAAGGATCATGTTTAGAGGAAGTAAAGATTTCTAGAACATCTACTTGATCCTTTACTTTTTGAATAAATTCATCTTTATTGAGAGGTTTTTGATAGAGCTTCAATCTATGTCCATTGACTAACAGAGCTCTTCTGCTATCATCAATAGGTATCAACTTTACAAAACCATTTTTATAGACCTATTCAATATCATAAGGTCCCAACCATCTTGTTTGTAGTTTTCCTTTGAACTGTTGAAATTTAGAATCAAATAATAGTGCCCAATCTCCTTTCTGAAACTTCCATTACTTGATTTGTGCATCATGCCAAGATTTTATTTCATGTTGTACCACTTCAATTCTTTGTAGTTCTTCCATCCTCATTTCATCAAGTTGATTAAGCTATAGGAGTCTTTCTTTCTATATTTCTTCTAACTCAATTCCTACTTCTATAGTTATTTTCAAAGTTTGTAATTCAAATTTAATAGAGAATAGAGGCTTCTTACCATAGACCAATTCATAAGGTGAAAATCTAGTTGTTGCTTTCCAAGTAGTATTATAGGCCCAAAAAACTTCTTGTACCTTATCTACCCAATCCTTTCTAATAGAATTAACAAACTTGGTTAAAATGGTTTCTAGTTCTCTGTAAGTGACTTCAACTTGTCCATTCACCTGTGGATGGTATGGAGAAGTTTTTATGTGCTAAGTTTGATACACTTGCATGAAATGCTTTATCATGTTTGACATGAACTACGGTCCTTGATCTAAGACTATCTCTCTTGGAACACCAAATATTTGCATGATTTTGAAATATAAGAAATCAGCTACCATTTCCTCTGTTGCATGAGTTAATGTTTCCACTTCTACCCACTTGGTCATGTAGTCTGTACATACTAGGAGATATTCTTTTCCTCTAGAAGGAGGATCCACTGGACTAAAAAAATCAATTCCCCATTTATAAAATGGTTCTAAACTTAATTGAGGATGAGGGTGCAGAGGCATCTTTATTGAAAGAGTAGGTTGTCCAATTCACCTACAAGCATCACAATGTTTGACATATCTTTTTACTTGTTAATGAAGATGCGGCCAATAATATCTTGCTCCTAGGATTTTATGTATAGTTCTTTGAGCTAAGTAATGGCCTCTTCCTGGTTCATCATGATAAGCTCTGATGATATCATAAGTTTCACCATTTGTCACACACCTGTGAAACACATGATCAGGTCCAAGTTTAAATAACATTCTATTAATCCATTTAAAAGAAGAAATTTCTTTAACTAATCATTTCTTTTCTTTTTGTGAAAAGTGCAAAGGAAAATTCCTTGTGGCAAGGTAATTGGATATATCAGCAAACCATGGAGATTGTGCTAAGATAGTGAATAATTATTCATCTGGAAAGTCATCTTCCACTGATTCTTCTTCACTTGTAGTGTTGATTCTTGACAAGAAATCGATAACCACATTAGACTTCCTTGGTTTGTCTATAATAGTAACATCAAATTCTTGTAAGAGCAAAATCCATCTAATAATCCTACTTAAAAATTATATGCTCCCTAATCAAAAGTGTATATGTGCTCTATCCCATTCGATCTAGGATTGATTTAAAGACATGATGTATTTTAAATTGCATATATTTTAGTGAACCCAACATGAATCAAACCCTTGAAAGATTAATTTCACTTATTTCATTTCCAATCATCATTATTTTTACCATATCTTTATTGTATTAGATTGACAGTGTTAACCTGGTTTATTTATCTTTATTTGTAGGTTTGTAGGAATAGGTAACTGGCTTGACTAGCTCAACCTAGTACAAGTTTTAGAACTTGTAAAACTTTATTCTGAAAACTGGTTTGACCAACTCAACTTAGTGAAATTTTTACTAGTTTTTAGACTTTGTATTTAGTCAACTAGGTTAACTAGGTCAACCTAGTGTATTTTCAACATATTTTAGCAAGTTCCTCTATTACTTGGTTGACTAGCTCGACCTATTTTGTAGGTTTTTTATTATTTTCTCCAAAGTTATTGATCATCAATATATTAATTTTCATATCTAAACTATTCAAGTTAGTTTCTATTCCTATGTATCTTTCTATTTTTATATTTTCCTTTCACAGTTTGTAGTCTTCAAAACTACCTCCGCATAGTCAACTAGGTTGACCTTGTGGACCTAGTTTTGTGTTCTATGTGTTTTGAAATAACTAGGTTGAACTAATTAACCTAGTTCATTTTTAGAATTTTCTTCCATAGTATAGGTTCAACCCTATCGATCCTATTATGTATGTTTATCATATAGTTTTTCAACTATACCTTGTTTCAAATTTGGAATTAACCATATATATTAATCACATCTTTATTTTCAGTTATTTGCATGCTTAGAATAACTCATATAGTATAATTAGGTGGTTTTCAATTATTTTTTTAGTTACATTATTTTTATTCTTTTGCACACATAACCAAACCACAAAAACATCAATAAGCATTTAAACATTTGAGTACCCATGACAACCTACTTGGATTTTATCACCAAGGGGGAAGTCGACTTGATGCTTTGGTCAACTATAAACCATGGTTCATGGTATATTTTGGATAAGCACCTAACACACTTATCACTATAGTGTGTGAAGTGAGGGGGTAGGCCCTAATACCAAGCCTGTATCATTTCCACTACAATCCTTTTCATCCTAAACTTACCTAAAACTATCCTTAGATTTCTATCAAGTACCTTGTTTATAGCCAATTTTGATTTTCACTTAAAATCATTCTTAATAATCTTATCAACATTCTAGATTGACAAAGTATCTAGCTTTTATTTCAAGTTATTTTATTTCTCTTTGATCAATTGTGTGTGAAAAATATTACATTAACCAATGTTAATGTAAGACTTTACTTTATGTTCATCAATTAGATTAGCTAGTGTCAATTCAATTGACTATTTATTTCCCTTTTAGTACTCACTACTTTCTTACATTACTTATAATTATCTTACTTTAGTTCATAATTTGTTATCATTTTTCATTTATTCCTTGTTTGTTGTGCTAGGTTGACCCTATCGACCTAGTATATTTTTCAACCCATATACACTATGCTAGGTCAACCTAGTTGACCTAGTGCTATTTACATCACCTTTACCTTTTTATACCAGTCACTATTCATAGAACTAGGTCGATATTATGGACCTAGTATAGTCTTACAATCTCTATTTTACACTAGGTTAACTAGGTCGATCTAGTACTTTTTTCAGTCACTTTCTAATTCTTTGCTTTCTCATCTTGCCTTTTCTCCTTTCATCATGGACTATCTATTTGGTGACAACACTAAAGTTTAGTCAAAATACATGATGGAATTTACCAATCCTAATAGGGTCTCCCATAGACAAAGAAGGTTTCCTTTCAAAAATGATAGTAATGTTCATATTGCAACACACACAATGGACTATGGGACCTCTCCTGATACCTCTTTGAAGCAAAACCCTCCTCTTATCTTAGAGGATCATCTTGAGTTAGAGTATAATCCTAAAATGGTTTTATTTATCATATAATTCACTCAACATAGAGGGAAGGATCCTTACACCATATATAACCCCATGATTAGCCATCAAATTGAAGAACCTCATTCTCTTACTCCCACTTTCTCAATTGGATTTGGGGGTATCAATTTATTTGCTTCTCAACCTCTTCCTTTAATCTTGAATCCTTATACCATGATGTATTCTTATTTAACTTATTCCACCTCCATGCCTAGTATCTCAACTAATATGGTATGTTCTACAACTAATGGGCCTCTCATAAGATCCACTATCCTTAATCCTTTCATTAGTTAATCATCTGCTACCCAAGGAACTCATGCTTCTAGTGCTTCTTCTTCTCATCCATTTACTAGTCCATATTTTTATTCACAAGAAAATTTTTCCACTAGTGCATCAAATTCTCATAGCTCTTCTCAAATTCATACTAATGGTAATAGTGGCACCCAAGCCACTAATATCAACACAAACACTAGTACTACTTATTTTAATAACACTAATCAAACTCATCAACTATTGTTACAAACTCTCAATTAGATTAACACATTTCAAGCTCATAATATGACTCAAATGATGAGAATGAAAAACCACCTTATTAATCTTCAATCTAATCTTAAACTAATGGCTTGGGGCACACATAACCAAAGTGTTCTTCTTTCTCCTCTTCGATATTCTCAAGGTAATATTATTACTCAATCTCAATAAGTCAACAAAGTCATCAAGCATTTAAAAAATGAACCTCTTACTACCCAAATTTTTAACATTGATATTGGAGGTATAACACCTACAATTTACTAAAATGGATCAACCAATCCCACTCTTCACCTCAAGACATTTGTAAATATTTACAAGGATTGAGTCAAATTAAATATCTTTTCCACTACCAAACTCTTAGCCAAAATCCTCATAGGTGATGCCTTGGATTGGTACAATCAACTTAGAACACACTTTATCACTAGTTTGGAAGATTTAGTAATAATTCAATTATTTTAAACTAGTGATCTTCTTGAGAATGCTTTGGCCCATTTCATCAATTAAAAATAAAACAAAAATGAAACTTTCGAAGCCTTGTTAAGTGATGGAAGACTATGTAAAATAAATGTGAACATTACATGATGGATGGCAATCTCTTTCATCTCTTTAAAAATGCTTTATTTCCTAAATTACAATATTGAGTCCATACCCTTTCTCTACATACCTTACAGGAATCCATCGATCAAGCCAAAATACAATATTTCCTCATGCATTAGTTTGAGCTATCCCAAACATTTGTGGTCACTTTCCTATTATTTAATAAAAAAATTACAATATTACCAATGAGGGTATTACCAATTCATTTAACACCATTCACAATATTCAAGCTATCATTTCTACCCCTTCTTTAGAACCAGCTCCTTCTCAACAATTCACTAATCCTCATTTCTCAACAAGTAAAATTAATGTCTATAAAACTTTATCCTCGACAAAATTGCTTAAGCATCTACCTAGGTCTCTCCTTTAAGATTTTGATCGTACTCAACCTATGAAGTCATGGTATGACCCTAATAAGTTTTGTTAGTTTCATGCTAGATAGGGTCACTCTCACGAGACTTGTAGATAGCTTCAAAATTTAACATAGACTTTCTTCTTGGCCAAAATTTTGTTCTATTATTTGTAAGCATCAAAAAGCTTATGAGGTTTCTTTCAAAGACTATAAATCACATGATAAAACTCAAGAATTAAATCAAGAAAACACTCATTTAGTTATCTATATAGACCCCTTACCTAATCATCAACCAATCTAAGAAATTTAAGACAATCCCACTTCTTCTACCAATAATGTAGAGAGTCTTATTAAACTAAATTTTGAAGAGAATGTGGTTAGCATGACCAATATGTGAAGAGTGGTGGCTTTCATCAATTTGTAAGTTATCTACATGCCTCTTTCCCATAAGACATATCATGTTATCGAAGACTCTTATCCAAAACATTTAAATGAGTTAGGGAAAGAAGACCTTATTTCCATTTATGATCTAATTTATGATTCTCCCTTGGATGACACATCTCATACTATTTCTACTTCTCTCCCACCATCTTCTAATACTAATAAAAATCCAATTTATACTAACACTTCTTATTCTAAAATTCAAGATCAATCTAAACCAACTACTTCATCACCAAATAATTTACAACCTTCTTCTCAAACTTCACATTCTTATCAACATAAGTTTCAATGATCTTTGGATCTACGTTTTGAAAACCTTCTTAATCATTATGCACCTATATCTAAAACTATCATTATGGGTTATGATGATTGGAATCCCATTACAAAACTTACTAATCTTCCATCCCAAATATCAATTCGTGAACTCATGAGGATATATCCACATCATAGAAACTACCTCATGCAACTCTTATTCAAACTGAATGTCCCTCTCCCTCCTCTAGTAGGATGGGAAGCCAATTTATCTAGAGCTGAAGATAGTATCTTACAATAATGTGAAGAGATGTCCATTAATGTTTATAAAACTATAGATAATTCTCTTTATTTATTATTTCTTATCGTATCTATGATTTTGGATGAGATTCTAATTCACATAGATGATCCTTCATTATTTATTAGCATATAAATAGGTGATATCCAAGTTAAACGATCCTTGATCGATGAGGCTTCTAGCACTTATGTCACCTCCCTTGATTTAATTAATACTCTTGAGTATTCTTAATGTAATCTTAAGTCTACACATAACACATGCCAAGGATATGATAGAAGTCAAATGCCTTCTTTAGGGTGTGTGTGGCTTCCCATTACCATTCATGTTGAAGTGATGATATTTAACTTTCCCCTTTTATATAACATCTTGCTTCATAGGCCATGGACTCATCTTATGTGAGCTATCACATATTTTGCCTACCAATGGAATAAATCTACTCATAATGGATCCATTTATAGGATTTAATGACACTAACCCTTGGAATTTAAAATAATTCCAAGATCATGGTGTCTTCAAGATTCTTACTCTTGAGACTTTGCCTAGTGTTCCATTTTATGAGTCACAGCATTTCAAATTTCATGTCAACTCAACCAGAGGTTACAATGGGTATCCTAAGCTCAATGGTAACATTCTTCCCAACCTTTTAGACTATGATGATGATGAGCTTGGTAAGATTAACTTAAAGATTAAAACTTATAATCTCTCACCTCATCTCATCTCATAGGTCCCTACTTCATTCAACCTCATTCTCTCAAGATTATTTGTGATGAAATTCCCATAGTCTTAACCAAAACTAGGCACTCTATTCACCAAGATTCCTCTAATGACAAGGTCATTCCAACCTATGTCATCAATCTTCATACTCTAGATTATAATGATGGTTATTATTTAGATGATCATATTTTAGGTGGCCTTGTTTAGGCCCATGATGCTGAGATTATTCATTACCGCTCTTCTTTACTTGAGTCTTTCCATGCATCTCATCATTCTCTTTATTTTAGATTTTTTGATTCTTGAATTTTTCCTCTTTATTATAGGATAAAGATGATGTCGATACCTTTAGTTTATGAGGAGACACTTAGGACCATGCTCTTGGATCATGCTATGAATAAACATTATCAATTTACCAAACCTAGGGTAGTCCTCCTTAAACCTTCTACACATGTCTCCCCTCCTTCAATAGGGCCAGCTATAGTTAAGCATGCTTCCTCTCCTACTGTTGATGAGCCTCTACTTGTATATTTCCATAGCGTTCCCCTTGTTGAGCCTAGTTCTACTCCTTCCACATCATCACCCTCTATTGATGATGGTTTTCTTCCACTACCTAAAATGGCTCCTTTACCCAAAAAATGGGTTGATGCACCCTCTTTAGCTATTTCCACTGCTATTTCACCTCCTTCTGTGAGTGCTCCTAAAACCACTCACAAGCATATCTATTACTTCTATAGGATAGAAAATCACTCTTTTACCCATTATCATAAATTATGACAATATATTGATACCTTACATCCTTCTTCAACATCATTAGATAAATCCATACCTCCCCCAAAGGTAATTCTTGAATATTTAACTATGGAGAGGTCTATTGTCTATGGCACCTATGTGGCATGCATCATACCAATTGTTACCACATTCTATAGTATCTTAGAGATCACCTTGTATCCATCCCTAAACCTTATACCATTCTTCCCATAGGTCATTCCCATAAGAAGGTTCCTCCTTCTTCTCCCATGGTTCTACCTCAAATGGTTCTATTGTCTCCTCTAACCCCTTCACCACCTTTTGTACTTCCACCTATGAGTCCTTCACCCATAGATCCTTCTCTACCTAAGATTCCTTCTTCTCCCATAGATCTTGTTTCCACATATTCTCATGACCAGTTTTTGCCTAACTTTCCTCCTTAGCATGATCCTTTGATTATTTTTATTTTTTTAGTTAAGGAGACCAAAAGAGAAGTATTTTCCCAGTATTCTCTAAAGATTGATGAGACCTTAGCAATAGTTCAATTACAACTTCATAGAGACTTATTCAATGTATTAGATAATGTGTGTGGACAAATTTACCAATATTTATGAACACATGCATGGTGCTTCCTCACTTATATTTGGATTGGATGTGTGCACAAATCTTATTTATATTTTGATTATATCATTTGATACTATGTCAAATTATTTCTTATCTTATATCATGTTTCTTCTTTTTGTTGTACTATAGTTAGCTTATGTTATCATTTTACATTTCATATATACTTGTCTTTTCCTTATCATTGCTATTTTTCCCTTATCATTGATTTCTTTCCTTTTATATTTTTTATCTAAACTTCCCTTGTATCTTCATGATTGTTTTCTTTATTGTCTTTATTTTTCATAGATGGTTGTCATGATAACTTAGTTATAACTACTTTCTTCCCTTTAGTTACTATCTCTTATTACCATGTGATCAGTTTGAAACCAATCTTTCTCATTATTATTTCATTTCAATGGTCTTCTTTTGGATCTCTTTTTTTCCTTTTTCCACATACTAATCCTATGCATGATTGAGACTTGAGATCACATACTCATTCATTGTCAAGCCTAAGTATTCTAGTCAGTATTTTATCTTAGGATACTTAGTTTTCTTTAGCTGTAGCTTATAGATTATTCATGTGTATCACTATCTCTCTCATTATTGGTCATTCCAAATCTGTATGGAGGAGGAATCTTAAAAATCCTTCAAAATAAAGTTAAAGTCCAAATCATTTAAATAAATGGCAATGATATCAACAAGCAAAAATATTGAATATTCTTAAAAGTCTAATCACACTAAAAGATGTGATTTAAAGTGCATTTCCTTCTTCTACTTGAATCTCAAACTCCATATTTAGCCTCATAGTAGAGACGAGGTCCTTTTGGGTGAAGTAGGGTAGTAGATTATAAGAGGAGAATAAAAAATTCTTTTAGTGCTACCTACTTTTTCACATAAGTACCTAATATTTGTAGTATACTGATGGATCTGTAAGGGGTCCTAAGGAGTAGAGAACACATCATGGGAAGTTAGGTCCATTTTAACTTTCCTTATACCAATTTAACATCTTGAGTTGTTCTTAGTAGCACACATATTTTCCTAAAAATCTTTGTGTCTATAGCATGTAGGTTTCCTTTATACATAGATAACTAATAATCACTTAGTGTCTTTTCATGTCCTTGGTATGCCTCTTGCCTCCTAAGGTCTTCTCATAATATGCCTAAGTATTTCTTCTTACACTCCCTTTTCATTCCTTTTCCTTCATATTTCCTCTTGGGAAATATTATTTTTCTTACTAATCACTCCCTATGGGATTTCATTTGTGAGTTACTTTATAAGACCATGAATAGGACCCAACATTCCTCACAAATTACCATCTTTTCCATCCTATTACCCACATCCTTGATTTACCATTACCTATATTTCTACTTAAAAATTTTGATTTTACATCCCCTTTGGGTTTTTGTTTTATGAGTTTCAGTGTAAGATCATGGATAGGACTCAGCCCTCCTCACAAAAATTTCCAATAAACAAGTCACCATTCCAAATTACATGTGTCAAATATGAGATAAGATTCGATTGATTATGAGGTTACACACCATTGACATACTTCCCATCTTGATATTTTGTTTGTTTTATGCTTACTTAACTTTTATTTTGCCTTTTATCTTCTTATTTTTTAAGTGCATGTAAAATTACAACCATTTTTTGAATTTCTCATACTTCCCAACTTGAATTAGTATGATATATTTAAGACCAAATTTTGACAAATTTTATTTTTATTTTTTACTTCCCATTGTGAAATAGTATAATTGATTGACTTAATTTTGATTTGTTTTTTACTATTTGTGCCCTTTTACATACCTTTCATTTTATTACATTATTTGTCATACTTCCCAATGTGATATTTAGTATTATCTTCCTTGTTTTAATTTGGTGAAAAAATATTTTTTATTGGTTTAAAAATAAATCCCCTTTTACCATATTGTTTTCCATTTTGTTGAATTTTTATACTTAGTCATTTTTTGTTATTACACATTTCCCAACTTGAACTAGTGTGTAGTATATTTATTTTTATTAATTATATTTTTCCAAGTCCTTTTTTGCTTGTTTGTTTTTTACCATGCATGTGTACTCCATAATTATAGAAAAGAAACCACACCACATATATTTAATATAGCATTTACAATAAAGCTCAATACTTGTGCTAAAAATAAATATATCCAAAGCATCCATAGCCTCAACCATAATGAACAAACATAACCATCATAAAGACAACATACATAACCAACACCAATAAGCTAAAATGATACATCACATATATATATATATATATATATATATATATATATTTTTTTGATACAACATATACAACCATATATAAAGCTTCAGCACTAGGGGTGAGCTCCACCCTGCCTATCTCATAACTTAGCCATGGTGGTTGCTGAGGCCTTGGTCTGACTCCTCTAAATGGTATGCTATAATGAGGTAGTCTGAGATATCAATCCCTCTACTTTTCCTTATTGGCATGATATTTTCACCTGTGCTTGTACCAACTTAGCCTAGGTCACTGTATGTGCATCTATTAGTTAAGTCTACATCATTGTGTATGCCTACATCATCTATGCCACTATCTCTAGATGTACAAATATCTTGTATACCAATACCTACCAAGATTATCTCTCACCTATACCCATCTCTAATGGTAGTTTCACCTTCTCCTTCTACACTTGTATCTACCTCATTTCCTCACCATCTAATCTGAACTAGCGCACTTGAGTTAGGGCATATGGTACACTTGGATCCTCTAATGTCATGGGACCGTATAGTTATAAATTATCATCTAGGATGTCATATATTGTTGCCCTCACTAGGGACCCCCATCTCTCCTCTTCATCATTAAATATGCTTAAAAAAACACATTAGATGGATATTAGATCACTATTATATCTCATAATATTTATCTATATCTCTCTACTACTAAATAAAAACTTAAGAAATAATTCAAAAATATTCATACATATCTATGTCTTGGCTCTTATGACATCATCCTTTACATGATCACCTAGCCATTAATCATCTTGTTGTGGGGTTGATATTGGTATATATGGTATCAGCACCTCCTCCTCTACCATTCATCATGCTTGACTAGCCTATGGTCACTCCTAACATGGTCTCAGTGTTGGCCTCATTATCAATGGTCTAACTCCCTTATTCTTTCATATCTCCCTCATATGTTAAACCCACTAGTCAGGCATCAATATTGTTGTTGGATGAGGTAGGCCAATCTATCCTATCACCCATGCCATAGAATGTGGCTCTTCCCACCATGTATAGTGACCAATCACCTCTCTCCTCTCTATTGATGGTGAAATTATGTGCCAACTCACCCATGTAGTTGTTATGTGCCCATACAGCTACCACATGATGTCTACACATCTCACTGACTATAGTGCTAGCATGTGGGGCATGGCCCATGATACCTAGTCCTCTTAGCATCTCCATACTTGAGGTAACCTATTATCAACCACATGGGGTAACCCAATCGATTGATACATGGGGAATCTCTCATATATCCATGTTGTCAGTAGTATGATTGGTCCCATAGTCTTTTTCCCTCTGACTAAAATCTTTAATAGATCATGTATGAGATAAACCCATATGAGATAAAACCATATGATAAAACCTAAATCACATAATACTCCCTCATATAGGATCATCTTACTCAAGGATACCATGAATAGTGGTACCTTACCATCTGGCTTGTGATAGAGTACCCATTGTGTGATAAGGCCTATCATCACCTTTTAGAGATTCAAAATCTATGATATATACACATCATACATACTAACTCTCCATCCTCTCAATATCATCTCTGAGCCTGTATCCCACATGGCTAAGGCTCTCCTCTCCTCTAAGCTATCTGATATCCCTATGGTCATCGATGTTCCTACTATGGGTAGCCCAAAGATAGCATGTACATCTTTTAATGTGATTCTCACCTTTATCACAAGCCCATCCACCTCCCATCTAAAGATGTTAGTAAACCATTCCTAGTATCCCAAGAACATGATTAACAAGTCATTACTGAAGGGGATCTTACTCATCTTAGATATACCTCCTAGTTCTGTGGCTACTAGCCTAGCTTGATCTCCATCTATCAATCTCTCTAACATATATTGTAACCAAGACATGTCCACAAACCTCTAGAATCTCACTCGTCTCTGTAACTAAGAAATAACAAAGGATGTATTAGTTCTTACATGTCATGTATAATCATAATACATTCTTTATACATCATTACTTTTATAATTTTAATTAAAAACAAACCTAATTTCTATCACATTATTTATTTTATTCATTTAATCTTGTTTCTAACTTACTTGGTCCCTATTACCCTCTTTTGGTCATTTCAGATCATTCTAGCCCTCTTTTGACTTTCTACACACTTTTTCATGCTTCTTCTAGTTCCCTAGTCAACCTAGTTTGATCAAAATTTCCTTATTTTTGTCATAGTTGACTTCAAATTTCAAGTCAACCATCTTATTTTTCCCTTCCTAGTTTTGGGTTTTCATTTTGGTCCTTACAAACTAATTTCTTTCTCCATTTTAGCTTTTTAGCCTACAAATTACACTAGGTCGACCCATACCTACTAGTTTAAACATATGGATTTTACTTTGTTTCAACATACTATGTTGACCTTGTCAACCTAGTATGTTCTATGTGTTGACCCAATATATTTTACCCAAAATATGTATTTTTCTCATTTTCTTCCTAAATCCTTCCAACCCATTTCCTATATTCCTATTTGTTACCCTTAGAATCTAAAATTGTTTAATTTAAACTTTTATAAATTATTAAAAACAAATTTTACCAAAAATTCACTTAATTTAATACAAATTTCAAAAATTGGTTTGAGATCTCTAGTTGCATACCTTAATACACTTGCTACCACCTCTGAGTGTCCTCCTTGTCTAGCTTGTTGTTCCCTCACCATCCTAGCCTTTTTTGGTCTCAAATCTCTATTTCTCTCCTTCCTAATTTAAAAATGCAAAATGAATTGTATTTTGACCTATTTAAAAACACTTTTCAAAATTCAAATTCTTTCATTTATTTTTAGACATATTCCTTATTTTGCATCTATCTTTGTTTTTGCTCATCCATTTTTCAAACCATAAAATACTTTAGAATTGTGATGACGTAGATATTATTTTCCACTATCATATGCCTATCTTCTAAACATTTATATTTTTGAATTTTTTTGCACTAATGTTTATAGGCTTGCCTAGTGTACTCTACATTAGACACCTACATTTTTTGTAGTCTACTTCTTTAGCTATGACACTAAGGTAAATTAAAGGTATGTGTTTCTCAATATAGTTATTTAATTTATCTTATTTTGCGCTTACTTCACCATACCTAGCATCATCATTATGGGTTATCATGTTTACTTCCAAAGCATCATCCCATGTTGTACTTATGTGACATGTGTTGAAATTTAGCTAGGGCATATGTATACACATAGTATTTTTAAATTTTATTGATTGCTGACACTTTTGTATCTTATAGGAAATTTTTGAGTCTTAATCTCTTTGAGTGCATGCCTTAATGGGTGTACCAAGAAAGGGGTGGGTAGACCATTAGTTCTTAATAATATTATCATTCCTTTTGCATGTTATCATCTACACTCTAGCCTCTTAAAACCATTAAACCCAAGCTTATTCTTCTTAGTCATATCTATTCCTATCATATTCTATGTTTCATCTTTCATTTCTTGCCTTATCACCCTTTTGACTTGTCAATTATGCTAGGTCAACTAGGTCAACCTAGCACAATTTAGGGACTTTTATTCTCATTTAGTTTGTTGACCTCTTGGCTGACCTAGCACATACCTAGAGAGTTATCCCTAAAAATATGTTAGCCTGATCGAGTCAACCTAGCATGATTGATGTTCTTGAAATTTTTTTGGGAAATTTACCACTATATATACAAGGTCATTTACCACTATTTGACATGAGTGAAGAATTAAGTAAATAAGTGTGAATGAACATCTGCCTATTAACCATTCTACTTGGGTAATAAATCTTTACAGTTAAATACTTTATTTGGAGCTCTGATCTCATCTTGTGGATAAGTCTTTTAGATGCTTAGATAGGTTGTGTAGCCTAGAGCTGATTTATCTTAGTTGTCCTTACATAACATGATAATATCTTATGAAGCACCTTGGCCAAGGGGGACATTGAGTCTCAATGGGTTCATCTTCAAAGGTAAGTATTCCTTACTTTATTCTCCCTTTTGTAAGAATAGATAAATAGATCATATGTATTCTTCTCTTCCATGTATTAGGATTTCATATACATTGACGTGAGTATATGTCTTCTATACATGTTTAAGTTTAGTTGTTTAGTTGTTTTATTTTTAACCCCCACTTTATGCCACAAGCTTTGGTATGCACTAGATTATATTTATTTTTCTTATTATTAGATTAGTGAAATATTAAATTATAGGAATCTATTAGGGTTTTTATGTGATTGTGTTAGACTATAGATTTTGGAACCCTATCTCACATAGAGTATTATGACAAGTAATCCCCTAATTGGGTCTAGTAGATCCTCACATTGGTCATACTCTCGCTTAAAAATTTTATGCTCCCTAGTTGGAAGTGTAGGTGTGCTCTATCCCATCCGATCTAGGATTGATTTATGGACATGATGCATTTATAATTGCATACACATGGTTCCTCAATTTTATTTCCAACTTAAGGCCTCAAAAATACCAATCAAGGTATCTATAACACCCTAAGACCTCAAAATGGGTCTTCAAACATATTCACATACCCTTGAATAAAACTTTCACCTATCTGTGGGCCACTTGTAGGTTTTCATTTTTGTACATAGGTTAGTGAGTGTGGAGATGAGTTATATGTATGGTATATGAGTGAGAAAATAGTGTCTAACCTTATCAAAAGACTTAAAATGAAAATATTCAATCATAAAGAGTTTGAAAATAATGAAATTATCTAGCTCAATGCGATGGCTCCTTCTAAGGCACTTGTAGATGCTCATTTAATGGGATAACTATGTTTTAGGTGTTAAAAAACTTGCTAATATGGTCTTGATGAGTTCCTATCAATTTTATCTCATTGTATCACTATCTAAATCATGAATTACCCTTGATCACTATGTTTACAACCTCTTACCAAGAATGTATACATTATTGTGCTCAAGTATAGTTATAGATATACTTTTTCCAAAGTAGGTCTGTAGATATATTCTTTCACAATGGGATGTATGTTACCCTTAAACATTAAATGTAATCATGATTGATTCTATACCTTAATAAGGTCACCAACTATGAACTATATCATTGTCCTATAAGTGAAAACTAATTCCTTTATTAATTTTATACATGGTTACACTTAGTAAGAAGAGACAATTAAGCCAAAGTACCCAAAGGGATTACCTCTTTTCATTTATCCTCAAACCATGGATGTAGATGGATATTTATCAAGACACTTAAAAGGTGAAAAAATCATATCCTCTTTATTTTGAATCCACTACAGGAAAGAGAAACATTTGTAGTTGATAAACTTGCATGCAACTCCATTGGAGCTCTAACTAGCAACTTGACTATTTAGCCTATCAAGGCCTAAATGAAATACTGAAGATTGATGAGTAATATCACTTGTGTAAGTTTTTGGAATAAGGATGAGGGGTTACATTAGCTCTCTAACCTAGGTTATGATCTAAAATTGATGCAATGGCCATTTCATAAGGATAACAAGGAATATAGGTTTTACGACATAATTACCTTATTAAGATGAATTATATGATGAAAATAATTTTAATAGGTCATATTTAACCCTTAAATAACACCCCTAAAACCATTTTTTCTCATTTAATTTTGAAGCAAAGAAATTGGAGAAAACCTAGACCCTGGCTAGATGAGTAAGCCATCTAGACACCCCTGAACTATTAATGATCACTTATAAAGATGGAGATATGAACTAGACCAAAAATTACATAAAGTGGAAGGAAATTAGGTTCATTATCATCTAAAAAAATATTATTTCTGAAATCTCTCTCTTAATCGTACTGAGTGAAAACTTGAAGCTCTCCTAGAGCTATCTAAATTGACCAAAATGGTTTTTCTTTAGCATGAAGAAAATATAAGCTTGAATATACAATCCAAAACTTTAGAAAGATTTATTATGATTTTAATGACATTTAATTCCTTCTTTAAGCCTTGTGAAATTCTTAGACCTCCATTAATGGTAGAAAACTTGCTTCATGTCTAGTTTATAGCCAATAGGTTTTCATTACCTTTGCTATTTATTATGCTAAAATAATATTATATGGGCCTATAATAGGATATTAGGGACACCATTAAATACTTCATATGATATTTTATGCCATTCATCAATAAAAATCTTCAAAAACTTATTCTACCAAAGCTCTAAAAGGCTCCAAAATACATCCTTTTGCTCCCAAACTCCTCTCCTCCACTCTAAATGACTTAAAATGACCTTGAACACGTATAGAAGGGTAAAAAATGTGCATAAGGAGGTGAGAGGAATTAAAAACCAGATTAAATTCCTTAAAAAGATACTTTTTCACTTGAAATTTCTAATTTTGAGGACCCTTAAGTCATCTAATGCACTTTTGGGGTTCTTTTGTGCATAATAGCTCCTCTAAGACTCATTTTTTGCTCATTAGAATCTATAATATTTTTTTAAAACCTCCCTCATTCCCCTAAATTCTTGAACACCATGGAAACCTATTAGATCCTTCACTTATAGTTCTAGATCTATTTCTAGGCCTTTTCCTTAAAATCAACAAATTCGCTTTAAAATTCTTGAAAGTGTTTCAAAATCTTACGAGTGAAATTTGGTAGGGTCATGAAGTTTTTATAATCCTTCCACCATTAAATAAATCACTCAATAATAAATTTGTGTAGCTCTCACACAACACCAAGACCTCCCAAGATATTGCATTGCATCATCAAGTCAAGATTAGAAAAGGACTAGTCATGGGGGTAAAAGGTTACTGAAGGGTCTAAGAGATTGGCTTGATCCATCTATGAAATTTTTTCATAAATAGGCCAATTTTGGCCAACATTTATATTGACCTCTTAGGATTGCATGTTTGATATGTAACAAATTAGTTACTTTGTCTGATCCATTGGGCATACAGTGTCACAAGTCTTTATTCTTAACTGATATAAAAATGATACAAGGTTGTACACTTCTAAAAGCTTCCTCTTGAAGCAAACAGGATAACAAGAAATAAAACCAACACTGTTCCCAAGGCACTTATGGAATGGAAACACACAACTAAAAAAATGTGGAACAGGCACTTAGAGGAAAAAAAATACTTCAATAAATACAAGGTTATAACTTACAAATACCTTATTCCTAGGTTAAATGAGAAAATTTTAGCATCATTGATTTTTAATGGACAAGGATGAGAGGCACCCTAATTTTATGAGATCATGCTAGGTAGACTAAGATGCTTGATTGCTAAATATTTTAGCTTATTCCCTGATGGATGAAAAGGAATAAACATGTCTAAAATGTAGACAAAATTCCTTATTAGCTCAAAAATTTCTTGATGTTTCTCATCACTATTGATAAAGCCTTGCACGAAGACTTCATTTAGGTTCTTGAGAGTAACTCCAATTTTTTCACTTGGTGGTGTAAAAAATACCATATTATTCTACCATTTTCTTATGAAAATTAATATTGATCTTGATTAGAGTAGCGTGATCATAGTTTTTTGGAATAAGGACATGTCTCTTAGCATCCTCAAAATCTTTGGTTATGGCATTGAACCACTGCCTTAACTCTTTAAGCTCTTCACTGGTACATTTATCAAACTATATCACTTGATCATTTGAGATGTCTCCTTCATCAACCTCACTCAATATTTCATCTTGTTTTTCAACTAAAAATGAGGGTTGATTTGACCAACCAAGGTCCAAAACATCACACTTATCTTCCTTTAGTTATAACATATCAGGGCTATCTTCAATTGACACCTCATTTTAAAGTGGACTAACATTAGATACCTAGTTATGATCTTATTTTACATCTATGTAGAGTAGACATTTAGTATTCCATTCAAGGTCTCCCCCATTTTCAACTTGAGGATTGTCCTCTTTAGGCTCTAATTCATTAGTGTTAAAGCCATGTCAAGAAGCTAGTCCAAACCTGATTTTTCTTCCTCTGAATGAAGTGGGATATTTATCAATATTTATTCCTCATACACACTTAAATCATATTATTAAGACTCATTTGAGGCTAAAATATCTTCCTCTATCCTTTGTAAAATAGTTTATTTCTCTAAGAGGGAGATGGTGGGAAGGTAAAAAGGTTCACCTTGCTTAAAAATTATGAGAGCATCCTTCCAACTAGGGACTTTGAAGGCTATTTTAGGTGGTTCTTGTGGAAATGAGAGAGAGTCTTTCAAATATTGTAGAAAAAGGTCATTGAGCTAAGCTATGGTTTTTTGATTCACCTTTTAAATAACTAACTCCTCTTCCTCTTAGACTACCTCAACTAGCACTTCCTCTTTCTTCTCAATTCTCTACTTAACTAATTTCCATGAGGAAAATGTATAGGGTATATCAACCTTCTCTTATTATTGAATGGGTATAGGAGAAGGTGGTTTCATAAGAGAGGGTATGACATAGTCAAGGTCCAAGGTGTAGGAGGGTGTCCAAGTTGAGATGGTTTTCAAAGCTTGAGTGGGAATGGGAGTACAAGTAGGAGAGGACAAACTAATTATTTTGGATTTGACATACTCATCCTCTCAATGAGTCAACATATCCTCTATTAAGGGTATATATTCCTTTACTTGGTTATTCACAAAGTATGAATAATCTCGCTCCTTAATGGCTACCCACACATTCCAAAAATCTTTTAAGAAGTATCTTGTCTTATTCATGGCATGTATGGGGAACTCTTTTCTAAGTGATACCTCAGCATTCACCTTCATGATCTATCTCTCATGGTCTAGAATGATTTTATTGACTCTTGAAAAAGATGAGATTTTATAAGGTGGACTAAGGGGATTAATTTGACCATAAATAAGGGTAGGAGATGGAAATTTGGGTATAGGATTGGATACTCTCATTCTTAAGAACAATTGATAGTCATTTTCTATATTGGCTTAGTCTTGTCTAAGCAAACACTCTTCCTAAAATGTCAACTCTTGATCCTAAACAAAAGATTAGTATTTAAGATTTTCTTTCTACCTATAACACTCTTCCACTTTATCAATCTCTCTCAATTATATTTCAAAATAAAGTCTTCTATCTCTAAGACTCTTTTTTTTTTTTACTACAGAGAGACAAACTCTGAAAAGGATGATCTACTAAATCTTGAGAGACACTTGAGGTGAAGCCATAAACATTACTAATCTAATATGAAGGATAAGGGATTAAGGAACATGTATTTTGATCATATGAGTGATAATACATACCAAACAAAGATGATTAGGCACTTGGGATACTTATACTAGCTGATAAATACTTGGAGTCACTATTGGTGTTTGCACACATGCCTCCAAAGGCTGATAGGATGAAGAGAACACCAAAAAACTTCATTTAGTGAATAAAATAGACATATTTAGTGGGCCAAAAAATATTGTAATGTAGAATTTCACTATTACAGGAGAGTTTTTTAGGATCTCTCATTCCCATCTACAATATTTCATCAACCTCATTTTGTGGGTATCCTATAGTGAGGTTGAACCTCCATAGAAGGTCGGCTTCCTCTCGGTTGATCATCTAAACTAATACTTTTTATTGAAAAAGGGGTAAAAATGGTGGTATAGGATGACTAAGAACACTAAAAGGGTGATACACAAAATTTATTGACGCTCACATAAGCTTGAAATAAACACTAACTTAGCATAAGACAATTTTTGTTCACACAACCTCATAAACTAGCTAATTTGCATAAGTATTTCTTGAACTAGGCTCACCAAACAATATATGAAGAAAAGAGGAATTATAAAAATCACACCAAGCATCCATTAATGGTAGAAATAACTCAATTTTAGACCTACAACTAACTTGAAAACACCTAAAAATATGCAAGAAAGAACGATAATGGATACAAAAAAACACTTATACACAAGGCCATCATGAAAAATATTTCTAAAAATAATTTATAGGTAAGAGATCAGTTAAAAATTATATTTATTACTTCAAAATTTCTTTCTAACAAATTTTTATAGAGTTTATCCTTGTCAAATGAGAATATCTTACAAAATGGGGTAGAAATGGGAGATATAGGAGAATAGGGGACAAGAAAGAAGAAGTAAACTAACAAAATTTAATAAATGAGATAGAACCACCCTCCATGGAATCTCAACCATATTTGGATCAATTATAACCAATCCTTCCTCAAAAAGTTAACCATCATTATCATAAATAGTCTTCAAGCCCTCTCATTGGCTTAGAAACAAACTAGAAGATGAGAACTTCTTGAGGATGATGATGTCATGATCTAATAAAAAAGGAAAAGTCTCCAAAGTCTTTGAAAATTAAATGAATGCTCTACTTGCCTTCTCAACCTCAAAACTCTCCTCTTGGACTTCTACACCCCCCCTCCACTTTCTATTCTAAAAGGTGTAAATAATTGAAAACATCCCCTCAACGAGTTTTTTGATGTCACATCATCCTGGACTAGTTCTTGACGTTAGACTATTCACCAACTATCTCAATTTTTAAACACCCTTTACACTTGTTAAAGCTCTGAGGTACCCTTTGTCAAACATTTTAGAAACATCATTCTTAGACCCATTTTAAACCCTTTTACACTTAAGGGTCAACCATCGATGATCAACCTAACTATCAATGGTTAGCCTGACCATTGATAGTTAGGTATCCAAACTTGTAACATAAAAAACATCTAGCTATAGGCTAGACTTGCATGGGTAAAATAAAAAATTTCTCATGTACACCTTATAGCTTTCTTTCTCTTTATCTTGGATTCTTTATCCTCACCCAACTTATCAACTTTCTCTCTCCTTAGCAATTTTATGATGTAAATGCAAGGCTCTTGGAGGAGAGGAGGATCCAAAAATTTCAATCTAGGATCCTTTTTTTCTTTGTGTAGGCATCCAAGACCCCAAAACTCTATTTTCATGAATTTTTAAGGTTGAAGTATTGTTATGCCACCAAATTTCCTTTAGATTTCAATTATCACCTATTTGGCATTATACAAGTATTCTCATGTTATTTTTAACATTTCTTTCTATATTGAAGTTTCCTATTCAAATCAGACCATATACATATTACCCCTCACCCCAATAATCCACACTCTACCTTATGTTCATTAGCCACCTCCCATGAATCCCACTTCAAATATTCTACCACACTCCTATAGGTAACTATAGCTAGTTTATATAATTATTGATGGTTATAGCAACCATCGTCAATCAACTAACAATCATCAGTTAAGACAATCATTTTTGTTCACCCTAACCACCTATGGTCACTGTCAAGGAAAATAATAGACTATTATTTCCTCCCCTTTCATACCTAATCAGACCCTATTTCTATTTCTAACCTATCTACAAACTCTGATTAGATCCTTTGAACTTGACCTTGATCCACTTTTACATGGTATTGACCCATCGTGATACCTTTTATTGAATAGGTACTTCAATTTATTTCTAGTATAAGCATTTTATTTCTTATCAATCTAAATGAAAATATATTTTATTTCTATTATCAAATCTTTTTATCATTAGGGGAGTGGATTGATAGCCATCCAAGGGAAATTTTGCTTCTTGGATATAGCATTGTTAGGTAGTCCACCCTTCATACTCATCTAACAAATAATTTATTTTAGTGTAGTCTTATTGCAAGTAGTCATTCCTCACCAAAATGAAGCTCTCACTTTGTTTGGTCATCAATGAGCACAACATTTACTAGGTACACACCCTCATATTTTGTTTCTTTCCATTTCACTATAAGTAAAATAGAGTAAGAAATAGTAGGAAACATTCTGGCATGCTTGATGGGAGCCCTTCTAGATTCATAGTTATCTTTAGGCATATAGCTACATTAGTGAAAATCCATGTTGTTTCATTTCTATTATTTCTAAATTTCAAAAGATAGAAATTTTATCTCCTTTCCTTCCTAAAAATATAAAATAAAAAATCATCTTAGGGATAGGTTGCATTTTTCATCTTACATTAACTGCATTTTTAGTTGTTTCTTGTTTGCATACAAAGACATCAAAAAAAATCTTTAGGTTGAAATTGAGTGCCTCCATCATTTTACATGCTTAATGATTAGCTCACCTAGATTAATTAAACACATTATGAATTAATCTTAGCAAATATATGTTACACTACAAAAACACTTGCATAAACTAAACATCAAAACTTGCTTGAGACAAGGTACATTGGGATTTCATCACCCTTTGGATCACCTTGCCCTATTCAGTGATCCCACTTAGATTTAATCACCAAGGGGAAGACCCACTCTATTCTCTAGTGGATTATAAAATCTAGACAAATGGTATATATTAGCTAAGTAGCCTAGATTGGCTTTAGGTTCATGAAGTGTGGGGAGCAAGCCCCTAGTACTAGGTCATGTACTCGATCTAGTGAAAATTATTTGAGAACCAAAACTTAACCCAAAACCATCCTTAGATGACTCTTATATTACCTAAATTAAAAGATAATTTACCCTTTCACAATCTTTTTGGCATAAGAAAAAATTGATTTAAAATAAATCCTAAAATTAATTACACTTTTAGTGTGTGCTTTGCTTGCTTTGGGCTTTTATTTGTTTGCTCATTATTTGAGGTGAGAGGTTCATTATCCGTTTCCAATTTTTCATATGTTCTTAACCAAACAACAAGTGAGAAATCAAAACAACCAACCACCATCTTCTTCTTCATCCTCATTCATGGATTACACCTCATATGTTGATAGATCACACCATGCTTTGATGTACCATTCTCTCCCACCTATGGTACCTCCCATGATTTTTGAAGGTGATCTAGATTTTTCCATATTTATAGAAAACAACATAGTTTCTTTGTAAAACTATCTTAATACCTTAGCCTATCAGATGGATTTTATTCCTCCCATGGATCCACCCTATGGTATGCCACACCACCTCATGGTTGTTGTTATATCATCTCAACCTTTTGTTAGCCAATATTCATCTTTTACTGTTAGTTCATCTACCACCACCGCCCAAACACATATTACCTTAACCAATACCTCTAATGTTGGCTCAACTATACCCCTTATCACTTCTATCCCTTTTTCTAGCATGGCGTCTTCCACACCCATTTATAGCATTCCCACAAACTCAACCAATGTATTAACCTCTACTCCACTTCATAACTTGGTACTCTCCATACCAAAAACACTTCCCCCTATAAGTACTAGGGTAACTACCCATCAATAACTTATAATAACTTTGGCATTCCCAACCCAAACCATGCCTCCATTAGCCAACCCAAATGTGCCCCTAAATCAACTATTATCAGTTCCCCTACAAGCCCCCACAACATTGTATTAATATATTCCCAATCCATTGGGATATATTATATCTTCTACCCAACCCTTAGTGCCTATCAGTCTTGTTGGGACACTATCCCAACCTCAAGTCACCACATACCAATATGTACTCACCTCTATACCTCCTATCGCATGCTAATTCATAGTTGTAACTTAGCCTCAATAGAACTTACCATCAAATTATTCAACTTTCCAACCCCAACCTAACCTAATAAGGATGCTTATAGACAAGATGACTCAACTTGAATATTCTATCTCTAGGTTCCATAACCTTTTATCCTACAACCAAATTTGTAATGAACCTATAAACCTTTCTATCCCAATTTATGCTTATCCTCCTTAATGGGAGCTCCCCAAATTATCTAAGTTTCAAGGTAAGGAGGATCCTTAATAATATTTTAGGGCATTTCACCATTCTTGTTAGTTTATCATATATGATGATGCCCTCCTTCTCTGAACCTTCCCTACGTCTTTATCAGGTCCCACCTTGGATTAGTATAATGCCCTTCTTAGACATTCTATCTTTTCATTCTCCTAACTCACCCAAAAAAATTTAGAACATTTTTCTATCAATATATCCAAGAAGATCTCCATATCTGACCTCTATTCTATTAGGTAATTTGATGATGAATCAATTGATGACTTTGTTTCATGATGGTAAGGTCTCATTAATCAATTGCCCTTTTCACTACCCCAAATAGAACTCATTGAGCTTTTCTCTAGGGGTTTCACAAAACACATCTCTCCCACCCTTTAAGTGTAAACATTTAAAACCTTTGATGAAGTGTTTACAATGGCATGAAAACTTGATAATGGAGCCATAGATGAGGGTAAATTGAAATTTTGAAAAAATAATTCTAGCTTCAAATCCACTGATCCCTCTTGCATCAAGATAACCAACCAATCCAATTCTAAAACCAAATTTTATACCAACTCGGTGGTGTTGAAAGTTGCCCTGCCTATGTCTATTAGTCAACCCCATCAAACCACTCCTAACCCCACTTATCCACCACACCAAAACCAAAATCATGCTTCCCCAAAATAATTCACACCTGTAGGAGAATCTTATGACTCTATACTGGACAAAATAATCAAATCTAACCATATTCAACTTCCAACAATCAAGCCACCCTAAAAATTTGAGCCCTTTCACCCCATGCTTGGGTGGTATAATGAAAATGACCATTGTGTTTTTCATCAAGTCATTAGACATGACATAAATTAGTCTAACACTTTTAAAATTCTTGTCCAAAACCTGATTGATAATGGTGAATTGTCATTTGATAACCCTAATGTACCTCCCAGCCATTCTCTTGATATTTTCCACAAACTTTTCCTAACCATCCTCTATGTACCTAACCCCATGACAATAAATTTGAGCCCTATTCAGTTCATGAGGCACACACAATTAACATCATCATAAATGAGCCCATGGGGGATGAGCCTCACATTTTTTTTACTCCTCCACCAATCTCACATATGGAAGAAGCAAATTCACCTCTTATAAAAAGATCTATATCCCCAACATCTCTGCTTAATCAAACCATGCCCATGCCTATTTATCCTTTCATAGAAATAGTTTTTATTTTAATCACCTCTTATTCTACCCCATCAAATGAAATGGTGGAACTCCCTTCTTCTCCTTTGGAAACCCTAGCAAAGGAAGGAGCTAGGACTGTACCTATACCCCTAATAAAAAAACCATATCCTTCCTTAATCACCCCATAAGTAACCATCATGTTATAACCTTATAACTTAAGTAAAGATGAAGTAACCATTCCCTCTTCTTCACCTAAGGGATTAACATTTGAAATGACTAATCAATGACCCAAACCTATTTACAAGGCCTTTTCTCAATTAGTGCAAGTCTAGAATTGTCCTCACAACCTAACCTAGATAGAGCTACCTTTTGGCAGCATTTGGGGATCCCATACCAAAGTATAACCAAATATTTGACCTCATTGGTATCCACTCTCCAAATTTTTATCACCCCATCATCAAACATTTCTTTTTCCCAAGACATGAGAGAACCATATCACCCACCTCCACATAAATAATCTCATAATCTTCTCACCAAACTAGTCAAGAATTTAGGTATCCTTCCCACACCTAGCATCACCCATCCACCCATCAAATTAGACCTAACCTCCTCTAGTCCACCTAAAAAACCATTAACCAAGATTATCTAAAAGGTGCAATTACCTAAACCTCATCCTTGAGCTCAACCTATGCACCTCCCTCTCATTTTCCATCTATTTTAGGACCTTACCCTTCTATCATCCTAGTCACTTATTTCAATTAAATTAAAACAACACCTTTTTCAATTCCTAATCTTCCACCACCCAAGCCATCAATTTCTTCATCATTATTAGATAGTTTATCCCCCTCCACTTTTCCATGAATTATTAACCCTCCATCATCTACTTTGAAACCATACAATGGTAACCCAATCATAGCTAAGCCAATCTAACCCAAACCATCTACCAAAGTTTCCCAACCACCTGCCCTCTCTAAGGTTAAGATGATGCTTAAGAAGGTTCCTATTTCCTTGACAAGCATTGTAACACGCCAAACACATCTGAAGGAATATTAATCTATTATTTTACAAAGGTTATTGAAAACATCCACTATTAAACTTTTAACTATTAATCCATTCACCCTCTCCAATACCAGACCCTCTTGGTTTGATGATACAAAGTTATGTGCATACCATAAGACACCAAGACATGACATAGAGAACTACAAATCTCTCCAAGCTCTTGTTCACCACTTATGTGATGATGATGATTTATCGTCAAATGAATCACTTTCACCTACCTTACCAACCCAACTACCAACTCAACTAATCCAAACACCATCCCAATGAACACTTACATCCCTACTTTCATCTAAAATTGGGGGAGGAACTAAATCCATCACCTAGTCTAATCGAGCCCACTATCCATACTATCCACATGATTACTAGATCTTAGGCTCAACAAAGGGGTAACGAAAGAACCAATGCATCCATTATATGGACATATCCTTCAAAATTTTAACCTTTCAACCAATCCCCAACACCATTGCCTTCACTTATTCCATCACCAAGGCCCAAGGTATCCATCCTTGGTGCCCCTCCATCTAACACTTTTGAATCCATTCAACAAACTATGTTGAAGTAACTCCACTAAACATAGGTCAAGATGAGTCTTTATGAGTTAATCAACACATCACCTCATCATCATCAAGCACTAATAGAGGATCTATAATCCATAGAGGTTCAATTAGATGACCCTTAACCTCTTACATCCTTCATTGGAGACCTCTAACATTTATCCAGTATTACCTTCCAATATTTTGAGATACCTCTAGCACACTCTGAGGAATCTAATCCTTCTCTCTTTGTTAAAACCTACATTAATCACACCCATGTCAAAAGGGTGATGATTGATGGAGGAGCTAGGATCAACATAATTTCCTCCCATGATTTTTATCAATTACATTTACCAAAGAACATCATGGCCAAAATCACAACATTTTTTTGCTCCTTTAATGACACAATGGCCACTACTGTAGGGACCATTTTCCTTTAAATACACTTGGGGCCTCACACTATTCTTGAGCTATTTTATGTTGTAAAGGGTGAGTTACAATATAACATTCTACTCATATTCCCTTGGATCTAAGTTATGAGTTGTATCCCTTCTACTTTACACCATTATGTCAAATTCAAACATGAAGGATAGGTTAGAACCATCAAGGTTGATCTTAGTATTTTTACATATTACAACATGACCTATCATCCTAATGATGTCTTTCTTCCACATTCATCTCCCACACAATCAACCAACCCCATTACCACAACTGTGTCACCAACCATAACCCATGATGCTTATACCATAAATAATGATGAAGCCTTAACTAGTGTATTTATCTCCTCTTCCCAGATTCCCATTGAGGACTCTTTGGCACAAAATTTCTAATGTCTCTCCCTTAGGGAATATCAACTTTTATCTTTAGATGCTCTTCCCACTCTGCATGAATATGGGAACCTTGAAAATGACCCTTCATATGATCCCAAAATAATAACCATCATCCTTTTTGGACTCCCTAACAATTATACATATTTTATCTATGGGGGACTTGATCGACCACTCCTCACTCCTATCACCACTCCATATATTCAACCTTTCACTTCTAATTTTTCCTATCTAAGCAATCCATCCTTTGTCAAAACCTATCTTCATCTTTATGCTTGGAAAGTATTTGGTATGGGCCTTTATGAACAAGGACCTCATGAATTACCTATTATCAAAACATAGAAACCTCATGAGTTCTTTGGGCTTAGATTCAAACCACTAGAAGATCTGACCTCATCAAAACCTATTACTACCCCAACAAAATTAATTCCATCCTCACCTAATTCATGTTATCAATCTAAAGACTCTGATATCATCCCATCCAAATTTATTTTTGATCAATATCATTATCTTATGCCCATTGACTTATCAACAAGATGTCCAAACTAAAACCTTTCCTCTCATCCATCTGAAACTGATCAACCTTGATTCATCCACCATCAACATCATGATGAGGATTCCATCCTCACCTACCTTAGTGTATGAGATCCTTATATCCATAAATCTTCCCCTCTTAAAAACTAAAACATACTCAATGAATCAATAATTGATGTTAACTTAGGGACCCAGGAAGACCCTCGTATCATTAAAATTGGCTAATCTTTAAACTTAAATGAGTAGTAGATTATCCCACCTTCCTTCAAGACTATAACATTATATTTACATGGTCTTATCAGGACATACCTAGGATTGACCCTTCCATCACAGTCCATAACATCATTACCCATCCTAAGGCTAAGCCAATATAGCAAAAGCTTTGAAAAATACACCCTCGTATATCTCTTCTCATCAAAGAAGAACTTCAACATCTTCTATCTGTCAACTTCATTCAACCCATTAACTATCCAAAATAGGTCTTTAATATTATTCATGTCACCAAACCCACTAGGGGACTCCATCTTTATGTGTATTTCTATGACCTAAACCTTGCATGTCCCAAAGATAACTTTCCTTTACCTAAAATTGACCAACTTGTTGATCTTATTGTAGGCCATGAGATGTTATCCCTCATGGATGGATTTTCAAGATATAATTAGATCCTGATCAACCTCTTAGATCAATACAAAATTACCTTCATTACTCCTTAGGAAACCTTCTGGTATTGGGTCACACCTTTTAGTTTAAAAAATGCAAGCATAAATTATCAATGAGCCATGACCTATATCTTCTAGATCTTATCCATAATATTGTAGAAGATTTTATGGACAATATCCTTGGGAAATCCAAACACTGTGAGGACCATTTATGTGTTATTTCTATTGTTTTCAATTGACTAATCCAATTCCATTTCCATCTCAATCCCAAGAAATGCATTTTTGGGTTCTTTCTAGAAAACTCCTTAGATTTATTGTTTCCCTTCATATAATTGAAATTGATCCTACTAAGGTCAAAGCCATCCTAGAAATGCCTCATCTAACAAACCTTAAATAACTTCACACTCTGTAGGTAAAACTCTAATATATATATCACTTCATCTCCTAGTTATTAGATAGATGCCAACCCTTTCACCATTTCCTGAAGAAAGACACCTCTTTTAGATGGACCAAAGATTATCAATAAGCCTTTAAATCACTCAAGGAGTACCTATTTTATCCACAAGTTCTTATCCCACCTAGGGATGGCCAACCTTTTTACCTTTACATCTCTACCATCGATCACTCTTCAGGTGTAATGATGGCTCATTGAAATAAACAAAATAAAGAGTAAGCCATTTATTATATTAATTGCATGCTTCTAGAGTATGAGATGTGATATACCTATCTTGAAAATATTTTTCTCACTCTCATTTTTGTCACCTCTAAACTAGGTCATTACCTTCTCAATCACAAAACATACATTATTACCACTAACAACCCACTCAAGTATATTCACTCCAAGACATATCAAAATAAGCATATGGCTATGTGGCTCATGCTTTTGGTCAAGTTCAATATTGAGTTTATTTAACAAAAATCCATTAAAGGGTAGATCATTACTGAATAATTAGCTGAAGCCCCCTCCTAGATAACCAACCCATTCCATTAACCTTTCCAAATGAGTCTATTGTGACTCTTTCTTAGGAATACCCCCTTACCAAATGACCATGAATTTTGATGGCTCTAAATGCCAAAATGGTGGGGGTGTAAGCATAATTTTCAGTTCTTTTCATGGAAAACCTCTTCCACTATCCTTCAAACTCAACTTTGAATGTACTAACAACATTTTAGAATATGAAGATTTGGCTATCGGTACTCAAACCACTCTCACTTTAGAAATCATAACCATCTCTATCTTTAGTGATTATTAAATCATGATCAACCAAGTCAATGCATTCTATCAATGTAAGAATGACATTTTACAAAAGTATAAGCTTCTCATTGACAAGCTCTTAACATATTTTAAACATTATCAAATTTAGTTGGTACCCTGATCTACTAATAAATTCATAGATATGATGGCCTCCCTTGCATCTAAAATACCCTCTCAACCTATTGAATCTAAATTATTTATTACAATTCATTGCTTCATCAAACCTTCATATACTAGTTCGGACCTTCCAACCATCTGTAATGTGGAGGCATCTCCTTCAAATGTTTGGTATTACCAAACTTTTAACTACCTTAACCATGTCATCATCCCACCTAACCTCTCAAAGAATTCCCAAAAATTCTTTATGTAGGGTACCTCTTGTTATAACATAATAGTGGGAATACTATATAAACATGACTTTGATGGTCTTCTCCTCCATTGTCTACATAGTCATGAGATTACCCATGCCATCAAGGAAACTCATGATGGAGTTTGTGGGGGCCATTTTAGTGGCCTCACTATCACTAAAAAAATCCTATGCTTGGGTTACTATTGGCCTATGCTCAATTAGGACTATTGTGACTATGTAAATAAGTATGTTAAATGGCAACATGCTAACTTGAATCACATTATCACTGATGGCCTTCAAGTATGAAAATATTATTATCCATTTTTGTAATGGGGGCTTGATCTCATTGGAAAAATAAATCCTCACTCATCTTAATGACACCAGTTCATCATTACTGCTACTAAATATTTCACTAAATGGGTAGAATCCATTCTCCTTATCTCCATCAAAGAAAAAAAAATATTGATTTTATTAATCACCACATCCTCTATCATTTTGGTGTCCCTCAAAAAATCATAACTGATAATGGTTAATCATTCAAAAATAAGAAATTTCAAGACCTCTACAATGCTTTTGGCATCATGCTAAGCCATTCCTTACCCTATCATCCATAATCAAATGGATAGGTAGAAGCTTCCAACAAAAATCTCATCAAGATGCTAACTAAAGTTGTAAATGCTTTAGGATGAGATTGGCATATACACATCCCATTTGCTCTATGGCCCTATCACACTAGTATCTAAACCCTAATAGGTGTTACACCTTTTTCCCTAGTCTTTGGTGTAGAGGCTATTTCACCTCTCAAAGTTCAGATTCCCTCTCTTCATATATCCTTACATGAAATCATTTATAAATAAGACTATCATTAGGAATGCCTCATGCACCTTGAATTAATTGATGAACATTGCCTTGATACCCTTAGCCATCTTTTTGTTTACCAAGAACATATCAATCATGCTTATAACAAACATCTAAAAAAATAGGAGTTAAATATTGGAGATCTTGTCCTTAAAGAAAACCAACATGTAAAAAACATGGAGAAAATCAAAAAGGGAAAATTTGATTTCAATTATCTTAAACCCTATATCATCACCCATAAGTATGGATTAGGAGCTTATTCTTTGTCCTCTCTTGAAGGAAAACTAGAAATTGAACCTCTCAATGCTTCGTATCTACATCTTTTCTACTATTGAGAGAGATGTAAAAGAATCATGTGGTCTAATTTAAGCTTACCCCTTGGTTTTATGAGATTCACCCCACCCTTATCCTATTACCCTATCCCTCTTAGGGACATTTGATTACAACAAACCCATGTGATTATTTGTCATAGTTTTAGCCCAATCTTAAACATGGGTACCATGGATCTAGCTATGACATGGTTCTCATGGATACTTTTTATATTTAACTATATGAAATCTCATTTATTTGTTTCCCAAAAATCACTTTTAGTTACCCATTAGCCACCTTTTGTGGTAAACATCTTACCCTGATAATTTCAATCTCTAAGCTTGGATAAATGGGTCCATGTCTAAGAAAACATTCAAGTATTATATATGGGATATAACATATTATTTGGGTCTATTTTATTAAAATATAGACCACTCCCTCAAAGGATGGATGCTAAATATGATCAAGATAGATAGACTGATCCCTTGAAGGATAACTATTGAGCATTTATTCATACTTAGACCACTCCCTCAAAGGATGGCTAAGCCAAAATGTCAAAAAATAATTTGTTCATAAAAGACACAATCAACTCAATCAAAGCACTTGAAGCTTCCCACATTGATCAACTTCACCTCTCTTATCTATTATAATTTAAGAAATGCATGACCCTATTATCCCACAAAAGGGTTATAATTAGTTCTCTCAAAACACAATATATATTTGTAGACTTCTCGCATCGATCAGTCTACACCTTATAAAGATATGGCATTGTCTATTCTAGGTCTTAAGTCACCTATAAAAAGGGTAATTAAATCCACATTAGGTTCCTATCTTATCCCTTTTTCTCTCTATTTACATGTCATCTCCTTTTCCTATATACCCTCTATAAATCCATGGACTATGAACTCACTTGGTAACATGGAATTTATAATGAGACCTTTTCACTATAAATGTCCTCATGTAAAGCCTATCAGAGGTTTATTTTCATTAATATACTATCTAACTTTGGTTCACTAGGGTCCTCATTAATGAACCCAACATGTCTTTCTTTATTTATATTGGTTCACAGGGATGTTGTCTCTTATCATTCTTCCTCAAAATGTTATAAGCTTATCAAAACATACCACAACATCATAATCCATAATAAATAAACATACCATAAAATCCACATCATCACCTAAGACAATAATCTCTAACATTATGATCACATATATCTATCACAAAAAAATAAGAACATCATATCCTAATCAAAATCAAATCTTTATATATCATCACATGCCTATACTATGTAATATAATAATCGACATCATAAGTCTCAAAAATAATCATCATCTATAACATCTAAAATTAACATTAGTCATCCTCAACACATTATCAACACATAAGCATTCATCTCAAAAAACATAACAACATAAAAACATCTCAATAATTGTATATATATATATATATATATATATATATATATATATATATATATATATATATATATATACACACATACACATCAATAAGTGTCTACACATGTACATATCTCTTGGTCATATACTTCTTGCATCTTTGGCACATACGTTAATATCAAAATCATAAACAAAAACATCTAGACCATGTGTATCATGATCTTGAGGAACCACTAGCATTGGCCCCATCCACACCTACACTTACACCTATGCCTGTAGCTTTGCCTATCTTAATACCTATACCTATCCCAGGTGGAGGCCCTAACATATGACATGCTTCCATATCCTACCAATTTAGGGCCACAAACACTACTCCACTAGCAAAACTAACCTGATACTCACCCCACCTCAACTCATTAGGACACTATGCTAGCATAATTCCCTCATAGTAATGCAACTCCTATATGGCCACTAGATATCTGACCTATGTAACAAAACTTGGAGGTACCACTACTACTCTACTAGCCTACCATAAAGAGTCTCTCTCCTGTGTCACTAATAAAGTGAGGCCCTCACCTGTCCTACTCTCCTATCATTGTGGTAACTTACCCTATAAAATGGCCACTTAACCTTATAAATTGGTGACATGTACCTATGCCTAATCTCTCTACACTATCACTCCTCCTAGATGACCCTAAAGAGTGGTAATCTACCCTTATAACATGGAAATATGGGCTTGTGCTACCACCAATACCACCACTACCTATGTATCACCCTATGTTGGTCCCTATGCTAGATCAATGTCCATAGGTCTTTGAAACCCATCACCCTAGCCAAAATTGATTGTCACATATCTACCCTGAAACCATGTAGGATAATCAACTATAATTCCTACATCATCTCCATATCTAAATGGTAGCTCCTCATAATCCAAATCATCCTCTTATGGCTATAGCTATAGTACCAAAAACTCTACATCCTCCCTCTTGTACTGTGACAAATCTAGAGGTATGCCCTAAATGAGTCCAAACTATCTTCACACTCTCTCAAGTGGGATGCACTTTGTCTCACCATCCCACCTCCTATACACCCACCTATAACTATTTTATATATATGGTACCTATAACCAACCCACATAGGCCATGTTATGTATGGCCTCCATACTATATCTCCATGTGCCAAACTCTCCAAGGCACCTCAAAACTAATCAATATCTCTCACACCTCCAATACCTATCATCACCCTATCCCTCCTCTACTGATAAAATCTAACTCTATAATCTATTAGAAAGTAACCCTCTATAAGTAGGCCTAATTGTCTTAGCACCCATATGTGTTCATATGCCCAATATTGAAGCATGAATCCCATACCAATCCCATAATTCTAGTGTGTTTTAAAACCCCATAACTCTTTATAAATATACACTAATAAAACATAGGCATATTTGAAGATCATCCTCCAATGAACCAACTCCACAAGTACCCTTATTAGAACATAAGGAAACCTCCCTCTAAATAAATCTAATAGAGCATAATAAGTCACTATCAACTACATCATCATCAATAGGTGCCTCTCTCCTAGGTCCCATTGGTATAATGGCCTAATGTTGAATCCCCATACATGAAGCTATGCATCTACTCAGTCATCTCCATATAAGTACTCCATGAATTCATTGATCTCCTTACTCTCAATATGGTAGATAGGGTCTCCACAAATATGCAAGAATGTGATCTAATGCACATCCTCTAGAAGGATGATCATCTCCCTCATCGATAGCCAAAATGTGTTAGTGATTGGGTCCCATCTCTTAATGAGGGTGACTATCATCTCAACATCCATAGGTAGGTGCTAGTTGTGGTACATCACTCCAAAACCAATTGCCTCTATGTGTCCCCAAACCTTAGCCAACATAGCATCTCATACCTCTATAAATATATCAAGCACTCGATCCTACAACTAGATCTGATCTTGCACCTACAAAATAACCATATCAAGAATTAAGAAATGACCTATCTCTATATGCATAACCACTATTAAAACACTTACATATCTACTAAAAGTATTTCATCTATCCTTTGTTTCCTATGCCTATCTCTCACAACTATAAAACCTTTATCCTACCCTGCACCCCATTTTAAATGGTCATTTAAATAATTAACTACATCTCATCGACTATCTATACTATGCTTCCCAAATCCTTTCTTATTTTATCCCATCTATACAGCCCACAAGATTTTCACCCCTTAAACACTTGTTTTCATCTGTAACCATTCTACCCTACCCTCATCTCTAAAAAAAATATTTAGTCATCTCTATACTATTAACCTATTCTTCAAAATGATTGTTCACACATTAATTGTATTACTTGAAACATAACCTATTCATAATGAAAAATATTAATAAACCAATCAACATTAATAAAATTTAAAACATACCTAACTAGTTCATCAACTTATTCCACATTAATAACTAATAAAACTCATATATCAAATTAACTACAATATACCCCTATGCAAAGTCATCTAGATAAATTTTATTCATCAATTTGTTTCTATAAACCAATCAAGCCCCCCACCTTTTTTATAAACTTCTTTTTCCCACTCAAACCCTTTCCTCCTTAACCATCGATGAATCTCCCCAACCATTGATGGTCTCCTAGGGGCATTTTTACCCCTAGGGTCGACCATCACTGATCAGGTCAACCATCGATGGTCACTTTTAGTGACCATTGATGGTGAACCTTAACCCCCCAACTTAATCTACAAAACCTTAATCTACCCTACCACTCCCTCCCTACCATTTTTAACTTCCCTATACACACCTACATCCATTTTACCACTCTCATCTTATACCTAAATTCCCATACCTACTGCTCAAACCTCAAAACCTAGGATAGCCAAACCCTAAGGCATCTCTTACTAGAATAATCTACCATTTACATGCATCAATGTACATTTTATAACACCTATTTTACACATTATAATCCATATCAAATAAAATCATGAAGACCCTACCTCATTCCATGATTGTTATTGATGTCTCAGTCTATGTCCAACTACCTAACCATGAGTGTCTCTAGCATCTATCTCAACCCCACTTGATCACTTACAACCACCAATGTCTCCATACTTTCATGCACTAACACGAGATTTTTGTACCAAATGCTCAAAAATGACAAACTCACAAGATTCCAAATTTTGCAAATGCAAACAAATGATTGACCATTTACCTTTTTACCATGGTTCTAGGGTTTTTTCTTGATCATTGATGGTTACCTAACCATTGATGGTTGACCCTTATTGTTGATGGTTGCAACACCTCAATGGTTAAACCCAATCAATGATGGTTACCTAACCATCATTAGTTAACCCTAACCATTGATCGTCAAGGATATGTTTTATTTACCCCACCTTTCTCACCCCTTTTCTACATAAACCAAACTTATTAATACCTTCAATTGGGGCAACCCATTCCTTGACACCCTTTGACCTACTCGAGAGTCACCCTCTCCCTCAACAAGAAAGAATGACATTGGACCTAAAGTCCATGTTGGATCTACTATCCATCAGACTATATAGGTATCAACCTCTTTCCTAACACATTAGGAATCATCTTGGCCACTCCTTACACAACCAACCACCTAACCCATTTACCTTCATCCACATTGATGTTGGTACTTTTTAAAACCAACCTAATTGTATACCTTGTGACAACCTTGCTTTGGTCATGATGATTACCTTGACTGATTTTGCCATGTTGAACATTTGCCTTATGCACCACCTCATGTGTGACCCAACCATTTATGTTTTCCTCAAGAGTACTTCTTATACTGGATACTTAAGAAAACATCAACCTTCTTTAAGACACTTGATAATTGTCACCTAATTAGCTATGACCAATGCTAGGGATTGATTACCTTATCATTTATCCTAAAACCTAAATTTATTATTACCAATATTGGTAACTTTAGTAGTTGCATGATTTTAAATCTTGCACTTTGTGAACATATTTTTATTTCTAATGATCATACATTTCTTTCACCAACCTCATAACCTCCATTTTAACTTTTTAACAAAACCCCACCACAATTTTAGTGTTACCTCATCGACTCCTAGTTTGAGGGGGATACACTCCTTTTATACTCAGGGAAACCAAACCCTGGCTAGTCAATAATTCATTTTTATTTTATGACTTATTGATGTAAATCTACATAATAAAAAAGGACAAAATATAGACACTCAAAATTGTCCCCTTGGCTAGTTTTTTGATGTTGGATCACCCTAGACCGATTTTTGACCTTAGAATATTCACCTAACTATCTCACATTTAAAACACCCTTTACACTTATTAAACCTCTTAGGCACCCTTTATCAAACATTTTAGCAACATCATTATTATACCAATTTTTAACCATTTTACACTTAGGGGTTCATCATCGACATTCATTCTAACTATCAATGGTTAATATGACCATCGATGGTCAGGTATCCAAACTTGTAACACAAAAAACATCTAGTTATAGGCCAGACTTACATAGGAAAAATAAAAACTTTCCCATGTACACCTTATAGCTTTCTTTCTCTTCAAATTGGCATCTTTATCCTCACCCAACTTAACAATTTTCTCTCTCCTTACTTAGTAGTTTTATGTTATAAAGGTAAGGCTCTTGGAGGAGATAAGGATGTAAAAATTTATATCCAAGATCCCTTGTTTTCTTTGTACAGGTATCAAATACCCTCAAACTCTATCCATATGACTTTTTGAAGGCCAAAGTATTGTTATGTTGCACAATTTCCTTTAGATTTCAATTATCCTATTTGGTATTATATAAGTATTCTCATGTTGTTTTTAGCATTTCCTTTTGGTATTGAAGTTTCTTGTTTGGATTAGACCATCTGCATATTACCCCTCACCCCAATAATCTACACTCTACCTTCTACTCATCAACCTCCTCCCACCAATCCCACATCAAATATTCTACCACACTCCTATAGGTAACCATAGCCAGTTACTATAATCATCGACAATTATAGTAACCTTCACTGATCAACTAATTACCATCGATTAGGACAACCATCATTGATCACACTGACCATCGATGGTCACTATCAGGTAAAATAAAAGATTATTATTTCTTCCCCTTTCACACCCAATCAGACCCTATTTCTATTTTTGGCCTATCTATAGACTCTACTTAGATCCTATGAACCTGATCTTGATCTACTTTTACATGGTATTGACCTATCATGCTACCTTTTATTAAATAGGTACTTTCATTTCTTTTTAGCATGAGCATTTTATTTCTTGTCAATCTAAATGCAAACATATTTTATTTCCCTTAGCAAATATTTTTATCATTAGGGGAGTGGATTGATATCCATCTAAGGGAGCTTTCACTTCTTTGATCTAGCATTGTTAGGCAGTCCACCCTTCATACTCATCTAATAAATAAGTTGTTTTAGTGTGGTCTTATTATAGGTAGTCTTTCCTCACCAAAAAAGAGCTCTCACTTCATCTAGTCATCAATGAGTGTAATGTTTACTAGGTACACACCCCTCATCTTTTGTTTCTCTCCCTTTTACTAAAATTAAAAATAGAGTAAGAAATAGTAAGAAATAGAAGGTGCTTAGGAAAAAGTTAATTGGCTTAGCACAAAATGTTTAACTAACCATGGAGGTTAAGTATTGGAGTTATTTTTGAGGATATCTTCTATTTTCAACTTAAGTTTTCTCCTCCAATTTGAAATAAAATCCATGAAAGATGAAACTCTCATAAACCCCATTGATGGAGGTCACAAGCTTGAGCCACCTTTAACTAACTACCCTAAAAAATGCTCCCAAGGCTATTTGAAATAGTGAAGACCACTTCTAGACCTATATAAGACTTTTAGACATCCATGGCATGTGTATGATGAATAAAATAAATATTTTGAAAACATTCAATACCTATAACATTGGTGGAAAACACCATTAAACTTTCAATAATGCATAAAATGTCAAAAAGTAATTTTTTTAAACCTTTAGCTCAATAAATCACCATATAAAACTTTTTTTAAGAGTTTAAAATTCCATATAATTAATTTTTAGGTCCTATTATACCTATTTCATGGATTTAGACCATTTGTCTCTTTGAAGACCTACAAAACTAAGCATTTTTAGCCATTTTGGGCCTCCTAAGCACCCAAATGTGTCATATTATTTTAAAAATTAGGTTTTTAAAGATATCAAGGAGGTCCTTTACACATTATATGTTATTTTCAAGAAATTCTAGGCCATTTGATGAACCTATGAGTCCAAACACAAAAAATTTGTCAAAAAGATCCTTTAAAAGCTCAAATAAGCTCATATTCAAGATGACATATAATTTGGACCTATATTCCACCCCTTATTTCCATTTATATTTATTAATTATACCCCTTTAACACCCTTAAAAATATTGGGCTTTTATGCATAAGTCATCAAAAGATACACATGTAAAAAATGATTTTCTATAGGTTTGTAAACATTCTGGATATGCTTACACTCTTAGTGATGTTCATAAAAGTCATGACCTTAACCAACCTCAATCCAAAATTAATTTCAATTACATATGGGTAATAAAAACATACTAGAATCACTTGACCCAACTCTTCATGGTATGAAATAAATGAGCATCTAAACAAGGGCTAAAACTGGGTGTCTTATACCTGAAAAGCTCAAATCCCTCTAAAGGAAAAATTTTAATCTAAAAATTATCTTATTTGATTTAAAACATCCTCATGGCACATGAAACATATCATAACACCTTTTAAAATTATCAAAAACCAACTTTGTTCTTTATGCCTTTGAGATTGCCTGTGGAGTTTGAGCCTACTTGTGGGTTTTGCATGAAGTTTGGAGTGTGAACACTCTTTAAATGTTTTTAATGGGATTAAAAACATATTATCATTATTTTAAAATACTTACATAATCTTGTAACCCTTAAATAGACTTAAAACTCCAAAAAGTATGCATGCATGAATAGTGATCATTATGAGACATAAAGGAGACTGTGTATAAAAAATAGGAAATTGAGATTATCAATTACCCTAAAAATATTATGGATAGATATATTATTTCATGAGTACCAATCCTACCAATTTTTAATTATTTTGGATGTGTACTTTGTCATGTAGACATTTTTTACCAAAATTTAGCTTGAGCTACTTGCATGCTTCCTCCATGCCTAAACTTATCTTTCTTCAAATGTTTGATTTCAACCCTTGAATATGATCACTTATATATGAAAATATTATTTTCCAACATCATATTATATGGTTTTAATACCTTTTTAAGGCCTAAACACTTTCTTGGCACCCAAAACTGATAAAACTTCAACTAGCTTCTAATGGTTACCTTCTTGACTGTCTGAGGACTATGTCAAAACAATAGGTACTTTCACTCATTATATGACTCTAACTATGTAATTATATGTGTTTTTGTGTCATGGAGACCATTATTTATAAATTTTGTGCTTTGACTCAACCTATAGATGCCCCAAAATGACAAATTTCTTAAAGTAGGCTCTAATGTTGATCATGTTTGACATAGGGTTGAATGTACTAAAATAGTGAATAGTTACCATTGTTAAAAAACTTAAAAATAATTTTTAATAGGTATAATAGGTCATAATTAAAATCTCTAGAAAATTTAGTGATTGGATCCTACGTATCTTGGTTTGTAGGTCAGTTTTTCCAAAACCTAGTGGCATGTGTCTACTTGGCCAAATTTCACAAATGTATTTTCTTATATTTTGAATTTGTTTGAGATATAATTACGAGTGTGATTTTAATTTCTTGAAACTTATCCTTGCATGATTTCACCTCTCATTTTCTATACTTTACCTTCATGCAACTCATGTTACCTTATGCCACTTCAAGCTCCTCAAGGGAAATCCATGGATGCCTATGTGTTCAGTGATGTAGGTGATGGCTATGAGGCGCATGATAATAGATTGAATTTTTTAATCCCTCTATAATCAAATTATACCCCATTCCATCTTCACATATTATCATGAAACCTTCATACCATGAGACTCCACCATGGAGTACTTTGCTTGACTTACCTTTTACCCTACAGGGTTTTGTTGTCTTATAAAGCTTGATTGTGGTCTTATAGTACTTGGGGATCCATCATGACCTTTCCATAATATATATAATAATTTTTTTCATAACTCTTATCTTGTTGGGCATAACTTCCTTAGATATCACTAAGTTTATCCTCTTTCCTCATGTCTTGAACATGGTTGTTAGTCCTAATAGCCTTTTGGATTTCAAAGACTATATATCCTTGTTCAAGCTTGATATATGTCCCAATGGAATTGAAAACAAATTACCTTATTGGTTTTCCATAATATCATTATTTTCACCTTGTTTATCTCTTCTCATTTCATCAGTTTAAGTATCTCACCTTTACTAGCTTTTCACTAGGCAACTTCCTTTAGTCTCAAGGGTCAAATCTTGGTTTAAGTTTCAAAAGCTCAAAATTTTATCATGTATGGTCTGAGTTAAGCTCATTACACTTTCCTCAACCCCTTTTAAGTTATCAAACTCACTATAGCATCTTATTTCACATACAAGGCTCATCTTGGGTTCCTAAGGATTGTAGCTAATATTTTGGACATTGCTCCTTGGTTTGATAATTTTACAACCTTTATTAAAGATCTAAAAACATATTAGAGCACAATATATACCCCTTCAATTCATTCTAAATTTTAATTATCTAAATCTATTCCTAGGTATCTTTTCTAGTCTCCTCTACATTCTGATTAGGCTCTTTTAGGCCTAATTAGCCCTATCTCACAACACAATAGTAAAAATCCATACTAGGAAGACCATACTAGTCTTAAACCAAGTTATTTATCTATAGAAACTTGAATTTTCCTATACAACAAATTTATAGCAAGTTATGATGGTGGAAACTCATTTTACCACCCAAACCCTAGTTTTAGGGTTTCTTGCATGCACATAGGGCTGAAGTCTTAAAAATCTAATATCTCAATTTTTTGAGTGTTTAAAGGATCCAAACCACCACCACTAGGTATACTTATACTCCATACACCTCCAATATGTGATACACCTTATTTCACCTATTCCATGCTTCAAATTATAAAAACTCAAAGGATTGTGTGTATTTTCATTAACTGTGCAAGGTATAGACAAGTCAGTTTATCCTCCAAACTTTCCAAACTTATCTTGAGACATTGTTAATGTTTATCTATCTAAGATCACTATAAACCTTTCCTATCACCATATTCATTCACTTTCCATTAATCCTTTACATTCTTGTTTTATCTATTGATTGTGTAATAAGGGTATGGGTAAGTAGGCATGTTTGTTGTTCAATGCAATAATTATTATTTAAGATATTCACCAACCTCAAAGGGTCCATATTCACTATAGATACTTCTTATTCCTTATAAATTCTTATTCAATCAAACTTTTTCATTTTTATACACCTTATCTCTCCTCCTTAGCATTGAACATATAATAGGGTTTCCTTAGATTACCTCATTCTTAGGCTTTGGATAAAGCTTCCATGCATTTTGGGTGGGTCTTAATCCCATATTGAGAGGGTTTTTTAATAACAAGGGTTTAAATAAAAGTTTCAACACCATATGAATTAGTATTAATACATATTTTTTTAAACTTGTATCATATCTTGGGGACTTATTTTTGTATGTTACATGTGTAAAGATAGCATTACTATAATTGGCAAGCCCTAATTGGGCCACTGGTACACATATAGTCACCATGTTATCTGATTCAACAATTTTGGGAATATTGGTGTATTATTCCTGATTTAGTTAAAATGTCTAAGTAGTAAAATTAGTAAATAAATATGTAATAACTAAGCTACTAATTTGTGTAAACTATATTGTAATTTTGATCTTTCTAAAAATAGTAATAAAAGGGAGAAAATAAGACTTAGCTAGAAACTAGATGATCCAATTGAGATAGAGGTTAGAATTCACTATGTTGGACTAGGACACTATCACAAACTAAGATATGACCTTTGTTTTATGATTGGACAGGATCACTAAAAGTAGACAGGAGTGGCATCAATGCTATAGTCCACCTCTACCACTGTTATCTTGAGGATCTAAGCTTTTGGGGTTTTATTTGCTAGGTTTATGTGACACTATCTATGAAGCTTCAGTAACTAGAAGTCATCAGAGCTCCTTTTAGAGTATATTCTCTCTTCAAACCCTATATTATATTATGCTTTTACTACTTTCAATAAAGGGGGGGTTAGTGTGTGTAAGATTCATTAAACATGTATCCACACCCTTTGTGTGGGTACACTACCTACATACTAATACTCTAAAGAAGGATCAATCTATATGTGATCCAAGAGAATCCATATTCACTCTAATAAATAAGAAATCAAATTTCAACTTGATCATTTTCATGGTGAAGAGCTCATTGAGAGCTTTCTAGTGTATCTCATGGTTCACAAAATGGAGCCCATATGCACAAAATATCATGCATCAAAGATCAACTAGGGCAAGTAAAATAAATTAGGGTTTGAATGGAACATCCAATTGGACATCAACAAGTGGAAAGTGGTCAATAATTGGTGAGTGGACAAAAAGTGGTAAGTAAATATTGGACCACGTGGTGGGACCCCAAGCCACCATATGGCTTGACACCAATTTATTTTACCATGGTCTAATTTTATAATATTTCTTGAATGTTCTAAACAAACTAATTCACTTACCATTTCCACATACTTTCCATGTAACCCTATGTTCCATGTTCCACTAACATCCCTACCATGTGACATACCCTAAATTCCATGTGACCCCATATTCCATTCACGTTCCATGTCCTAAGTTTCCATGTGATACCACCCAATGTCCACATAACCCTATGTTTCATACCTAAACATCCATGTGAAACCTCTTTACATCCACAAACCTACCACATTCTATAGTCAAATCCCCAAATACCATCAAAATGCATACCAATGCTAATTACTTGGCATATCATACCACAAAATTTATGGTATTTATTTACTACGTGCCCCCCCACTTTTCAATGTGGGACTAATGGATTTTGATGACCACCAAATGTGTTGGGATGGGGATTGAACCATGATCTCCCATGTAAAAGAGATAAGGCCCAACCATGTGGGATATAGGCCTAAACTTTATATAAAGTAGTCAAAATTGTATTTGTAATTCAATTTGAAAAGCTTAGTAGCCATTATTAAAGGCTAAGAGCTAGAAAGCTTGTACGAGTTGTAGAGAGTGTAAGAGGCAGAATTGGGGAAAAATACAAAAAAGGGACTTATATTATTTTTCCTAAGGAAAAACTTTCTATTTGTTCACTTTAAATTTTAGAGATGTTTTTAATTACTTTTCAAGCATTTTTCCTAATACATTAACCAATATAAGACCTAGAGACATAGGCCTTTGTGTCGAGCTCTATTATCAAATTGTGTGATTGTGTTTTGAGAATTTCTTGAATTATTCTTGTTAAATTGATAATTTATAATTTAATTTTTTAAATTATTCCATAAATTAATATTTTAAAACAAAATTAAAATATGCAAGAATATTATTTCTTAAGTTTATGAATCAGGTTGGTATTAGAGTAGTTAGTATGCTAGGCTAACTTCTATTTAGGCATTGTTCTGGTGCATCAAGTTTGATATCAAAACTAAATTTATGGGTGAATTTGTGATTTTGTAATTTTAACCAAAATTAGTTATTATAGAATAATGGATCCAATCCTAGCTCAAATTTAGTTGTTATTGTATTCCATTATCACTATGATAATGCAATAGCTATAATCTCAAGAGCAATGTTTACAAGTGATAGAGCAATGGTAGGAGCAATAGATCGAAAGGCTCCAACAAAGCATTGATGTACTGTGAGCAAAATTACAACAAGAATATTGATAAAACAAGAGGATGAGTGGAGATTTAGAAACTTGTGGACATTATGCTCGATGAGGTCATATTACTAAGCAATGCTAGATCCTACATACTAATCAAGCTCCATTATGGTTTAGAAAGCAAAATGAGGAGAGAGGTAAGGCACCAGCTAAATCTAGTAATGGTCAATCAATCTAACCAATAGTATATCATCAAGTAACTCCAAAGTATTTAATGTGATAGTTGTTACCGATAGAAGTGCTAGATATTATACTATGTTCTAAGGAAAGTCAAAGCATAATTGCACTGCTATTACTAAATGGAAATTCATGTAAATCTATTTTAACTAGAATTCTAGATCCATTTATATTACTGAAGGTCTCACACAACATCTGTACCTAAGGACTCTTCCAATACCCCACACTAAGACATTTGGAGGAGCTGATGGCATAGTACATAGACATGTGACTCATTATGGGAACCTACATTTTGGCATTAGAAAGATATTATTTGATCAAGTAGATCTTGACATAATTTTAGGAAAAGCTAAGGAGATATCTTTGGGTCATTATTATCTCACATCTTGGAATGACAAAAACACTGCATCAAGACAAGGAATCCAACTGATGACTAATCATACCTATGAGATTTAGTTTGGGATAAGCCAAATAATAAAGTTACATTCTATTTATAGTAGTGATTCTTATAATTCATATACTCCTAATAGTCCTATTAATGAAAATGATATTGAAATTCTAGAAGCAAATAATTATTTGATTATCAATGCATCTTTTCATGTACATACTGAAGATGAAAATAATGAAATCATCTCTTCTAGTTATATTGATAATGTTAGGGAGACTAAATGTACTAACCCTAAACATTTATTGAAGTCATGTGTTGATACATTTGAAAGGAACATAAACAAAATAGGTTCTAAGCTATTAGCTAAAATGGGATTCAAAAGAAAAGGCCTTGACATTGATGGTCAAGGGATTTTCCAACATATCTAAGTGGTAAAGAGACCACTTTGTGTAGGATTAAGATATGGAGGTGAAGGACAAATATTCCAAGAAGATGAGTTGAAAGACTACTGAAGCAATAAGCTAAAACACTCTGAAGAGCTAGAAGTACTCTCTAAAGATGCAATAGTCACATTAGATGAGACATCTTCAAATGACTTATCAAGGTATGAAAAGAAGAAATAATTGAATGTATCCTATAATTATGCCTCAAAAAGCCCTAGAAAGATGCTTAAGACACATGTCAAGAAGAAGATTTTCAAAACAAAATTAACTAAAGAAGACATGAAGTTTGGTTTTTACTTTAATGCTAAGGGACAAATTCTAAAAGAAGATAAGTAAATTTATCCACAACCTTAGGCAAAGGTTGTAACTACATCTTTAGTCAAGTGATAGATAGAATCTTGTTAGTCAGAATCTGAGGTAACATCATTGAGAGAGATAGTAGTCAATGAGAATCTGATAGTTTAGAAATTATCACCCTATAAAGGTAAGCAACATTTCTTCAAAATAATAATTGTTAAGAATTCTAAGATAGATGTTATTTATTATAAAAATTATCAAAGGAATTTGATCTTAGAAGATGTTGTAGAAACCTTAGGTTTGGAAACTAGGCTACATTTCCAACCCTATTCTTTGGGCAAAATAGATGATGGTAATAATGTATATGTAAGTAAAACATGTAAAATAGGGTTTGAAATTACCACCAGCTTTCTAGATGAAGTTGAGTTAGATGTGGTTCCACTTCAATTTAGTGGAATTATCATAGGAAGACCATATTTGTCTCTGAGAAAGGTAACTTACTCTGAGAAGGAAAATTAGTATAGCATTGTAAAAGATGGGATAAAATAGCTCATACAAACACATTGATAGTAACCATTACAGATAAATGGTGGCTTCAGTGTTTCTATACTCATGAATGTTGTAAATAGGAACACTATAGGATAACATGAAGATGCCATCATGAGAAGCATCAAGAAAAGATTGAAAGATAGGTTGTATATTTTAATTTGTATAGAGTGTGCAAACATGTATACATATTTGCCTTATGTTTGAATATAGGCATTGTTTATAAATGCATTATTTATAAATGCATAAGACCCAAGTATGGGAAATGTTTGTAATCATTATAGTGTTTGTAAAGACCCAAGAAGGAAACATTTGTAAAAATGTGTAAAACCCTAAGAGGTTAATTGTAAAATGGTGATTGTTATAACACTTGGTGATATTTTCATAGACTTAGATCTGAAGACCTAAAACCAATTGACATTTAGGAGGTCATCTAAGCCAAAATCAAGATCTAGAGCCATCAAAAGATCCTCATATTAAGTACCAAGTTTAGTACTAATGTTTTGAGGATGAAAATCCTTTTTAGTGGGGAGGATTGATCCAAGAGAGTCCATATTCACTCTAAAAAAGAAGACATTAAATTTTAGTTTGATCATTATCACAATAAAGAGATCATTGAGATCTTTTTGGTGTATTTCATGATTCAAAAAATAGAGACCATATACATAAAATATCATGTGTCAAATATCAACTAGGGAAAGTAAAAAAATTAGGGTTTGAATGAAACATCTAGATGTACATCAACAAGTGGTGAGTGGTTGACAATTGGCAAGTGGATGACAAGTGGTGAGTGGATATTAGACCATATGGTGGGTCCTTAAGCCTCCTTTGCTTAATTAAAATTTTAAAGCAAAATTAAAATATTCAAGTGTATTATTGATTCAATTTATGGATCAATATTTAGTTCTCCCACTTGATGTGATTTTTGTAATTGAGTGTATAAATATGCAAAAATGCTAAACTAGATATACTTGAGGTGGGTAGGGACTAGTGTAAGGATTTAAATAAGATTATAAGTATATTAATTATCTATATGTAGAGAATAGGGAAGATTTATTGGGTAGTCTTTCTTTCTAAGTGATATTTTCCAACCCTTTCCAAATGATCTTTAAATGGGCTTTTATAGGGATTTATTGGTCATGGGTTAAATGTACTCATATTAGGCCAACAAGGAGAAGGATGGGGAACTAGAAAACAAAAATTTTTGGGGTAAAAAATAGACTTGGAAAATAGAATTGGAAGTGGATAGGAGTGGCACCAGTGCTATATTCCTAGTGTGTCAATATTATCCTAAGCAATTGAGACCTAGGGGATGGATCTATCATGAAAAAAGGAGTTTAGCTCAGCTAGGATTAAGTCTGGAAGGATATAGATGACTAAGAATCAGATAATATATGCCTATGAGGGTCGTGAGAGAAATAAAAAGGGACCTAAGGGTTGGGTATTATTAACCATGCTCAAGTTACCAATTTTTGCATTTTATATGACTACATTTACCCCCCCTTTTATTCTAGTGATGCAACAAAGCAAAATACTAAGATAAAGGAAAAATAGAAAGTGTACCTTAACTTATCTATATAGGGTGAATCTCATGAATCTATGTGATATTGGGTGTGCATAGAGAGAGCATGATATTAAGTGAAAATCTATAATAAAAACAAAAATTAGATCAATTCTTACTAGATACTCTATATCTAAAATAATAATGTATAAATCTAGGTAAGGGAGAGAGAGGAAGAGAAAGGAATAAATACACCTCACCAGGTACATAGACTAATAAAAAACCCATTATGATGTTGAGTGATGCTAGGTAATGTTGAGTAATGCTGGATGATGTTGTCTCAAGATTAATATCATGAATAGAGCTGAGTGCTCAATTCCCTAAGAGTGGCTGAAGAATGCAAAGGCTAGCCCTTTGGACCATCATCTCCCACTAAGTAAAGCTAGTGATCATATATGTGTTGGTCAATGTTTGGAGTATGTATCCAATCTTTCTAAATAGGTGGCTCAAGGATATAAAGGTTAGTTAGTCTTTTGGCTCCATCATTTCCCCATGAACTAAAGCTTTGAACTAATACCGATATGAAATGTGTGTTGTATGAGATGAATCTTGAATCCCATGAATATATTGTGATCTAACAATGTTGGAATGGATAGCCAAATGTATGATGGAAACTAGGCTACTCTTGACCATTTTTAAAGATGGAGATTAGGCTTGTATCAAAGCCACTCTAAAATAGGTACACTATGCTTATATGAAATCTACTCTAAAATGAGAAAGTTGGACTTGTAAGAAAGTCAACTAAAAAATAATGCTAACCACCTATAAATGGAATAAGGCATGCAAATACTGAGAATTTCTAGGTACTACTAAACTCAAAAAGGAAAAGAAAATAAATGTGATACATGTAGACATCCAATTCCTAACACCATTTGTGTTGAAATTATCAATATTACTCGAATTGAACTCAAATTCACATTTTAGGTCAAAATCCATAAAACACCCTAAATGGTTCAAACATGTCACTTACAAGTGTCGGTTTAGGTCAAAGTATCCCTAAATAGGGTAATGCATTTTATGGGCTGGCTAACTTTGATCAGATCATTTCGAGTCAAAATGATAATTTTGCCACTTAGTACTTTGGATCACTATTTTCTTATAATTCATTGGTACACATCGCGTACCTTTGTTATTTGGTGTTGGAAACATCCTAAATGAGAATATAGCTCCAAAACATCTAACATCACCTTCGAGTTCCTCTCCAGTGAAATTATGATCTAGTAATATGACTTTTTGACCATTTTGATTAATTATGCACCAATTTCCAAAGAATTGCACTAAACTTGATTAAACTTAAGATAATTAATCTAATTTAAGAGCTTAATTAAGAATTCCATAGGTATTTTTGAATATCTCATTATTGGAAATTGATTTTGAATATCTGCATCACCTAGTGACATCATTTATGGGGTGGCATCCATCAAACCATAAGTGCATAAAATATCTAGATTATGGGTCACCCACGTCTAGTTAATGCCTCCCATGCCTCTTTAATGCTTATTTATCTTGAGGATATTTATGAGTTTAATTCTAAATATTAGGATTATCCATGGCTACACATCTCAATCTTAAGATGGATGTTCATGGTTGATCCTAACCAATCCCAAAAATCTATAAATAGAGAGGCCATGGACATGAATTTTAAGCTTGAATATTACAAGGTTATATGCAGACTTGTCTCCACAATCCTTTGCAATAAACCATTATAATTAGTTACAAGTTTCATTAATAGGCTAGTTTAGTGATTTGGAATTATGAGCCTAGGTTTTATGGAGTGTTCTTGAGACATTGGAGGAGTTTTCCACCTTTTTTGACAAAGACAAGGATGCTTGATCAAGGGTGAACATGCTTTTGAGCCATATGGGTATGGTGAATCCATTTGGTAAGGTAATATGATGTTGTTTTCTTTCATTTGTTTCTTTTTATCCTTTGTAATTCCCATAAGAATAGATATGCCTAGTTAGTTAGTTCTTTATGCATTTTTCATGATTTATGGACTAATATTTGACTAACTTGATTTGTAATCATCTTTATAATGTGCACATTACCCCCAATCACTGGTGTCTAGAACATGGATTCTAATCTAGAAATTATATCAACTACCATGTCTAAAAATAGAAGTGAGAGCCATCATGTCATGCATGATGCCCCCTATATCTAGATTATCTAAGCAAACGTGTACTAAAAACTATTGATTTTGAAGTGGTCTGACTGTGTAAAATAATAGTTGAACCTATATTTATGCCTACTTATGGAAAGTTTGGTTTTTTTGTTGTTTAGATAAGAGCACTAAAAGTGGAAACTAGTGGCACCAATGTTTTAGTCTAAGGTAGGTGATGTTTTCCTAGTCTAAATTTGATCACTTTTTTGACATTTTCACTATTTGCTTGGTCTATTTTGACTAATTTTATGATTGGTTGTTATTCTAGGTGTTCTAAATGCTACTTTCTTTTTACCGTTAGGAGCTTTGATCTCTATGAAAAAACCCATGTTTGTTGCCCCCTCTTTTGAGGGTAGTAATGAAGACTCTATAATGACTACCCTCAAAATAAATATCCCTAGAAGTGTGTTATGCTACAAAGATACATGATTTAGTAATGATAATCAATAAGATATCTCAAGATATATCATGATTTATATTGAGAGATTGTTAGATCAATAGGGGTATGCCTAGATATATATAACTATGTAATAGCATGTGTAATGTACTAAATTGGAAATGGAAGTCTAGTTAGTTATTATGGAGGTATGGAGCATGATTTCCATCATGGTATCCAAGAAATCAAGAATAATGCATGATATGGATCATGGCATTGCGAACAATGAAAAGTAAACAAGCAACAAGAACATAAAGTAAGAACCAAAAAGCATATATGGGTGTTCAAGGGGAAAAGAAAATAAGGGGCATGGGCACATGTCACTCATATTGTAAGGCAAGCATATAAGGCATGTTAAAATGCCACATATGCATAGAATTGAAACAAGCAAAGTTGGCATGGAAGCCACAATCACACAGAAGAGTACAAGCAAAATACATTGGCAAATGTCCTAAGGCACACACAAAACATAGAAACAAAGGACATTAGTAAATTTCCTAAGGAACATATAAGAGATAATTAGGAACTAAGAAATGTGACCATATCTAGCTATGCAAAGTAAGAAAATAAAGCATGTAATAACTAAAAATACAATCACATCTAACTCATCAAAGCAAGAGGGAAAGTATGCAAGACATGTTAGTACAATACTAGGCATATTCTAAGAAATACACAAGTGTTATATACTAATGAAATGTTGATATATTAATCTATGTAATCTAGTAAATAATATATATCAACATGATAACTAGAGTGTGTGGTGTAGGAATGACATAACCTGGATGGTGTAGTCATGTAGAAGATTCCCCCAATGGGTATGTATATTAATGTGTGTCTCAATGTAGAAGTAGGATGCCCCTTCAAAGGGTAGAGTGAAGCAATCAAAGAGTTAGATGTCACTGCACAGACTCAAATAAGATCAAATGAATCATGGTAATGTAGATAAATCAACAAACAATAGCATAAAATAAAAAAATGTAAGTCTAGGATAGTAGTATAAATGTAAAGCATAGAAAATGCATACAATTGAAATATTTTTGGTATTTTTGAGTTATTTTCATGTTTTTATATTTTTAAATATTTTAATGTTTTTAAATTTTTGATATATTGTATTATTTTTGGTATTTTGGATATGTTATGAACTATGTATAATCAATCACATGAAGACTATGTAAAATAATTGAAAAGGACTATATACAAGTAAGATGTGAAGGGATGATACTAATTGATGAGTTTCATGGGAGACTCCCTATCATGGTGTCTTGTATCAAGGAGATAAATTGTGCATGATCATGAAGCATGATGGAAATGTTGAGACTATGGCTCTAAAAGATATATATGTTATAAATTCTCTAAAATATTTGAAGTAGAAACCAAGTATGAGGTCCCCTTATAACTTTGAAAAGTGGATGCAACTATGGGGCTCTTAGGGACCCATCTGGTAGTAGGAGAATCTCTCTAAACATGTGTCTATGAGTAAATGCATAATATCTCAATGATAGTACCCTAGGTGTAAACATTGTAACTAGAATTTATCTAGAATCATAAAGTTGTGGAGGTGTATGAACTCTCTATGTTGGTGATGGATGCCTCATCTGTGTTTGAATAGGAATAGGAGAAAGAATTATAACTAGAGGAGAAACTAGAAATAGAGGCTAAAATAAAACTGGTGACTACAAAGTAGAAGATGGCTCTAAAGTGGGGAGTGGTAACTCATATATAACTCCACAAACTATAACAACCTAATTAGCATGAAATAATTTCATGCATTTTAAAACTGTAGAAGGTACTACTCAAAGTTTCTAGGTTTATGGTTGACCAAGTAACATATCAAAAAATCCTACACTAGGAACTATAGTGAATGGTGTGGCCACATGTGTTGGACCAACCTATAGAGGAAGTAAAATCTCACCCAATGAACTCTATATGTGGCCACTGAATCCACTGATAACTATGTCTATCAGGGTAATATCTTGCTCTGAATATCCCAAATGTTATAATAATGTTATAGTGCACATGTTCACACTAGATCTTTTATCTATGAAAACACTATGAATAAGATGATTATGGATGTAAGCTCTAATAAAGAGTGTATGATATCCTAATCCATCTTCAACAATATCCTACTCTGAGAAGGAGATGGAAGGTTTATCTAGAAATTTAGAACTATATACACCAATCATGTTACTCAAAGGATGTGTCTCAATTGAAGGTGTCATGTATATATCTGGTGGTAGATGTGCATGATATGCATGGTGAACACCTAATGTGTCCCCCATATCTTGTTTAGAATGTTTTGGAAAGGGATCTGAGAAAATTTTCAAAGCTTTATCCTATGTTTGCTTTTCCTGAGGAGACTTAACTCAAGTTCCAAGATCAATATGATTTCCATCTATCAAATCATGTATCTTATGTGTCAAACTAATGCATATGTTTGTTGTATGTCTTAATGCCCTATTAAACTCAAAAAATGCATGGCGATCATATCCTCATGGAAGAGGATTTGTTGGGTCAACTTCCTAAATAGGAGGGATATATATTATGTTACATTACAATAGCTAATCTAAAACTCTGGCGAGACAAACTAGTAGATTGGTGAAGGTTCATTGAGGAGGTGCTGATAAAACTACTCATTGAGGGGCTCAAAAGCCACATTAACTATTGATTGATTTTAAATCTTGTTATCATTGACCTTGAATTTATATGGGAATTTTCTGTTAATCTTGTTTGTTGTGTCTGAAATACTTGTGTACTTGATTTTTCCCATTGAAATTAGTTTGAATTCTTATTCCTTTTGTGTGTGACATAATTCACTGAAGGAAGAGAATCTTTTGAACATGATTGATTCATGCAAAGATGGTAAAAGACTCTATTTCAAGAGATCTTGTAACTCTTGATCATCCATGGGTCTAGTCATATTAGCAAAAATATTATTATATTAGATAACATAATCTATGAGATGCTCATTTGACCTTTGTTTCCATTGTGCAACTTAGGCATATAAAACCTTATCACCAATGTTAATGTTGAAATGAGCTAGAACATGTTGGCTAAAGGATTGAATGCATTGACTAACTAGTTTGGTAGACTATAGAACTATTTTAAAGCATAATCCTTTAGGCTCCATGGAAATATCTTCCTAAGTAGCTAGTCATTGGGTATATAGTCCAAGTATGATACGTGAAAGGCTCTCAAATGTGTCTCTGGATCACCCTTGCCATCATATAGAGTAAGCTTGGGTTGAAAAAAATATTTTGGCAAGGGTGTATAAATAATTTGATGTGCCAATGGTGTATGTAATAGAGCAAAAAAATCCAAAGACTGCATAGGTCTAGAGGCACCTTGCTCAATATGTAGCACCTTGGATTGACTGACTGATTTAGTAGACCCTAGAACTATTGTAAAGCATAATCCTTTAGGCTTAAAGAAAATAGCTTGGTAAGTAGCCATTCCTTGTGTACATAGTCCAAGTATGGTATGTGAGAGGCTCTCAAATGTGTCTCTAGATCACCCTTGCCATCATATAGAGTAATCTTGGGTTGAACAAAATCTTATGGCAAGGGTGTAGAAATAATGTGATGTGCCAATGGTGTATGTAATAGAGCAAAAGAATCTAAATAATACGTAGGTATAAAGGCACCTTACTCAAGATGTATCACTTTGGATTGAAGATATTTTATCTCTTACATAAGGGTTTCCATATCAGAAGACAAAGATATACTAGTTGTAGCTAGTGGCATAGAAGTAAGTTGGGCTACTATAGGGGGTTCTTGAGATATAGTTTCCCTTAAAGTTTCATTTGTAACTAGTTTCTCTATTGTTTAGGATGATTGACCATTTTTCACTCTTTGTTTTTCTTCTTTTAGTATTTTAATCATGCCATCTTGCATGTTAGGGTGTTTAGTTAAGAGTTATTGAAGTTCCATTTTATCAATTTCATCAAAACTTGTGTATTGGGCCATTGTTAAGGTAAGAAAACAATTTGAAATTTGATTGAATTTTTTTCAATAATTTGTAATAGGCAATGTGCTAGAGAAAGAAAGTACTTAATATAGGAAATGTAAAGTCATAATATAATGAACTGGAAATTATGTAAAAAGGATACAAAGCTCACAAACATGTAAGGTGATACCTCAAGAAGTAATGGGACCTAGTATATGTAGCTAAGGTTTGATAGATAATTATTTTGAAAATTGACTATGAAAATTTGAAATTTGAAGTGAATTTCTAAGTTAGATATGCAAGTAAAAAATCAAAAATTTATTAAAAAAATTATGATTTAACAAGACCTAGTGTATGCAAGTAAGGTTTTGAAAAATAAATGTTTTTGAAAATTACTATTGAATTTTGAATCTTGAATGGGTTTTTTGATTTAAATATGCTAATAAAAAGTTAGAAAATTATTTGAAAATTACTAGAAAAATACTGGGACCTAGTACGGGCAACTAGGGTTTGAAAGAGAATTATTTTAAAATTACTACTAAATTTTAAAATTTAATTCTAATTTTTTATTTTATTATGTAGGTAAAAAATTAAAAAAAATATAGAAAAAAAAAAATTTACCCTAAGGTTTCTAGGGTTTTTATGTACAAATGAAGTAAGTCAGGTTAACCAAATGATTTAATAATTTTGGAAATATTGATGTATTATTCCTAATTTAGTTAAAGGGTCTGAGTAGTAAATTACTAAATAAATATGCAATAATTAAGATATTTATGTAAATTAGATTGCAATTTTGATATTTTTAAAAATAGTTATAAGAGGGAGAAAGTAAGACTTAGATAGAAACTAGTTGATCTAACTAACAAGATTAGAATTCACTGTGCAAAAGTGGGACACTATCATAAACTAAGATCTAACCTTCATTTTGTGATGGGATAAATGAAGTTTTGGTAGTTTAAAGGGGGAGTTTAGTGTATGTAATATTCACTAAACATGTATCCACACCCCTTGTGTGGAAAAACTACCTAAATACCAATACTCCAAAGAGGGATTGGGTCATATGTAGTTCTCTTAATTGATGTGCTTTGTGCAATTGAGTGTATGAATATGCAAAAATTCTAAATTGGATATACTTGAGGTGGTGAGGGACTAGTGTAAGGATTTGAATAAGCTTGTAAGTATATTGGCTAGTTGTATGAAAATAATAAGGAAGATTGATTTAATAGTCTTGTTTGTATTATTTTTTGTTTAGTGATATTTTCCAACTCTTTCCAAATGATCTTTGAATGGGATTTTATATGAATCTATTAGTCATGAGTTAAATGTACTTGCATTAGGTCAATAAGGAGAAGGATGGGGAACCATATTAAATTGACTATTAGGGATAGAAATTTACTTGGATAAGAGTGCCAAAAGTAGACAAGAGTGGCACTGGTACTATATTCCTAGTGTGGTGCTATCATCCTGAGTAGATGGGACTTGGGGAGATGGATTTGTCATGGAAAGAGGAGTCTGGCTTAGCTGAGATCAAGTCTAGAAGGCTACATATGATTGGGAATTAGTGAAAATATGCCTATGAAGGTTTTGAGAGAAAACAAGAGGGACCTAAGGATTGGGTGTCATTATCCACACTCAATTTACCAACTTTTCCATTTTATATGACTACACTATCATCATCATTATACCCTACTTGATTCAAAAAGTCATAACTTTTGTATACCATATTTATTTGACCCCATTCAACATGTGTTGGGATTATCTCAGTGAGATATTAGATGTTGGGATGTTTACAATAGGTTTACATACCATTTAATAAAATCTATTTGGGTATCCTCTTGTATCACTCCATATTTCTCTTAATTTATACTCATTTCTTAATTTTGGAAGAAGAAAAAAACTAGTAATAAGGGTGTGGTAGAAATACCTGGGTGTTGATGTGCCCATAATCTAAATAAGTATAGAGAGATCCTATTTATATTGTAATTAATAACCTATATATAATAGAACACTAACAAAATGGGTTGTTAGTAAGATAGATGGATTTCCTCGTGTGAGCTAGATCTAAGAAGCATGACCTTGCTAGGAGGTCGTCAATCCACTCTTTGATAATAATTAGGTTATAAATGATAAAATAAAGATACTTGAATCAAATAATAGAAATTAATAAAATGAAATAGAAGAATTAGATGAATGCTTGAGAGATAAAATTCCTAAATATAGAAAAATTGGGTTAATACTAGTGTTAAAGTGGATGGGGTTAGATTCAAAAAATTAGACAAGAGTCTATGAATAGGTAGGGACATAGAAAGTTAGATTTGGTTGAAGGTAAGGGATCAAAAATAACTTATTATTATTTCATGCCATAATGACCATCATTTGTTGGGTTGACCATCAGCATTTGGGTAACTCTCGATGGTTGGGGGTGACCATTGGTAGTTATGCCAACTGTCAGCAATTATCTGTGGATTTTTGAAAGTGTTTAGAAAATAGTTATAGACTAGATTAATGATCAGGTAAGGGTTTGTTTAAGGGTATATTTATAAATAAGAGGTTGGAATATAGGTATATAAAGGTTTGATATAGTTCAATAATTTAGAAACTAAAAGGATAAGATAGAAGTATAAATATACTTGTTGCATTCTAAATGGCTAATAGTAAATAGATGGAGCAATTTCGGTAGATTAATGGTGCTTTGCCTCAAGAGAAATTTTGGTAGAGGTTTAGATCTATATTCATATTAATAAATTAATGGAAGAAGACTCAAATATCTGGTACTTGGAAGAAGACTATGTAGCTAGAGAGCTTGAATACTTGTGTGCAAGAATGCTTGTGATGATCTATTTCACCTCCTACTCACCTCCATTTATAGATAAAGAGAGATGGAGGATAGAAGGTTCCCTAGTAGGTTGGCTTAATGATTTTGATTCTTGGGATTTTTTTATCACTGCATAAGGTTAACATATTTAATTGTGCCTCATTATCTCACACATAGTTGGTGATGTGTTATAAGGGTGAGGACTTGACCATCGATGGTCAAGCTAACCATCAATGGTTAAGCAAACCATTGATAGTCAAGTGTATAGAAGTAAAGGGTAAAGGTAAGTTAAAAGGGGTGGGTTAAGGTTTTCTAGTAAGTTATTGAGTTTAGTTATCTAAGTATCTAACTAGACCCAAGGTCCCATAGGTTACTTAGTGGGTTGAGAAGGATTAGGTGGTCCTTAAGGTATTTTGAGGTATTTCAACATTTAGTATGGTTTTATAGTGTATAAACTCCCCACTAAAATCCTTTTGGATGGCCAAAAGTTTGGTTTTATTCTAATAATAAGTGAGGTTAATTTTTGTAATTTGGCCTATCAAGGCTAAATACCAATCCCTATAGTTTGAAACATTTCCCTGTACTTTGTAGCCCATTCAAATCGATAAGAAACTGAGTAATTTTGTCTAAAAAAACATTATATATATTAAAATTTCAAAAATTATAATTAAAAGGTCATAAAATAAGGTCAAATACCTTTAAATATATCCAAATATATGATATTATCTTAAGTCCTAAGTTTTATAACTTGAAAAGGTGATTTAATGTTTATAAGCCTAAAATGGTTCAAATCACCTCCCACATTGCAAATTAGGATTAATAAAGTGTGTAAAATGATTTTTTTTTTAATGATAAATATCATGTTGACATCCTTTCCATGAATTTAATTTGTTGGTGATAAGTTTAACTTGGCTTTAAAAGGGAAAAATAGGCTTATTTCTTTCATTTCACAAGCAAAAGTATGGATGCATATGGATTCCATATACCTACAGTAAGGTATTTCAATAATAAGGAATGGTGAAGCTTCATCATGATTTTCAAGGTAATTGGATTTAGTATACACCCAAAATCATTCCATTCTAGGTGCTTCCTTATCTGCAAAAATTGGCCTGCTTGCAGGTATTCTGATGGTATGGTCTGTTGGAGGAGAGTACAAGTCTAAATTTTGGAGTGAATAAAATATATTTATAAGGATTAATAATGGATCAATTAGTTATTAATTTGGATTTTATAGGCTCATGAACCATATAGTTTAATACAGACTAATTTTTGCAGCACTGCGACTAGAAAGGCAACCAATTTTCTTCAGTTTTTCCTCACCTAGGTAGAGTCTCAAAAAAATTCAAGTTGTTACCAAATATTAGAGAATTGAGCTACCTTTCCATGTCCTTATTAATCTATTCTTCATGAATTTTAGGTTCCAAAAAATCACACAAATAAATCTATTCAAATATGTAGTAGAACATGCTTGCAAAGAGTTGTATGGTCATGGAAGGAGGTAGCCTCAATTTTTATTGAATTCATGTTTTCAGGGGTTGAATCATATTTTTCATGTTTGAAATCAGGTTTATCAAATAAATCCTTTAATAAATCCATTTATTATCTTATTTCCATGCTCCCATGTCTCTCAAAAGGGCTACTTTAGCATTATTCAAGGTTTCTTTGCAAATTTTAAGGTTTTTATAGAAAAATAGGTTTCATTTTTGACTCATTCCCCTCATCCCATGACTTCCAAGGTCATATGATGTGATGGTCATTGGTTTGTGTTTTCATATCATAATTTAAGAAACCTTTGTCATATTACTTCACCATCTTTTCCACTTCCATCTCATCTTCCCCACACCATTATCATACCACTATATTTTCACTATGTTTTCTTCCTTTTCCCATCCTCCGTGCTTGTGTTTTGATCATCTCTCACCATATTTCACTCTTCCATCCTCATTTTAATGATTTATTTTTCATGAGGAAATAAAGGTTTACAAGATACATCATCAAAGCATGATCAAGGGGATAAATGACAATTAAAACATCAAATCACATGGATATGGGCACCTACAATAGGATCATACAACCAAGAAAGTCAAATTAATTCATACAAGTCTCAAGGACATCAATCTTGGAATGATTTTATTCATGGCTATATTGGTGCATATAAGTACTCCCACCAAGCATATGAAAATTAAGAGTATAGATCACATTCATACATAATAGACTCTCTAAACACTTTATAGTACATAGTTCATATAATGGGCTTATAATATACATCAAGCCAAGGTGATAGTGGGGGTCTCTCTACAATGCAAATGGCCAATGAAATGAACTTCATTAAGTAAAATCAAGAGGAGTAAAAAATACCAATTAGGTGTATATCATTGGTTGAATGCACATATAGCTATGATCTATACATATGGTACTACAAGGATAGCCTACAACAGGTTTCAATGAAAGGTCATACTTAAAATAATATCAAGGAGTTTGACCATTTCTATAGTGTCATTAAGGGTATACAATAGTCATCATGGCATTGAAACAACCAAAGTAACTTTTCATAGCTTGTAATTCATGTGCATGATCTATAGCCTATTAAGGGCATTCTACAGGGCAAATGATAACAAAGCTTATGTGGCACAAGACTAAGTAAATATAGGATTTTTCAAGGATTGAAAAGAGTGTTCTTAGTTTTTAATTGACAATGCTCACCTCAAGATTGAACATGTTCTAAGACTAAGATAATAAATGGATAGATATACACCTATAACCACTAAAAGGCATATACAACCAGCTACTATGGAGGAAGGACCAGGGTTTTTAAAGTCCTAAAACATGACATTAAGTCTATGAAGAGAATGAGCAAGAAATATAAAGTTTCTCAATCCGTGCAAGGTTACATTAATTCCATAAGTAGTTAAGAAGGTAGTCCTCAATTATCCTTAAGATCACTTACAACCCTAAGACCTTAGGGAAGATACATACAGCCATATTCTAAAGTTTGAGATGAGGTAAGGGCTTGTAGTGAGTTCTTAAGGGGGTTTTATGTAGAGGAGACTATTTGAAAATCAAAAGGACATGTGATCTAGGGATCAACTCAAGGTAAAATTGAGGGTTTACAATCAATTATGCATCCAAAAGGTAACCTATAGGCCTATAGGTGTATCTACCTATAGTTGATGAGTGTTTGAGCTTCAAAGGGAACTAAAGGAGGTTTTCTAAACTATAACATTGCTAATAAATAGTTCCATATATCAATACTTACCTTATTAAGTGGTTGAAAGTAATAAAGGGATAGGTTCCAATTCAAGATAATGACCTACAATTCCCTAAATAATCCTACATGCTCATCTTTTCTCAGTGAAGGACCACCTGATAGGTTTAATGACTCTTTTAGGTTATTGAACCTATTTGATCATCATTGAGTTTTTGAACAAATGAGGACTATTTGGATTAAATATTGAGATAGATAATAAAGGGAAATGAAACATTTAAGGGCTAATGAGACATATTGTAATCTATAGTCAGCTTACTAAAAGAGACCTATAGCCAAGTAGGGTTTTTAACCAAGGAGACCTAACAAGGAGGTTGAGAACTTAGAAATTTGTCACATAAGGAGTATCAAATGAATAGTGTTCTAGGGAACATTAGGAGATGTTTTATTGTTAATAATAAAAGGTAAAGTGATAATAAAGGTGAACCTATACTTTATTGTCCATACACTCAGGGCAAGGACTCACCAAGTATAGGACACTCAAGTACTTTTGCAAGAAGTATAATATGACAGAAGGTAATGATTATAAGAGCATTACCATAAGCTTTGTGTCAAAATAACCTTATGAGGGAATAAAACTCACTTTTTTGTCTTTATTTTTCTTAGAAATTACACCTATAGTCACTTTTGAGGTACCTATAGCCATCAAGTGGAGGAATCCATAGTCATGTACCTAGTTTTGATTGGTGGTATATTGTGCATAGTGAACTAGGATGGTTTCATGGTTCAAAGTCACTTTAAGAAAGTATAAACTATTGATCCCATCACTAGGATTCAAAATAGAGAGTTTTATTGATAACCTATAATAGGTATTTAAGAAAGCTACAGCCATGGCAGTAAGAATGAATCAATTACAACCTTAGGTCTTGATAACAAGGTGAATGAAGGTTTTGAATTTGTTGGAGGTTTTGTGAAATATGAAGAACGTATAGTGGATTTGTGTCATGTCCCCTTTTTTGTGGACATTGACAGATTTGATGATTGGCCTATTATGCGACCTTCGTAGGCTAATAGGATGGATAGAGGGTCATAATGGAGCTTGGATTGACTTTGATTCACAAGATTTCTACATTTGATTTCATTCAGGTTATTTTAGACATATTTGGCCAGGGCTCCTACTTTTTAGGGATATTTGATATGCAGTGGAGCGCCTTTATTATGGTATGGTTATGTGCGGAATCACTCCCTGATTCACTAGCTTCGATTGGTTCGTCGATCCGACATGTATTGAGGGAGATATTAATATTTGATTGATTTAATCAAATATTAATTATTTAGTCTCATTAATAATTAATTATTAATTATTAATTATTTGCTCTAATTTTAAATTAGAAACCCTAATGCTAATTTAAGAAAACCCTAATTAGGGCAAGCATATCTTTTGAGGGTATAAGGGTTTCACATGGAAGCCATTATTGATTATGTATGAATTGATTATTGAAATTGGAGAAATTCTTCTGTGAAGACTGAGCCAAGGGTTCCAGGATTCCATTTGCAGTGGAGAACGTCAACTCTTCATTGTGTGCAATTCAGAGGTTGTGAAAGATCAGCCGATCTATTGCCAAATTGAGAGATAGCTTCATCTAGAAGTTATCACAAAGGTACAGATTTGAGAGATAGCTTCATCCAAAAGTTATCACAGAATTTCAAGGTTGAGAGATAACTTCACACAGAAGTTATTACAGATATTTCAGGTATTTATCTTTATTTAGTTTTGATCCAATAAATTATACAGATAGAGATATTCTGTATTAGAATAGTATATCTTCAAATCAGGTGGTTCAATAATCAGGGGTTAAAAATAGACTGGTTGGCGGCCGTACTAAGTCCGTACAGGTCCGTACAGATTCTCACGGATACCGACATCGGCAGACAGAGATCCCCAGTGACCGACTTTGGCCGTCTGAGGACCGACGTCGGCAGATAAGGACCTACAGAGACCGACGTCGGTAGTATATCGACCGACGCCGGCGACTGTGTGTGTCGACACAGCAGGCCGAGACTTCCAGAATTGCAAGTTTATTCCCAGTTTGCATAATTTTAGGGTTTTAAGACCATATCTATAATATTCTTTGATTTGCATAAGAAAGGACATCTATTGTAATCAGCTAGATGAATGATAAGATCTTTGATTTGTTTATGCATGTTTGAATCTATTCTAAAAATTGTATCTTGTTCAGAGCTTTATATGTTTCTATATTACCTGATTGAAGGGGATATTACAGTTGATCAAAGCATTTGTAGGAAGAAAAGAGCCCCTAAGTAAGGGACATCACAGTGGTATCAGAGCTTTGGTCTTTGGTATCATAGTTTTGTGTCTTTCATATATCTCTATTGGTAGGGGATATCACAGTGGTATCAGAGCTTTGGTCTTTGGTATCATAGTTTTGTGTCTTTCATATATCTCTATTGGTAGGGGATATTACAGTGGTATCAGAGCTAAATTCCTGCCATCCTGTTGGGCACATCAGAACTAATGTCTTGCCATCCTGTTGGGTAGTTCCAGGGTCAATTTGATTATCAGTATGGCTCTAAGAGGGGTCAAAGATTTGGAAGAAAGCATGCACAATGCAAAGAAGAAATTAGATCATCCATTTCAGCAAGCAGATGACACTCTAAAAATTTTGGAGGAGTTGGACACTTATTTAGGCAAGGTTGAGCATTCAAATACTTATGAGATGCAAACAACGTTATTTCCAGCGTTTGATTCACTGGTGAAGCCCCGATTATTGAGACATCATGATGAGGAGGTAAGACTTGCAACTCTCTCTTGCATTAGTGAAATGATGAGGATCATAGCTGGCTTTGATTTTCATGATGATCAGATTATGAGAGAGGTACTTTATGCCATGGTAAAAAGCTTCGAAAAGTTGGATAACATTAGAGACCCTCATTTCTCAAGGAGGGCAAGATTACTTGAAACATTTGCAAGGTATGGATTTGAAAACATTATGATGTTAGTAGGTTGTATTGGTGAAATTCGCATGATGTTTAAAGTATTTTGGAATATTTTAGATGAGTTTCATTCTAGCAATATATTGGCATCAATGCACTCTATTATGTTCACAATCTTGTTTGAGGAGGAGGATAAAATTTCCAAACTCTTGGCAGAAGATTTATGGTATGTTTGGACAAAAGGGAGAAATGTCTCACCTAGAGCTTGCATGTGGTTAAAGAATTTAATTAATAGGCCCAAGGATCGTAGTGCTTTCCCTATGACATACAGCCACTTGCATGATGAGTTTGACAGTCATGCTGATCCAGTACAGGGAGATATTAACACATCTTCAGGTAATGAGTTATCCACATTATCTTCACAGGCAGGAGTAGTTGAGGATGTTGTGGATGAGCTTTGTCTTAAGGTGAGTCTAACTTAGGAGTTAGACAATGAGGATGAGTCTGATGCTTGCATTCAGAGTGTGGAGGTGTACTCAGATGTTAGTACACTGAGTGTGGGTGATGAGTATGTTTCTATAGCTGCTTATGAGGAGCATGTGGTTGAGGCTCACACACATATTCAGGACTTAGGAGTACCTGATTCTGAGGAGTTTGGGATACCAGTGGAGTCGAGTCTCCAAATTGATTCTTCTCACACATTTGATAGTATGGTACAGTTGGTTGTGCCACCATTATAGAGGGATCAGTTATGGGATGGATTAACACCATCTTTTGTAGATGAAATTTGCAGTTGCCCAGTACACAGTCTACAGTATCGACACATCCAGAGCAGTCATGATTTCAGAGATTGGTTGAGTTGTGTTCGCCAATTTGATTATGGGTTCCTCTTTGTTTTACTTCTGATGATATTGCAGGTACTCACATTGATTCACAGTAGTGCAGGGCATAACTACATTTGGGATCCAGGAGGATTGAGTGGTTTATTGTTCTGAGATTGCTTGGGGACAAGCAATTTCAGGAGGGGCGGATTGTCATGTCCCCTTTTTTGTGGACATTGACAGATTTGATGATTGGCCTATTATGCGACCTTCGTAGGCTAATAGGATGGATAGAGGGTCATAATGGAGCTTGGATTGACTTTGATTCACAAGATTTCTACATTTGATTTCATTCAAGTTATTTCAGACATATTTGGCCAGGGCTCCTACTTTTTAGGGATATTTGATATGTAATGGAGTGCCTTTATTATGGTATGGTTATGTGCAGAATCACTCCCTGATTCACTAGCTTCGATCGGTTCATCGATCCGACATGTATTGAGGGAGATATTAATATTTGATTGATTTAATCAAATATTAATTATTTAGTCTCATTAATAATTAATTATTAATTATTAATTATTTGCTCTAATTTTAAATTAGAAACCTTAATGCTAATTTAAGAAAACCCTAATTAGGGCAAGCATATCTTTTAAGGGTATAAGGGTTTCACATGGAGGCCATTATTGATTATGTATGAATTGATTATTGAAATTGGAGAAATTCTTTTGTGAAGACTGAGCCAAGGGTTCCAGGATTCCATTTGCAGTGGAGAACGTCAACTCTTCATTGTGTGCAATTCAGAGGTTGTGAAAGATCAGCCGATCTATTGCCAAATTGAGAGATAGCTTCATCCAGAAGTTATCACAGAGGTACAAATTTGAGAGATAGCTTCATCCAGAAGTTATCACAGAATTTCAAGGTTGAGAGATAACTTCACACAGAAGTTATTATAGATATTTCAGGTATTTATCTTTATTTAGTTTTGATCCAATAAATTATACAGATAGAGATATTCTGTATTAGAATAGTATATCTTCAGATCAGGTGGTTCAACAATCAGGGGTTAAGAACAGACTGGTTGGCGGCCGTACTAAGTCTGTACAGGTCCGTACAGATTCTCACAGATATCGACATCGGCAGACAGAGATCCCCAGTGACCGACTTCGGCCGTCTGAGGACCGATCTCGGTAGATAAGGACCTACAGAGACCGACGTCGGTAGTATATCGACCGACGCCGGCGACTGTGTGTGTCGACACAGCAGGCCGAGACTTCCAGAATTGCAAGTTTATTCCCAATTTGCATAATTTCAGGGTTTTAAGACCATATCTGTAATATTCTTTGATTTGCATAAGAAAGGACATCTATTGTAATCAGCTGGATGAATGATAAGATCTGTGATTTGTTTATGCATGTTTGAATCTATTCTAAAAATTGTATCTTGTTCAAAGCTTTATATGTTTCTATATTACCTGATTGAAGGGGATATTACAGTTGATCAGAGCATTTGTAGGAAGAAAAGAGCCCCTAAGTAAGGGACATCACAGTGGTATCAGAGCTTTGGTCTTTGGTATCATAGTTTTGTGTCTTTCATATATCTCTATTGGTAGGGGATATCACAGTGGTATCAGAGCTTTGGTCTTTGGTATCATAGTTTTGTGTCTTTCATATATCTCTATTGGTAGGGGATATTACAGGAGGTTGGAAATTTAATAAAAAAAATTTAAGAGATCCAAACCATAAATTCAACATCTTAAATAAGGTTTGAAGATGGAAAATAATGACATATAACCATGTTTAGGATTGACAAGCCTGTAGCCATTTCCAATGTCTTTCAATGCTAACAACAACAAGAGTAAGCAGTGGCTTATAGGGTTATTTCATATCCAATGTGTGAAGAGTTATAGGAAGAAAATTATGACAATATCATCAATGGATCATGAAGGAATTCTCAAAAAACCACTTACACAATCAAGTACATCAGACTTGTATGAAACATTACTGTCTAAGGGCTTTAAAAATAGGTTTGAGAGTCATAATATTATCAATAGCATATGGTACTAGTTATAAGGTGATATGAAGGATTAAAAAACACAATACATGATTTTTTTTCTTCCAAAGCACTTCCATGTTTTTCAATATCCACCAAAAATAGTGTATACATAGTCATGGGAAAGCCTAATTGCCTTGTTTCAGGTTCAAAGCATGCTAGAAAGAAGATGAGAATATATTCTTAAGAATTTAGAGGGTATTTTAAGATAAAATAAGATTATTTTGATCTATATAACATATAAAAACCATGAAATCAAATCTAAAAACATTAAAACATAGCCTTCTAACATGAAAGTATAGACAAGCATACACATAACCTGTGCAAAGGAGGCAAATTTGAGTTTTTTGGCATCTATAGATGGAATTTTGAATATAAATCTGGTTTTTAAGGTCATAATGAGTTAAATAATATTATATACAAGTTTCAAGGCTATTTTATGAGTGGAAGTACTCACTCTTTTGTCACAGTCATCAACATGTCTATTTGAGGTCACCATTGGAGTAGGCAACATTTTGAGGTGCCATGGAGGTTGATAATCCTAGCTGAGAGTTTTAAAATAATTGGATGATGTTTTTAAATCATAATAAGACCTTTAAAGAGTGTAAAAAATTAAAATATATGCAAACCATGCTCATACAAGCTTTTGCAAGAAAACAGGCATATAAGCCAAAAAGGCATTTTTGAATTTTCAAGAAAAAAGATGATTTTAGAGTGTTTTATTATAATTATAAAGACACCATAATGATTTTTTCATTAATTTATAAGTAGGGGAAGATTCTTTTTTATCCAGGTGAATATTTTCATTTTTTGCAGTTCTAGACATCCTTCCAAGACTCTTATTTATATGCTCATATTTTTCACCACATGAAGATTTTGGCCAAATGATATTAGCTTGATTTGAGTACCCATATTAAAATTATAATTAATTAATAATTGAATTAATTTAAGGGGCTGTACTTTATGAATAATTTCTAAGAGCGTAAGTAACCTAAAATGTAAGCAATACCCTATAAACAGATTTCCTCCACATGATAAATTTGCATGAGAACCCAATATTTTCAAGGATGTTAGGGGGTTAAATGTGATATAAATAAATGGAGATTGTTTTTTTTTGGATGTATGTAATCCATGAATCATCTTTTTGAATATTTAGCTTCAAAACCCTCTCAAGCCCTCAAAAAATCTAGATTTGCAAAAAATTGATTTTATTACCATAAAATCACCATAGATCAACCTAAAACCTTTTAAAACATCAAGTAAACTTAGACATTATTCCAAAAATGCCAATTTTACATATGGATCTATACATATTATGGAATTCATTATGTTTTTTATGAAAAAAATGGAAAATAAAGTACAAGACAGTTCAATGGGATCCAATCAATGGAGTTTAAAGCCTGAGATTTTTCTTCATCCTAAAATATTTAGTTAGTTAGAAATATTCCTAAAATTTCACTTGCCAACTCAATAAAAATATCCAATCTGTAGACAAACAGAGAAAAGCAAGCTTTATCAACAGTATTGACTAAATGGTGAGAATTCTCATGAAAATCACATATCATGTTATGATAAAATTTGTTCCATGTCTATTATCATTGTTTTTGTAGGTTTCATTATGTTTTTGTAGGTTATATGGAGTTTCAAGTACATAGATATACTATTAGTCCTAGTTGGCTTAATAGGCGTATTTTATCAATCAAGCAAAGTGAGTTGGTCTTGAAGATGGTCATCAAGTAGTTCATTTTTAGTTTCAATGCCACATTCCATGATCATTTAAAACTTTAATTCCATTTCATTCAATGAGGGAGCTTAGTGGAGTAAACTAGTCTTGCATTTTAGTTGACTTTTGACAAGATCATGTATCTATCATGCTTTCCATGCAAAAGAGGACATTCTCATATTCTAACTCAGCTTCAAATCACTTCAAGTGGAGTTTTCCATCAAAGTTTGGCATTATTTTCATTCATGATGATTGACAAAAACTCAAGTTGGGCCCACATTTCCTTATTCCAATGCCAAAAATGACCTTCATGTAATATTTTTAAAAAGGAACAAGTCTTAAGGACTTTTGTTAACTATTGAAAATTTGTTTTTTGACTTGAGTTCATGTCAACCTGACTTCTTATTCTCACCTTTATTCTAATCTCTTGAATTTTCTATTAATTTTCTATATATGTAAGTTTTATAGCCATTTAAAAAAAATCCATACCTCTCTTGACATGAATAGACTCTACTAAGATTGAGTTTTGTAACCTTTTTAGATAAATAAAATGACTGATTCATATTTCATTATGCTAGTATAGTGTATTTATGTTAGTTGATTCACGTATGTGGTAGAAATTTATTCCTTGTCAAGTCTTGATTCTCACCTAACTACTAGTTTGTCAAACAATGTAGGTCATGTTTAATGTTTGATGTCTTTTGGTTGAGCTTATAATGGATATAAGTGGTTATTTAGTGCCTTAAATTAGGCCTATTCCATCATTTCCCTTAGGCTTTGATAACTAGATAAAACCTCTACATGAAATACTGATGTATAGGAGATATTTGGAGTTGTAGATTCAGTATTTACTTGTCTAGTAAATGTTTTATGATCTCAAATAAAGTGCATGAACTAGAAATATAGGTGTATAACCAATAGTAAAGTAGGATTTCCCTTTCAATTTCCTTCTCTCCCTTTTCATCCCAACAATCAGGTATTTAGTAAGCAGTGTAAAGTGATATATTAGAGGAGCTAGTCTCACTAAAATCTATAGGTTTGGTTTGAGTTTAGGTGTCCCAAACCTTAGATCATTCCAATTTTAGTCTAATTGTGAAGGTTTCAAAGCTAAATCTATCAAACCTTCAAGTAAGATGTTATCTAGATAGCTAACAATTTTGACATGCCTAGTGGGACTAAAGTTTATCTATTAGAGTACAAGTTTTTAGCACATTAATCTTCAAATATAGTTTATAGTACTCTTATGGATCTTATCTCAAGGTAAAAGGTACATTTTTGTTCAAAATTTTAGCTATATTCATGATATTATAGGCTATGGCAGCATATACAGAAGAATTTCATCATTTTTATCCCTTTTAACATTTCTAGTATGATCCTCATGACCCATATCAACCCTCTCATGACTCATATTAGTCCTATCATGATCCATACCAACCATATGATGAGTATACAAATCCTTATAAATAGTATGAAATCTCATACCAATCCTATAACCACTCTCATGAGTTTTTTTTATCTCCCTAATCAGCCCAATCAAATTTTAAATCAATCCATCTCAAGATTCAAGAAAACTCTATTTGGATATGAGAAAGAGATGATAAGTATAGACACTAGAAATAGATATAGTAAGGATATTTACAAGTATGAAATTCAGAGCATGAGAGAAAATTTGTAGTAGACTAAAGAGGTATATGCAATTTTCATAAGGTAAGGTCACTCAGAGTCTAGTTCTAATATTTTAGACATTGGTGGTCTAATAGTAAGCATTAAAAAGAGGCTAGTGGTTTATGAGAAACCCCAAGGTCATCATAATATATAATATAATCCTATAGAGTTTCCTTTTTCTCTTTATAATTAAAAAACTAATGTTTATCATAGCCCTCATGAGTCAAACCAATCCTTACCTAGCTTTACTACCTGGAAGTCTATCCAAGAGAGGTCTCAAAAAGTTGAAGAATTTTTTTATGAGAAGTCTAATTTTTATGTTACACATTAGATCATAAAGGTACCTACATCTCCAAGTTTTCAATAATAAATATCTAATGATTTAGTTCATGATTTTGAGGCTATTCTAGTTAAGAAAATCAAGCTTGCAAATCAACATCTCCAATATTTGATGGCAGCTACATAGACAACACCATAATAGATTCTTTCTTTCACATCCATGGATACCACAAGTCTAGCTCAATAAGTTTATAAACCCAAGTTCATGACTTAGAATTAGGTACAATAGTCCATGGAGAAAGAAGAATATTCATGCATGCTTCAAGATGTTGAGTTCAAGAGCAAACTAGAGATCATTCATCCTCCACTCATCTCTCCTCAAAATCCAAAGTCCTTTCCTTCTTGGAAATCCATTCAAGAAATAGTTTAGTGGAGAAAGGAGGTGATAGTTGTTCAAGTGCAATGGCCACAAGAGAAAAATTAGGTATATATGGCATAACCATTGGATTTTTCTCATCTTATTGAATACTTTCAGGGATCTACTATGCTTATCCTAGAAAAGGAACCCATCCTTTCTTAATCAAAAGATGAATTTGCAGATGATGTAGATGGAGATGAAAGAGTTTTACATGAACATAAGGAGGACATCATCATAGACACACTCAATGTCAATGAAGGGATTGATCCAATCATACAAGCTTTATAAGAAAGTGAGGTCAAAGAGGTTATTTCTATGATTGAAGATCAGTTAAGAGTAGAGGATGAAATTCAAGAGGAAAACACTTCAGTTGTTCAATTAGAAGGTGTTTTCCATGAACTCATTGATCCAACAATGGCTATCATCCATCATGAAGAACAAGAGCTTGCAAAAGTGAAGAAATGAGTACCAATCAACACAAGAAGTTGAATATATTTTATAGCCTTATGATCATAATGAAGAAGTTCCAATTATACTTCAAATTCATGAGAACAAGTCTTTATATTTTTTTAATATTTTTTATTCAAATTATTCTTTACTTGAATGTGGTCTATTTTAGGATGAGAAGAGTTATTTCACCAAGTAAGAAGTGGTTGTTCCCTTAGGAGATGACATGTTTGAGCATCTCAAGCATGGTTATTAACCTCTCATCATCTTTAGATGCTTGTCTATTTTTGGAAGCTAAGTTTGAACACAAATGGCCTCAAGAAGTCAAAAAATTAGATCCATCTCACTTAGAGATCAGCCTTGAAGATATGACAAAGGAGATACAAAATGTTGGTTTACATGATCATGATCAATAGTTATTAAAATATGAAGAATTAAAGATGTTCTTTCAAAGTACATGAATTTGGTAGCATAATGATTGGGTCTTGAATCCATACCTTTAATCAATGTACTTGTGACCAAAGGTTAGAATCCTAGTTGCATCATCAAGAAGACATGAGCATCCAATTACTCTTAACTATAAGAGAGATCTATCAAGAGTTGGAAAATATATTTCAAGGTTCCATGGTGCATCAAACCGCTTTCCATTTGATCTTGGAGGAAAGCATCTTAATTCAAGTTAGATGTTTTAGGTTTGCTTTATCCAATAAATGAGTATCACAAGCAGCAATCTACTTTCCTTTCAATGTTTTCTTATTTTTTATAGGTTAGTTATCTATAATTTATAGTTTATAATATTTTTCCCTTCAATCTTGTCATGTCACAGTTAGAAAAGGTATTACAAAGCTCAAAAAAGTTTATTTCTCAATCAAGAAGGTCATCCAGTCAGAGTTGTTATGTCCCAGTTTGCCATTGTCTCATGGAATCTGGTTAGTTATTTTGACCAAAAACATGGTCAACCCCTATGAGTCACCAATTTTTTTGTAATTTATCTTGTCAAGGATAAATACCAACCCCTATATTTTGAAACTTTTCCCAGTACTATGTAGCCCACTCAAACCAGTCTAAAAATGAGTAATTTTGCCTAAAAAGTCATTTTCCATCTTCAAATCTAAAAAAATCAAGTTAAAAGGTCATAAAATAAGGTCAAATACCTTTAATTATATCCATATATATTATATTATCTTAAGCCCTAAGTTTCATAACTTGAAAAGGTGATTTAATGTGTTTTATAAGCCTAAAAGGGTCCAAATCACCTCCCAAATGCCAAATTGGGCTTAATAAAGTGTAGAAAAGGATTTTATTTATTTTTTGCATGATAAATATCACATGTACATCTTTTCCATGCACTTAATTTGGTGGTGATATTATTAACTTGGATTTAAAAAGGAAAAATAGGCTTATTTCTTTCATTTCACAAGCAAAAGCACGGATCTGTACACCTACAACAAGGGATTTTAAGAACAGGGCATGGTGAAGATTCAACATGATTTTCATGGTAATTAGATTTATTATATGCCCAAAACCACTCCATTTTAGGTGCTTTCCTTCTTTCCACAAAGTGACCTACTTACAGGTTTTCTAATTGTATGATCTGCTGGAGGAAAGTATAGGTCTAAATTTTGGGGTGAAGAAACTAGATCTATAATGATTATTGAATGATTAAGTGGTTATTAAATTTAATTCTCTAGGATCATGAACCATCTAGTTAAATAGTGGCCAATTTTTTAATCCCTACAACTAGAAAGGCAACCGGTTCTCTTCAATTTCTCCTCACCTGGGCAAAGTTTCAAGAAAATTCAAGTTGTTACAGAATCTTAGATACTTAAGCTACCTTCATATGTCATTATTCATCTATTATTCATTAATTTGAGTGTCCAATAGAGGTCACAAACAAAACCAATCAAATATATAGTATATCATGCTTGCAAAGAGGAGTTGTATGGTCATGGAAGAAAGAGGCAACCTCAATTTTTCTTGAATTCATGTTTTTAGGGGTTTGAATCATTTTTTTCATGTTTTAAGTTAGGTTTATGAAATAAACCCCCCAATAAACACATTTATTATCCTATTTCCATGATCCCATGTCTCTCAAAAGGGTTAGTTTAGTATTCTTTAATGTTTTCTTGTAAATTCTAAGGTTTCTACAAAAAACTAGGTTTCATTTTTGACTCCTTCCCCTCCTCCCATGGCTTCCAAGGTAATGAGATTTGATGATCATTGGTTTAAGTTTTCATATCACCATTTAGGCAGCCTTTATCATATTAATTCAACCTCATTTCCACCTCCATCTCATCTTCCCAATACCACTATCCTACCATTATATTTTCACTATGTTTTCTTCCTTTTCCCATCCTCCCTCCTTATTTATTGATCATCTCACACCATCTTTCACTCTTCCATCCTCCATTTCATGAGTGATTTGTCATAAAGAGATAAATATTGAAAAGAATCATAATCAAATCATGATCAAGTGGATATAGGATAATTGAAGAATCATCACATGGATATGGGCACCTATAGTAGGTACATATAGCCAAAAAAGTCAAATGAAGTCATACAAGTCTTAAGGACATCAATCTTGGAATGATTTTATTAATGATTGTAGTGGTGCATACAAGTAGTCTCACCAAGCATATGAAAATTAAGATAAGGGATTAATTTCATACATAATGGACTCTTTAAGCACTTTACAATACATAGTCCATACAATGGGCTCATAATATACATCAAACCAAGCTGACAATGGAGGTCACTCTACAATGCAAATGGCCAATGCAATGACCTTCATTAAGTATATTCAAGAGGATTAACAAAGATAAATTATGTGTATATCCTTGTTCAAATGCACATATATCTATGATCCATACATATGGTACTATAAGGATCACCTATAGTAGGTTTCAATGAAAGGTCATACTTAGAATAATATCAAGGAGTTTGACCATTTCTATAGGGTCATTAAGGGATACAATAGTCATCATGGCATTGAAACCACCAAAGTAAATGTTCATATATTGTAATTCACACACATGATCCATAGCCTATGAGGGAATTCTAAATCCAAATGATAACAAAGCCTATATGTCACAATACTAAGTAAATATAGGCCTTTTCAAGGATTGAAAAGAGTGTTCTTAGTTTGTGATTGGCAATGCTCACCTCAAAATTGAACATATTCTAAGCTGAATTTACTCAAGGGATAGATATACACCTATAACCACTAAAATGTGTATACATTCAGCTACCATGGAGGAATGAATAGGGATTTTAAAGTCCTAAAGCATGACATCAAGTCGATGAAGAGATTGAGCAAGCAATATAAAGTTTCTCAATCCCTGCAAGGTTCCATTCATGTCATAAGTAGTTAAGAAGGCAGTCATCAATTGTCCTTGAGATCACTTACATCCCTAATGCCTAAGGTAAGATACCTATAGGCACCATACATATCCATATTCTAAAGTTTGAGGCAAGGTAAGGGTTTGTAGTGAGTTCTTAAGGGAGTTTTATGCATAGGATATTGTTTCATGAGAACATAAAAAAACATGTGATCTAGGCATCAACTCAAGGGAAAATTGAGGGTTTATAATATATTATATAGCTAAAAGGTAACCTATAGGCATATAGGTATATCCACCTATAGTTGATGAGTGTTTGAGATTCAAAGGGACCTAAAGGAGGTTCTCCAACCTATAAAATTGCTAATAAATGGTGCCTAAGTAGCAATACTCACCTTATTAAGTGGTTGAAAGAAATAAAAGGATAGGTTCCAATTCAAGATAATGACTTATAGTTCCATAAAGCATATTATAGGCTCATATTTTCTTAATGAAGGACCACCTGATAGGTTTAATGACTCTTTTAGGTTATTGAACCTATTTGATCAACATTAAGTTTTTAAACAAATGAGGACTATTTGGATTAAATATGGAGCTAGAGTATAAATGTAAATGAAACCTTGAAGGGATAATGAGACATAATGACTCTTATAGGTTATTGAAATTAAACCTAGAGTCAAATTTGAGGTACCTACAGCCATCAGGTGGAGGAAGCCACAGTCATGTACCTAGTTTTGATTGGTGGTATATTGAGAATAGTGAACTAGGATGGTTTCATGGTTAAAAATCATGTCAAGAAAGTATAAATTGTTGAGCCCATCACCAAGAGTCAAAAGAGAGAGTTTCTATTATAACCTACAACAAGCCTTTAAGCAAGCTACAACCATGGTAGTAAGAATGAATCAATTGCAACCTTAGGTCACGACAAAGAGGTGAATGAATGTTTTGAACTTGTTGGAGGTTTTGTGAAATATGAGGAGAATATAGTGGATTTGGAGGTTTTAAAGTGAAAAAAAATTTAATTATATTCAAACCATACAATAAACATATTCAATAGGGTTTGAAGATGGAAAAAATGACCTACAACCATGTTTAGGAGTGACAAGCCTATATCCATTTCCAAGGTCTTTCAATGCTAGCAAGAACAAGAGTAAGAAATGGCTTATAGGGTTGTTGCATATCCAATAGATTAAGATTTTTTGGAATTGAATTATGACAAGACCATGAATGGTTCATGATGTAAATCTCAAAAAACCACTTATATAGTCAAGTACATCATACTTGTACATAACATTACTATCCAAGAGCTTTAAAACACATGGTTTGAGAGTCATAATGTTATCAATAGCATATGGTACTATTTCTCAGGTGATATGAAGTCTTAAAAAACACCATGGGTGATTTTTTTAATCTTAAACACCTCCACTTTTTGCAATATCCACCAACATCAGTATATGCTTAGTCATGTGAAGGCTTAATTGCCTTGTTTCAAGTTCCAAACATGCTAGAAAGAAGAGGAGAAGATGTTTTCAAGAATTTAAAGGGTATTTTGAGATAATTTATGATTATTTTGATCTATATAAAATCTAAGAACCATGAAATAATCTCTAAAAACATTAAAACATAGAATTCTAGCATGAAAGTATAGACAAGCATACACAACCCATACAAAGGAGGCAAATCTGAGGGAAATTTGAGGTTTATAGAATCTAATCATGGATTTTTGAATAAAAATTTTGTTTGTAAGGTCATCATAAGTTTAATAATCTTCCATAAAATTTTCAATGACATTGGATGAGTGAAATTACTCGTTGTTTTTTCACAGTCATCAACATGTCTATTTGAGGTCACCATTGAAGCAAGCAATGTTTTGAGGTGCCATGGAGGTTTCTAAGCCCAAGTGAGAGTTTTAAAATCATGGTATTATGTTTTTATATAATAATAATACATTTAAAGAGTGTAAACACTCTAAATATATGTAAACCATTCTCATACAGGCTTTTGCAAGCAAATAGGCATATAGGCCACAAGGGCATTTTTGACTTTTCAAGAAATAAGATGATTTTAGAGTGTTTTAATATAATTTAAAAGACACAATAATGGTTTTTTTAATTTATTTATAAGTAGGTGAATATCCATTTTTATCCAAGTGAAGATTTTCATTTTTTATAGTTTCAGACATCCTTTCAGGCCTCCTATTCAAATGCTCGGATCTTTCACCACGTAAGGAGTTTGGAAAAAAAATATTAGAATTATTTTAGTTCCACTATTAAATTATAATTAATGAATAATTCATTTAATTTTATGGGATCAAATTTTTAAATAATTTCTAAGAGTGTAGGCAACATAGAATGCAAACAAAACCCTATAGGCAAATTTCCTCCGCATGATAACTTTGTATATATTTTTCATGTGAACCAAATATTTTTAAAGGTGATATGGGGTTTAATTTTATATTCATAAATGTAAATATTTTTGGATTTGGAGGTATATACTTAATGAATCATCTTTTTGAAGATTCAGCTTTAAAACCCTCCCAAGCCTTCAAAAAATTAGTTTTTCAAAAAGTTGATTTTCTTTCCATAAAATCACCATAGGTCAACCTAAAAAAATTTAAAACATAAATTAAACTTAGGTAGGATTCCATAAATGCAAATTTGACATATGGATCTATATAGATTAGGGCATAAATCCTATTTTTTGTCAAAAAAAGCATGGAAAATGAAGTATAGGGCAGTTCAATGGGATCCAATAAATGGAGTTTGATTATTGAGATTTTTTTTTCATATTAAAATCTTCATTTAGTTATAAATATTCTTGAAAGTGTGCCTACTAACTCAATCAAAATGGCTAGTCTGTAAAAAAAGGGAGCAAAGTGGGCTGAGTCAACCCTACTAACTAAATGGCAAGAGTTTTTTCATCAAAATCACATATCATATGATGATAAAAGTTTTTATAGTTATATTATCAATGGGTTTTCAAGTTTCATGGTCTTTTTTGTAGTTTATATGGAGTTTCAAGTGCATAGATAGACTATTAGGCCTAGTTAGCTTAATAGGCCTATTTTATCAATCAGTCAAAGTGTGTTGGCATTGAAGATGGTCATAAATAAATTAATTTTAAGTTTCAATGACATATTCCATGATAATTTCAGTATTTAATTCCATTTCATGCAATGAGTTAGCTTAGTGGAGTAAACTAGTCTTGCACTTTAATTGACTTTTGACAAGATCATGCATCTATCATGATTTCCATGCAAAGGAGGACATTCTCATGTTCCAAATTAGCTTATAATTATGTAAAGTGGGGTTTTCCATGAAAATTTGGCATTGTTTTCATGCATGAATTTTGAAAAAAACTCAAGTTGGACCCACCTTTCCTTATTCAAACACTAAAAATGACCTTCATGAATATTTTCAAGAAGGGACAAGTCTTAAGGAATTTTTTTAACAATTTAAAAGTGTTATGTTTACTTTATTTCATGTAAATATAAATTTTTATTCTCACCTCTATGCTAATATCTTGGATTTTCTATGCTTGTGCTATATACATAGCCTTTTTAGCCATTTAAAAAAAACATCCCTCTCTTGGCATGATCAAACTCTACAAAGATTGAGTTTTGTAAGCTTTTCAGATAAATAAAATGACTATTTCAGATTTCATTATGTTTTTATGGTGTATTTATGTGAGTTGATTTGCATATGTGCTAGAAATTTCTCCCTTATCAAGTCTTGATTCTCACCTAGGTACTAGTTTGTCAAATAATGTAATGTTCAGTGTTTAATGTATTTTGGCTAATCTTATAGTGGATATAAGTGACTGGTTAGTGCCTTGAGTTAGGCCTATTCTATCATTTACCTTAGGATTTGATAACTAGATAAAACCTCTACATGAAATACTGATGCATAGGAGCTATTTAGAGTTGTAGATTCAGTCTTTACTTGTCTAATCAATGTTTTAAGAGCTCAAATAGAATGGATAAACTAGAAATATAAGTGTATAACCAAAAGTAAATTATGATTTCCATTTCATTTTCCTTCTCTTCCTTTTCATCCCAACAATCATTAGTTTAGTAAGGAGTGCAATGTGATACATCAGAGGAGATAACCTCACCAAAATCTAGAGGTCTAGTTTGAGTTCAAGTGTCCCACACCTCAGATCATTCCAATGTTAGTCCAAGTTTTAAGGTTTCAAAGCCAAATATATCAAACCTTCAATCAGGGTGCTATCTAAATATCTAATAGGTAAAAATTCATCACTTTTCTAGTTTCTATCCACCTTGCCTTTCTTGTATTTTTTTACTTTTAGTCCAACTTATAAGTATTCAACATATCCTCTTCATGATGTCCTTGTATTCCTATCAATAATCATACCTTCATACAAATAATCAAGATATTTATTTGAAAAATAATCTATAAAGGGTAATTTAATACTCTCTTCTTGATCCATGATCATAGGTGGCTCATACAATTTCAGGATTTCAACATTTACAACTGAATGCATCTACATGTAAGGTGGTAATTCCAATCAAAAAAGCATTGTTACCAATCTTTTCCAAAATTTTAAATGGTACATACCTAATTGTCTTTATATTTTTACCTTTTCCTTCGAGACATTATTTTCTTATATGAATCCAAACTAGATCACCATATTGGATATGTTGATCAACTCGATGATTTTCATACCTATCCTTGTACTTGGCTTGGACCTTATGTAATTGATCTTGATAGCTTGATGAATCAATTGGATATTTTGGATGAATTTATTTCATTTATATACATCCTTTTATCCATATGGCATGTAATTTATCCCAAAATAAAATTACAAAGGTGACTTCGTCAAATAACTAAAATAAATCTAAAAAAGGAGAGTTGTATGTAAAATAATGTATGGAAAACTATATGCATGTTGCACATAACAAAAGTGTTCATCCAAAATCTTATAATTCTTACTACAATACTCTCATAGAAAATAATAAAAATTTTAGTTGACCACTTCTATTTAGCCATTGATTTGCGGATTAAAAGAAGTTATCTTCTTAAGATTTATGTCCATCATGTCCCACAAAGCTTACCAAAAGTTCCCAATGAATCAAGATTCCTGATCAGAAATGATGGATGTGGTAAAACCAAAATAAACCCAAACATTATTGAATAACAAGTATGCATTCTCCTTGCATGTGATAGCATTTTTATAAGGCACCAATATACACATTTCACTAAATTTTTCCACAACCAAATACAAATAGTCATGATTCTTTATAGACATAGGCAAGCCTCCCAGAAAGTCCATAGAAACACTCTCCCATGTATGGGTTAGTATGGTGAGTGGGGAATATAAGCCCAAATTCCTATTAATAGGCTTTATAGTGGCACAAATATTACAAACTTCAACATATTTATATACATTTTCATACGTTTGAGGCCAATAAAAAAATATTCACAACTATGAAACTATATTCCTAATGCCAAAATGACTTGAAATAAGAGATGTGCTTCCCTAATCACATGGACTATGTCATCTTATGGAATGAATACATTACCAAAATGATACATTAATCCATAATACATGTGATAATCTGATTATTATACCTTATTTCCATGGGTTAGATCTTCATATTCATCCTTAAAATCACCATCTATAACATGTTGGTCCTTATAATTTCCATGCATAAAGAGTTATGCTTTAAGAGAATAGATACAACACTAGGACGTCTTTAAATCATATAATATACTTTATTTTGTGTACCTTTCTTATATCTAATTAAGATATAGAACTTTTGAAAAAATCCCATCCAATAAAAGGGCTTTGATTATTGTAGCTTTGACTATGATTAGAGATATTGTAAAGGCTAGTGATCCATATGGATGATTATCTCTTTACACATTAAGTAATGCTTCAATTTTTTCATAATCTAAACTAAAGAATATAATTCTTTATCATAGTTATGATATCCATTTACCACACTTATTAATGTTTCATAATGGTAACAAACAGGCTTTCATTACTATATTAAAACTACACCCATGACATAATTGCTTACATTAGTTTCAATCTTGAATGGTTGTTATAAATCTAGAAGTGATAACACTGGGGTTGTGCTTATATTTTATTTTAGCATGTAAAATGATTTTTTATGATTTTATCCCCACTAAAAGACTTTTTAATACTTGCTAAATCATTGAAAGGATATACAATCAATAAAAAGTTAGTAATAAACTTCCTCTAATATTGGGCTTCCCCTAAGACACTTCTAACTGTAGTTACATCATTAGGATTTTCCCATTTCATTATGGATTCAAATCTATATGGATTAATTTTAAATCTATCATCCCCTACAACATAGTTTAAGTATACTAAATATATTTTGACAAATTCACATTTAGACATATTCAGATAAAATTCTCCCTTTCCAAAATTTTTAATACTTTTTTAATATGTTTTATAAGATATTACCAATTTTGATTAAAGATAAAATATCATCTAAGTATAGTATTACAATATCATATATGAATGACATAAATACATTCATAAATTCCATGAAAGTGGTGGAAACATTACAAATCCCAAAGGATGTACCAAGACATTCAAAAAGACCCTAGTTTTGAAATCAGTTTTCCAAATATCTCCTTCACTAATTATAACTTGGTGATAACCATTTATTAATTCTAACTTAGTGAAATAAAAAACTAAATAAATTTATCTAAAATATCATCAATACGAGGGAGAGGGTAACATTTTTTCAATGTAAACTTTTTCAATGCTCAAAATGTTATACACATCCACCAAGTACCATATTATTTTGGCACCAAGGAAATTGGAGAACCACAAGGAGAAGTGATTGGCCGTATTACCTCTATCTCAATAAAATTTTGAACTTAATTATTTATTTCTTCAATTTATATCAAAAATAATCTATACATTCCAATATTAGGAAGAGGTGTATTTTAATCTAATTTTATCTCATGCTAAATGTATTTTAGGAGGTAAACCTTATGGATCTTAAAAAACATCATTATAGTTAGACATAATATTAACTATTTCATTTCTATGTCTAGGATCACAACCTTATATATCCTTGGATTTATCATCATCCTTATATTTTAAAACCATGAATATAAATTTCTTTCTTACTTTGACAAGCCTTTTGATCCATCTTTAAAATACAAGTGACAATTTTGTTTTTATCCGATGGGATCCAATAATGTATTCAACCCCATATTTTTCAATAAAATATTTATTCTCTTTCCTATATAATATTGGTTTACTATCATGAAATAAGGAATTAAAAATAAAATATAAAAAATATCAAGTGGAAACACATCTAACTCTACCTCATCAATAAAATTAGATATGATTGCAAATATTAACTTGCATATTTTCATGATTCACAATTTAACTTCATCACATACCCATCCTAAAGGGAAAGGTTTAGGTTGTGGTTTAGTTTCAAGTCCTAATTTGTTCATAACATCTTTATAAATGATACTATATTGAAATCCACTATCAAAAAGAGTATCTATCTTAATATGCTTAGAAATTTCTCTAATGTGTAATAACTCATTTCTTTTCTTTTTATCATGCATAGATTCAAAATTCAAATAATAATGATAATTAATATAATTAGTAATAAAAGAGTAAAAATATGAACCTTTCCTTACCATATAAGTAACCTTGGTCTCACCATTATAATCATAGCCAAGATCTTATTATACTATTGCATTAGTCTTCTTACCTTTCTTGTTCAAGAGCCATTTTGGCCTACATTCTAGATGTATATTCCAACACTTAGGATCTTCATGGCCTTCTCTCTTTTAATGAGAGTAAAAAGGCTTCCCATTATATTTATTAAATTTAGATATATGTTTCATCTTACCCTTTCCTTTACCTTTGATTTTAGGTACATTACTGGATTTCTTTGTGAAGTGTTCCTTATCCTTAGTCACTTTACCCCTTGATTCAATATGGGTAGCTTGAACACAAACTTCATAAATATTAGTGGGGTTAAATATAAGGATTGTATGCTTTAAGTAACTATGTAACCCACCAATATATTTAAAAATAGTATCTTGAGTTTAAAGAGGAATTCCCAATACCAAATCCCTCTTTCTAAACTCTTGAATATAATCATGTACTATTTGACCCTTACTTTCCCTTAAATTTTTCCAATCCATAGTAACTTATTGCATATAACCTAATGGATATAATTATTTTTTTAATGTAGAAACAAAATCATCCTAATAATAAATCACATTACCATGCTTAAGTATATCCTCTTGTGTCTTAATCGCCCCCCTAATGAGTGTTGTACCACCTAACCAAAGAGTATATAGATAAATAATTTCTTCCTCATCATCAATCTTTTGAACCCTAAAGTATACTTCCATCTACTTAATCCAATGATCCAAATTTTATGCACTAATTTTTTCATTATAGATTGAAAAATCAAACTAAACATATAACTTAACCTTGGAAGAAATAGAATCAGAAACCTTCTTTTGTTTATCATCATAGAAAGAAGGAAAAGGTTTGGATGGAGAAGATTTAAGAGATTCTTCTCATTTACCCTTACCGCAACTTGATGGTTATTCCTCTTTTTTACCTTCACTCCCAATATTACTTTCATGATAAAACTCTTACACCATACTCTTCATCTCAAAAAAGGCTTGATGGAAGGATGATTCAGATTTTGGTTCTCCTCTAGGAAAATCCATAGCTTGAATTGCACATTTGCACCAATTTCAGGTTTATATTCTTCAAGCAATCCTTCACCACACTTGATTTTAAACCTAGTTAACATGTAAAATGGAAATTTACAAATAAAAAAAACACATTAAAATAACCCTAATCAATTGATCTAATATCAAACTTTATGTAATTTTTTTGTGAATTTTAAATGCTCACTATTTTTCAAATTTAGATACTCAATAATTTTCTTCATTTTCATCTTTTTACATGAAATTAACTTATTTGATTAAAATTAGGCTCAATACTGATTTAAAACATCAATTAAATGAATATAAATATATAAAATTATTTGAGAGTTGTCATTAATGTCATGGAGGTGTCATGGTGATTGGATGAAGTGTTTTGATAGCTTAAGTGATAATGACAAATTGTGTAATATGCTTGTCATAGTGTGCTTGAAGTTGTCTTGGTTGATCTTGAATTTTGGTATGGATAGAGATGATTATGGATGAGTATGGAGTATTGATCATGTAAAAAAGGTCCATAATATGTTTTATAACAATTTAGATCTTATGTGCATAAGTGGAATTCATCTGGTTGTCCATAATTTTCATCTAGACACTTTGGGTCCAGTGGTAGAAAGTTTGAGTAGGTAGTTTGATGAAATCACCATTACCACATGGGAATGAGTCAATTAGAGTTGGTCATATGGTTATGATAAAATTATTATTTATGTACCATATCGAAAGTCATGCATCAAAGTTTAGTCAAAGATATAAGGGTGAAAAGTTGGGATCTCAAGTTTTTTGACAATGTTTTCCCATACTTAGCCAAATTTGCAAAGTGGTAAGAAGAGCCAAGTAAGAATTTTGATGGTGGAATATCTAGCACATGTGTATGTTTCAATAAAAGGTGATAATATGGGTTTATTTAGTTTTGATCCTAGTTTATTTTCACTAAAATTTAGTTCATGCACTAAAGTACATCAAAATATATGTATGTTCAAAGCTGGTCTCCCAGACAAATTTTAAGCATAGTTAGCTCTGTGATAGAAGATTTTTATAAGGCATTTTAATGGTGATATATCTAAAATACAAGAAGGTTATAGGATTAGTTTATTATATGGATAAATTATCCTATGTGAGGAGATTATATGGTCCAAATTTGGATCATGCATCTAATCGTAAAAGAAGTTATTGAAGTCCAAAGCAGGCTTTCCAGGCATATTGCAATTGGTCCCCATACTTTGTCAATTTGCATTATGTTAAAGATATGTACCTAGTGAAGATCCAATGGTTTATGGGATTTAATATTTCTAGATCCAATGATGCATGTAGAGTCAAATGGGTCAATATGATAGTTGTTTATCAGAGTTAAAGATCAAGACCAAATGAAAATCCAACAATGCATGGGTGATCGTACGAATCATGATCTAATGGTGCATATTGAGAGAGATGATAAATTGGAAATTCTAAAGTGTTTTAGACTCCATGAGGATGATCTATGTGTATTATAAAGGATTTATCAATAGTTATTTTTTTTGAAAAAAAATTAATAACTTGACTATGTGTTTGTTCATAGTGTTCATGTGCACCAAGTCAGTGATTAAGTTGTTTGAGCATACACAGAGGTGAGCATGAGTGACTGTGATCATTTGAGGATGTTCCAAGGAACATAAGTAGTGGACCTATGTATTTTAAAGTGGTCCTCTATTTTTTTTGATAAAATGCTAAATGGGTGAATAGGTCTCCATAAGATCTATAAAAGATACAAGGGCCTTATTAAAGGTGTAACTACTTAGGGGTGACCCACAGGTGCTATGGATAACCTATGAAGATCGTTTTGAGAAATTTATTGATGTGAGACAATCCTTAAGGTTTAAGGCAAATGCAATGACTAATATAAAATTTTAAATACATGATTGATCTATATAGAGTGAAACCAAATGAGATGGTTTCTAGATTTTTTTAGACTAGTATGTGAGAGAGTTGGAGAGTGAAGGAAAGGAGAGGAGAGTGAGAGTGACCAAATGTTGGGTTCATGAGTAGAAAATATTAAGAATTGTGTGTATGACCTGTAGGTCATGTTTTTTATGACATTATAGTGTTCTTATAGTTTGAAGTTGTGTAAAAAGATCTAAGTGTGCACATGAGGACTGTTTGAGTGAAAAAATAAAGAATTTATGGCATGCATATGTGAGAGGAATGTTTGATATAAAGAGAGTTTGTGAAAATGTTATAAAATAGAGATCCATCATTAGGGGTTAAAGACATAAGTTCTAAGGTGGAAGTGTTCTTTTCAAGGAAGGTTTAAAAGACTTGATCTTCTTTATGGGTAGTTATTCCTTGTAAAATAAGGTTTCACTAAAAAACTTTGGTCAAAAGGACTTGATCAAGGTTGTAGGTTAGAATTACTTGATCAAAAAGGTGGTTGGAAGGACTTGATCATCTTAGGGGTAGGTTATCCTTGTATAATTTTTATTTCACTAAAGGTCTTAGGTCAAAAGGACTTGACCAAGGTTCGTAATAAAAAGGACTTGATCAATCTCTTGTTTGAGATCATATTATAGGATAGTAATCCATTTTTTTGTAGGCTTTAGAGTGGGTTTTATTCTCTAATAGGCTTTACCATGAAAATCTTGTGTTGTGTATGTGATATTGCATTATGTTCATTATTCATTGCTATGAATGATCTATATGCTTCATGAATGATTGTATTAAATGATTAAGTATTTACAAGGGTTTAGAAATTAAATTGGATTATTTTCCACTATTAGTTCACCCCCCCTTCTCAGTGTATTGTACCTTTATAAAAAATGAAATCCAAATTGATAACAAAGGTCACTCTTTTGAGATATACATCTCTAGGTCTATAAAGCACTCGAACTAATCTATTAAATGGTTCAAAATACACTTTATGTATACTATTTACACAAAATATGACTTTGATCTATAAAAATAACCATTGATATACTTTTAAGAAGTCTCTATAACAATATTTTTTATGGGAGTTTCTCTTCCTACATAAAAGGACACTTGTTTACTTGTTTCTTACTTGCTCTCCTTCAAGGCTAAAAACTAAGTTTTCTTCCTTCCATGTATATGTTTTCAAATGAAACAACGAGCCTTTTATAATGATATCAAGGCCCTTATTTCATTAATTTAAGTCTTATCTATTTGAAAAATATGTTGGTATTCCTTCTATTGCCTTATTTTTAGTATTTGGATAAATCTTCCATGCATTTTGGGTGGAATTTAATCCCATATTAAGACAGTTTTTTAATAATAATGTTTTAAATAAAAGTTTTAACACCATATGAATTGGTATTAAGACCAATATTTGATTGAAACACATAGAAAATATTCAGGACTTATTTTTTAACATTAACACATCTCAATCCCTTATTGGACACTATACACATCCAATCACCATGCTAATATCATCATTATACCCTATTTGCTTCAATAGGTCATAACTTTCACATATGAAGTATATTTAACCCCATTCAAAATGTTTTGGATTTGTATCATGGATATCTTCATTTTTGGGATGTTTTCAAAGGCTTTCAAACCATTTAATTGGATCAATGTGTGGATACTAGTAGATCTTTATGTATTTTGTGAACCCCACCCTTGTTTTTGACCATCTTATCCTCCATATTATCTCTATGGTGAAGATGGAGCCCATCCTAATTTGTGATAATATTTTAGTGATGAAAGTGTCCACCCAACCTAATATTTAGGTGATTGAGGTGTCTGACTTGCTTGAATCTATGGATATTTATGAATACATCCATATTGGTAATGTAGATATTATGACATCCATACAAGATTAGACTATGTTTCTAGGGTCATCTCAACATTTGGACTTGGTAATCCTAATTTAATAGATCAAAATTGCTATGTAGACACTACAAAGACATTCTTGGTGACGTATTCATTTAGATCATAAACGGATATATATTTCTTCTCATCATGATTATGGGATTTTAAAAAAATACATGTTATGTGGTTTTTATATATATTTTTATAGTGAATGACACTTCATAGTTGAATGTTTGACTATATGTAGAAAATAAATTTGAATTATATAACACCTCAATATTGTAGTCTTAGAAAATACCTATTATGGTTATCCCCTTAATATCTAAGACCTTCCCACTACTAAAATGCTTGTTTCCACTATCATTATGTGCCAAATTGTTTATCTCTTAGTCTGGCCATATCTTATTCTAATGAATATGACTTTTATGTTGTGCAAAATGATATAAATCTGATAATTATCCTTCTTGGCCAATTTTAGACTTGACCTATTTTATATATTTTTAGACACTTACATTCTAGCTATACACCTACATCGATGCAGGTGTCCATTTTCCAATTAAGTTTCTAGTGCCAAAAATTCATCTTGTTTTCAAATTTAGCATGTACTTATGGTTGGCCTAAGTGATTTAGTGCCAAATATTTTCTCAAAGGATTTATATATATATAAGATCAATCCTCACTCATTCCTCACCTATAAAATTCATACCTATCACATATAGATCAACAAAGGAATTATCATTTGATAATTAAAGTGAGAAAGGTTTCCATATTAATTCATATTTCTATATAATTCATAGGATCAGTCTATCTATAGGTCTAAAGTGTTGAAGGAGCAACCCATGAGCCATATTTTCCAAGTTACAAGCTAGGTCATTGTATATAATTAATTATCTCATATTGTACACTTTTTCACATACAAGACATGTAGGGGATAACTACCTAATTTTGATGCCCTCTCTAGAGTATTGGATATGTAGGTAGAATCCATTAATAGAGTGGTCCTTGCGTCAACTTGCCACCATGAGCCTAATGACCCATTTTTTTAGGTCATTCCAAGGGTGACAAAGCTTGAGTTTGATCATTTGAAGAAGAATGAAAAACTATGTGCATGATCTATATACATTAGAATAAAGGTGGTATAAAACCAAGAAAGGTTTCAATTAGTCACATATAGATCTAGTTAGTAATATGTATAGGATACCTACATCAATGAAAATATCTAAATATGACTCAAGCATTTGAGGCCACATAATATAAAAATCCAATATATGATGATTGTTCTAAGATCTTGTTATAGTCCACTTCCATCTTGTTTTAGCCTAGATTTGCATGTGTACATTAAAGCATCCAAGTACTCATGTTTATAATTTGTCACAATATCAATCAATAGTTGTACTTATATTTTTGGCATGTCTTAGTATTTAAATTTGGAATATTATTTATCTAAGTTTTTAAATTAATTACCCTACTAAAGTTATGTTTATCACCCTTATGCTTAACCATTTATATATTTATAAACCTTATTTACCTTTGTATCATTAATTTAGGGTTTAACATTTGGTGAACACAATGTGAATCCTCATTTACTACTACACAATATATTTAGTTATCTAGAGAAACCAAATGTGTTCTCATTTCTACTATTCTAAAGAAACCTAAGAGCACTCAATGATGGGTTACGTGAACCCCATTCCTTCTACCATTTCCTCATGACCATAGATTTTTATTATACATATGTAGAGCATCATAGATCCTATAGTGCTAGATATTACACCTATGCATGATCTTTGGCAGTACCACTAGATTATTACACTAGGTTTATAGTGGGGAGATACATATGAGCATACAATAGATGAGATCATTGGATATTCTTTTATTTTCAAATATTTAAAAAATATCAAAAAATATAATAATATTCACCATTTTCATATATTATTATCTCCTTGGCATCATTTTTTTTGGTTCCATGTTGGTAGATAGGATATAATTTATTTATATATACACACATATATTTCATGAATATTTTGAGTGTGATACATATATACCCAAGGATGTGATATATGCACATATGGATGTTGGGACTTCCCTCTACTCACATCATTAGTACATTAGGGGCATTTATTTATTTGATCTTAATAGACCCAGGTTATATTATTTTATGATCTGTATAAGTCACCAATCTCCCACTTGGAGATAAATAGCTGCACTGTACCTGTACCTATACACCATCTAATCTGTTTCCTAGCTTGTATCCCTCTTCAAGCTCAACCTTGAAGACCAACCACCACAAATCCTATGGTGCACCTCTTGTCATCCAAGTAACCTACTACATCTACATCTACAAACCCATGTAGAAAAGAACTTGACCCTGCATAGCATGTATACCTACTACTGGTCCCTCTCAAATACCTGAGAACACACTTCCCCGAATTGGCTCCTAACTCTCTGACAGCTCCCACTACTGGGGAAAACTTAGGTCTATACTAGACCTCATGTGATTTTAGACACTAAACTATCTAGCCCTTGGTGTGCTCCAGTTCCGCATCCTGCATATTGAACCTCACTAACACCTGATTCACATCAGCTCCCACTAGAGACAAAATCAACATGTGATCTTCCATGTCTCTCATGCCAAAGAATTTTGCTGATCCAAATCCCTCATGACATGCCACTGAACTAACCTTACCCTTAGCTCAGTAAAACCCTGTATGTCTGAACTTGCAACAAGCTCATCCTCCACATATAGTAACAAGATAATGTCATGACCATCATCCACCTGGTAAGACAAACACAATGGTTATACTGACATTGACTAAAGCCCTACTTTGTCATCCACCTGGTACCCCCTGTCAGCCCTGTACCAATGTCCTACTGCTTACTCAAGATCATATGACCTGGCCTTCCATCTCACGTGTCCATTCTCTCTATTCTTTAACTAAGGTATCCATTCATCTTTCAGTGCTTTCTTCTGACTGGCAACCCTACCAAATCTCCCATTTGGTTCTGCATCCTATTCATGCCATGCTCTTAATCTTTCCTAGATCCTTCATGCTCTATAGTGAGCAACGAGTATAAAGAAGAGGAACAATGAAGTTGAGGCTTACTTACCACTTTCAGTCCTCCATATGGGCATTTGAGACTCCTTGATAACTTGCTATCCACCCAAAATCTATCTTAGTGACCGACCTCGGTCACCACACAATCTACATCTGACCGATGTCAGTTACCATGCGACTGTCCTTTCTACTGATGTTGGTTCCCTAACCAGCATCAGTCTTACCTAGTCACCGACATCAGTTTTATGACTAACACCAATAGCCACCCTGCCTGACACTACCAGCTCTGGTTTGCACATGACTGACATCAGCATCTATCTATTCGACACCAGTTCCCCCTAACTGACGCCGGTAACTGTGTTCACCTGTGAGTGATGAATTTTTACCTGCGAGCTCTCCATGGATCAAAACCCTGTCCAAACTGCCCTGCTCAAAGATTTCCAACCTTCTCCACTAATCTATGTCCATCATCTCCTCCAAAAACACCAAGGCTTTCTAGTTCTTAAGTCTGTCAAACGCATCTGACTTTCACTTAAAAGCATGCATCTCCTTCTTACTCTTGTGACCAAGCCTACAAAGCCACGTCCTTGCAACAGAAGAAGAATCAGTAATACAAGCAAGTAGATAAAGAGTACCTACTTTCTTACCACACACTAATTCAAGTGCATCCACTGTGAGAGTTCTTGTGCATCTCTCATCACCCAACTTTCCTAAAGCAATTAGCTGCATCTTCAGAACTGGGACCTGCATGACATCCTTCAACACCCATGTGTTGGCCACTTGTAATTTCAGCTTCACTTCCCCTTTGCCAATACTTTGACAAGGCACACCAGCCCCTAAATAAATCTTTCCAAAGTCTCGAAGGACCTTAACATGGAAAAATACTCTATTTCAGACTGCATGGAAAGAGGTAATAAAATCTATAAAACAAGATTCTACTTTATCCAAGAAACATCCCAGAGCATCATGTGCAACAACACCTGCAACATCTGCTTCTTCAGTTCCTTCATGTTGATCTACTACCAACCAACAATCTTTATTTACCTACTCTTTCTTTCCATAACACCGTAATTGACCATTCATGCTCTTCAATTCCTCCATTCTTAGTGTACTTTCTTTTGCCATTGCTATACTCCCACTCAGTTAGAAACCCCTGAGAGTGTCTTGTAATCAAACACAAACCTGCTCCCTGCAACCTTAGCTCTAATACCAATAGCTAGGAACCCAAGGAAGCACCATTGATTACCAAGCAACTAAACATGCAGAATTAAACCAGAAGTAACTAGTAACTAGAATTTAGAAATAACACAGAATATGAGAGACAATACCCAATTATATTAATACTCTTCCAGAAGGAAATACAATAAAGAAGATGCCACAGTCTTCTTCCTTACATCTCTAGAGCTCACACACATCTAGATCATAAATAGTAAATCTCTTCAAGAGCTCACTCTCTCTCTTACGGTCTCAACACATAACTCAAACACAGAGTTGGTGTTCACCTCCACCAGCTAGTAACAACACCGCCAGTCAACCAGTCAGTATTAATACTACCAGTACACTGAGTATACAAACATACTCAATCGAGTACACAACACACTCCAAGTAGATCTCCCATGAACTTGCAACAACCTGTAACTCAAATGATCTTACTTTGGAAGGAACTACCTTGCCTTCCTCTTTGCTCTCTAACTGAGTACACACCATACTCCAAGTAGATCCTACCTGATCTTGCTACCTATTATGTTGTTGTCACCTTGATCCTGCTGCCACCTGTAGATCAACTTGGTTCTGCACACCTGCAAACCTAGACCTCACACACACATACACCTGTAGATCAATGGTCTTACTTACCATGCATATCTCCAAACGTGGCCTTGCACATCTACTGACCAAGATCCTACATACATGAAGAATCCTTTTGATTCTCCAAACCAACACCCACACTTGGCACTGTGGCACTAGGACGAACACACCTTGCTCTCTTCACTCTGAAGGAGCTAATATTTGCTCTCTTACTCTCTAACATAAATTACGATACAACCCATGAGTCTATTATATAGATCTCATGCAAACAATAATTAGACACCTAATTACAATAATTAGATCTATAGCTCAAGACTATAATTAGCCTTCTTACATGCAAACAACCAGTTCATTAACTAAATATCTATGAACTAGCAGTTTTGGAACTGCACAGGTGACCGACATCAGTCCCTATCTGTCTGAGGGTGACTGACGTTGATCGATCTCTGACCATCATTGATAACTTCCTATCTGCACCTGACCGACACCGGTGACTGTGACACTCAGCACCCTCCTCCAATGTCTGCATTAGTGAAGCTTTTAGCTCCACAACCTAACAATTTATTTATATATACACACATATATTTCATGAATATTTTGAGTGTGATACATATATACCCAAGCATGTGATATATGCACATATGGATGTTGGGACTTCCCTCTACTCACATCATTACTACATTAGGGGCATTTATTTATTTGATCTTAATAGACCCAGGTTATATTATTTTATGATCACTTCTCATTATCATGTTTAAGTTTATGTAATTACACATACATTTATCCATGCTTATATATTTTGTAGTGTACTTGATATGTTGTGTACATAACATTTTTTGATAACACATATATCCAAGGACTAGTGTGATATACTTATGTTGGTAAATTAATGATGTCATGTTTCCATTTTTTATCACTTATTTGAGTGTGTTCATTGCTTTATATTGTCTTGTATTGTATTTATTGCTTGATCATTTGAATATGCTCTATTGATTGTGTCCCACATGCCTATGCTTATCTATTTTTACATTTGAATATTCATTGTTTATTATATGTGGACATTTTAATATGACATTATATTCACTATGGACATTTGAATAAGCTGTGTCCCTTTGATTATGAGACATGCCCCTTATATGTAGTCTCCTTGGACCATTACCTTTTTTTAAAATTTTGAGTGATCTTGTATGTATGCTTAATTACTCTATGATATTGTATTCTTACTCTATATATGTTCCCATGATTTATATCATGAATATTAGGACTTGATATGATCACATATTGTGTGATTCAATAATATATCTTCCTAGACATGTTTCTTCTATATGCTACATGATCCATACATATATTATACAATTATCTTATTCTTTTGAGGTAAGGTAACTACCAATTTATACTTTTATTACTTCAAAAGAGGGCATATCAGTGGAGGCATGGTATAGAGGCATGGATTTCACATTTTTATAGTTTTATATTTTAGTAGGGGCATGTCAAAAAAGGCATGACATCCACACTTCGATAATTTGTTAGATTCTTATGATTATAGTGGGAACATGTTATGAAAATATGTTCTCCACAATTACACTATTTCTATACTTTTATAAATTTCAAAATCTTCTAAATTTCATAGTCATATGATTTAAATACACATTTGTGGTGGTATTCTATACATTCGTACCATTATTATACCTAGATTTTAGCTATATATATATATATATATATATATATATATATATATATATATATATATATATATATATATATATATATATATACATACATATGCACACACACACACACACACACACACACACACACACACACACATATATGTATATATATATATGTATATGTATATGTGTGTGTATATATATATATATATATACACATACACACACACACACACACATATATATGAGGTGCATATGCCATGCAAAGGGAAACTAAATTTATAAAATCAAATCAATTTATATATTTTAAATACTACTATGGACTGTTATCATACCCACTATGGACTTTTATAGACTATATTGAGCCAATATATTATAGTAGTTGGTTTACATTTTAGATGGTTCAAATTATTAAATCACTCAATATTACCAACTTTATAAGTTAGACTTGATTAAATCATCTAAATTCACCATATTTATAGTATTAAGGAATAAATAATCCACCCTCACTATATATATATATATATATATATATATAGTGTGTGTGTGTGTGTGATTTAATTGGATCACTCACACTTGTCAGGGTATAAGCATAATTGGTTTACATGATTAAGATAATCTTAATGGTTGTGTAGTAACTCACATTTTCACCAAGGTTAACATAATGTTATATTCCAACATCTATATATATGTATAAACATGTATATTTCAAAATTTTCCTAATATTAGCTCCAATTATTGATAATGAGTCATCTCTTATAATCAAATTTCCAAAAGGCAAGATGTCAACACACAGGTGTACTCCTAACCTTACTCTCTTTACTTTTAAACATTTTAAATGCTTTAAATTTTAGATTATATGCATTGATTATGAATTGTAACATGTTATTGGTTGTAGGTCAGTCACCATCAAATTACTCGAGTTGGGCTCAAGCAAAGGCAAGGTGTGTTATACATATCCAAGTACACATTTATTTTCCTTTAAACTGGAAATTTCATTACTAGATTAAAATGGGGAAAATGTAGATACTAAATATTACTTATATAAAACATTAGTATTGTACATTTTGAAAATACATATCATAGTTATACCCCTTATCTCTAATACCTTCATGTTGTTTAAAGGCTCATGTCTACTATCTCTATGTACCAATTTTTTATCTCTTAGTCTGACCATATGTTATTATGATGATTATGCCTTTTATGTTATGGAAAATAAACTTGACCATTATAATTTTGAACTAGTTTTGTAGTTTTACCTAGTTTATAGATTTTTGAACACTTGTATCCTAGCTATAAATTTATGTCTATATAGGTGTTCCTTATCGAACTATGTGTCAAATACCCAAAATTAATCTAATTTTAAAATGTAATGTGTACTTATGGTCACCCTAAGTGTTTTAGTGCATGATATTTTACCCAAGGATTGGTATATATAAAATATCAATTTTAATTTATTCTTCACCTATGAGATTCACACCTATCACATACATAACAACAAAGGAACTATAAATCAAGTATACAATTGAGAAAGGCTACCCTATTCATTCATATATCCATATCAGCCATGGGATCAATTTATCTACAAGTCTAAAGTATTGAAGGATCAAGTCATGAGCCATATTTTCCAAGTCACAAGATAAGTCATTTATGTACTTTATTATCACATATTTTATCCTTATGCACACATAATATAATAAGTAGGGGATAATTACATAAGTATGAATATCATTTCAAAGTATCAAATATTTATGCAACACCCATTGATAGAGGGATCCTTGAGGTATCTTGACACCATGAACCTAGTAACTCATTTTTCCCATAGTCATTCCAAGGGTGAGAAAGCTAGAGTTTGATCATTTTATGAAGAGTGATAGCATGTACACATGATCTATATAGTCAAAATAAATGTGATAGAAAACTTAAAAGAATCTAGTTGGTCACATCAAGACTTAGTCAATATTCCATATAGGAAACTTGTATCTAGATTAGACATCTACATCCACATAACTATCTAGATTTAACACAAGCATCTGAGGCCATAAAGTGTAAAATTAAAAGATCTGATGATTATTTCAAGATCCTAATTGAGTCTACTTCTATCTTATTTTATCCCAAATTTGCATGTGTACAATAAACTAGTTAAGTAATCTTATTTCTCATATATCACAATACTAATTAATAGTTATACCTTCTATTTTTATCATGTCTTAGTATTTAAATTTAGAATATTAGTTATCTCATTTTTAATATTAATTTTCCTGATATAGATCTATTTTTCATCCTTATGCTTAATCATTTCTATATTTTAAAACCATATTTACCCTTTTATCCTTAATTTATGGTTAAAAATTGGTGAACTTAACATGAATGAATCCTCATATACTACTACATAACATGTTCAATTATCTAGAGTCTCCAAACATGTTCATATTTATACTATTCCAAAGAAACCACAAAGTACTTGATGATGGGTTCCTTGATCCCACATTCCTTATATTGTTTTCCCATTACCATAGAGTCTTATTATACATATGTATGGCATCATAGATCTTACAGTGATAGATATTACACTTATAGATGCTCCTTGGTAGTACCACTAGTTTATTACACCAAGTTTCTAATGGGCAGAAACCTATGAGAATACATTGGATGAGATCATTGGAAAGCCCTATTTTTTTGAAATATTTCAAAAATGGCAAGAAAAATAAAAAAATCAAAATCCAAAAATATTAGGCTTTTCCACATCATTCTGTTGTTAATTCTATTGTTCAGTCCAAGATCCTATTCTAAAATACTCATGAGGTTGAGAATTTTCAAAGAGAATAATGGGAGAAATGATGGACTTTTGTCCTCTATTTTAGGACTAATGTAAGATCATCCCAGGGCATGATTGTAGTTATTTGGCTTCATAATGGAGCCTATGTGGAATAATATCCAAGTGATGTAATGCCACCATCAGGGGTTCAATTATGATTGCTATGAGGCAATGAGTTAGTTACTTGAGACTGCTAATAATGTTCATGAACTTTGCTTTACCATTTTCTAATTGAAATGGAATGGGTAGTTTTATCTCCAAAATAAACACAAAAAAGAGGGAAGATTAAGGCAAGAAAGAGTGTTTCTAGATCAAAATGAGATTAATGCTTCAACAATCAAGCTAAGTGAATATGACATAGATGTACCACTATGTGATGACTCTAAAAAATAGTTTTAAGTCCAATACTACATAATGGAAAGAGTCTAGGGAAGCAATAAAGGACCCTTGATTTATGAACCCTCACTAAATACCAATACTAGAAGTCCATAGTAAATAACACATAAACTTCCAATATAACTTGTAGGATAACACACAAGTTATCAATAATGTAAATAAAATAAAAGGAGATCACAAAGAGGTTATGATACACAATCATATCATAACCATTACATTCATAAAAGGATAGATCCTTAAAATAATTATATGATCACTAAGATTCATTTAAAATTAACATGAGGAACACTTTGATAAATAGAATATTCATTATACAAAAACTGAAATTGAATTCATTAACACAACAATATTACAAAGGTATTGATTATTTATAACTTTATACATTTAAAAAAGGTTGAAGGAAACCATATATGAGATCCTAGATTGATTCTAATATCACTTTTGAGATAAAAAATGTTGACCTCAAAAATATAATGTAATTATATTTTATAAATGAGGATGAGATTCACCCCCAAGTAGCACAAGATTCCCATCTTAGCCATGATGGTTACTCCTCATGGTTAAAACTTCATAATTCAAAAAAGGGATAATTATCCTTTGTTTTCCCCAAAAATATCCATATGGTACCATTTAACAAATACATGGAGGAAGAATAGACAAGCCATATCCTAACTACTTTTAGTTTATTTCTTTGGCCTCCAATGCAGCTACCATAAGGTTGAACTCATAGTCTAGCTTGGTGAGGTTCATCAAAGGTTCTCTGAAGATCATCTTTACTTGGGACATGAGTATTTGGTATACTCAAATGGGAGACTCCATAGACACCTAGACTTTGGAAACATAAATAATGCTTTTTGTGGATTGGTTCAAAGGCTTGAGAATTGCTTGTGTTCCTTATTTATTTTCCTTGGCTAATTTTCTCCTCATAACCTAATCAAAGTGACCAAGTAGACTCAAATTTTTTCCCTATCCAATAGAGTGCCCATATAGGTATAACAACACTAATATACTTATCAAAGTGGATGCTAAGATATTTAGATCAAAAAATGTACATGGTTTTTTAAAGGTATGAGTCAAGCATGTACAGAACACAATATATATAATAAAATGAAATCACACATGATAATATTGTGTAAAAAAGATAAGAGCCAAAACCCATCTTCTATTAAATAATCTCACTAAGAGAGATGCACATATAGGATTGCATGAGCAACTCCTCTTAAGAAAAGAAGTTAGAGAGCCAATAATAGAAGAGTAACTCCCATACTCAAAATAGTTAGTCAAGGGAGTTACTTCTTATTCATCTGGTCAAAATGTAACTCTAAGTACACCTAAGCAAGCTTTACATGAAAGTAGGAAAAATATAAGTGAGGAAAAAAATCCCATAATAAATAAATATGGGGAAAAAAACCTAATTTAATACCCCTCATAATCACAACTTAGGTGGGTAGTATAAAAAAATGGAAATGGGTCCCAATAACTAGTCATAATCAGGCAGCCAATACAGAGAAATCTCCCATAAAGAAGAGAAAAGGAGAAAAACATGGGAAAAACTCCCCCCAAAAGAGAGACATAGGAAAAAATCCCCTAAAATATAGACATAATTGAATTGAAGAGGTTAGAAAGCCCTGTGAGGATGATGTTACTACTAATGTAGACTACACCCCAAGAAGAGATCATAGATTAATGAAATTGCTCTCAGTGAAGGGTTTGGTAAAGAAATCAATAACCTATTGTGAAGACTAGAAAAATCTCAAGTTAATGACCTAACCATGGATAAGCTCGTGAATAAAATGTGAATATCAATGTGTTTGGTCTATTGGTACTAAACTAGATACCTGCATGACTATATGGTACTCTATTTATCATAATAGATTATAGTGGGATGTAGAAAAAGAATGCAAAACTTAGATATAATCCTTTGAAGCCAAATATCCTTAGCAGTTATGTTAACAACTCCCATGTACTTTACCTCTATGGATGATATAGTAATAACATTTTACATTTTTCTAGACTAATTGATGAGATCAAAACCTAAATAAAAGCTATAACTTGAATTAGAATTGTAATTATGAGTATTTCCAACCCAATTTAAATCTATAAAACTAACCAAATCAACCTATATGCCAAATTTATACTAAATATTAAATATATAAGATCTTTGAATGTAGTGAAACATCCTCGTAGATGCTTTCTAGTATAGCTCATCAAGTTCTTGAATGAATTTTGAGACAAGTCCCATTGCATATGAAATATCAGGCCTAGTATGAGTTAGATAAATAGGTTTGCCAATAATATGTTGATACTAAGTGGAATCAACCAAAGGTATAAAATAGTCGGCCTTAAATTGGAATCTTGATATAAAGGGAGTTAGAGATGGCTTACAATCATCCATGTGAAATTTAGACAAAAGATCGAGAGCACACTTGGGATATGTGAGTGAAATCCCTAAATCAGACTATGAAATCTTGATGCCAAGTAAGTAATGTAGAATAATCAAGTTAGTCATGTAAAATATATCATGTAGAGCTATCTTCACCACTACAATATCTGATGAGGAACTCCTAGTGATCAAAATATCATCAACATAAAGGACTAGTATTATTAAATAATCATCCTATAATAAAAATTATACATTGGGTTCCAAATGATACTTGGTGAAACTTGAAGTAAGGAGGAAATAATCCATCTTATCATACCAAGCCTAAGGGGCCTGTTTGAGGCCATAGATGGATTTCCTAAGTTTGCAAACTAAGTATGAATCCTAAGCAAACCCAAGTGTCTACTCTATGTAGATTTCCTCCTTAAGATCTCTATGAATAAAGGTACTCTTCACATCCATCTAGTGCACATCCCAATCATGTGTTATGGCTATATATAGTGTGAGTCAGATCAAAATCATCTTTGAAATAGGTGAAAATGTCTTAGAGTAGTCAATGTTGGCTACCTATGAAAAACCCTTGGTGAATAATCATGACTTGTACTTATCAACTAACCCATATATTATAAACTTGGTCTAATATATCCACCTACATCAAACCATATCTTCCCTTAGGAAGGGAAGTCAAATCTCAAATTTTTTTGATCAAGGAAGAATATTATTCCTAAATAACACTATCCCACTTAGGTATGCCTAAAGCCTCTAAGAATGTTTATGGATCTAAACTAAACCAAAGAAATCATGTGGACCACTCTGATAATTTGATTGAGTACATATATCATCTGATAGATCCCATACCTATGTGCCTACACTCTAAAGTGTCTACCTAGCCTAAAAGTGCCTAGATGTGGGTGAGTTAGGTGATAAATCATAATATTATTAAACATGAATACATGTGGATGTAGAATACTCCCATCACTTCCCTCACTATCATAAATATAAGAAAAATAAGACCCTAGCTCAAGAACCTACTTTGGATGATCTAAGTCATAAGAATAATCATCAAATCTGAGTGAATCTAATGAAAGATAAGAAGTGTCAAGTGTTAATGTAGTGGGACTCTTCTAAAAGTGAACACTTATATCTATGAAAAAATAATCTATGGTTGGATGTAGAAGTTATTACACCTTAACACCATATAGATAACCTACAAAGATGTAAATCTTGGATTGAGGTTCTATAGCTTTGTGTATCTTCTTCAGTATGCATGTCACAACTAGAGATCCAAAAAATGTAAGGTGTTCAAAATTAGGTTTCCTTATATTCTAATATTCAAAGGGTGTTATGTATTTCAAATATTTATGAGGAACCCTATTTTGAATATAGCAAGCATAATTAATGGATTCATACCATTACTAAGGAGCCAACGACTTAGACTGAATCATATAGGTAAACATCTCTTTCAAGGACCTATTCTTGCATTATGTAACACCATTATATAAATGACTATAAATAAATACCATATATAAATAAATCCCCTATGTGTTTCAAAAATTATCAAATATATTGCTAACATATTCACCTCCATTGTCATTTCAAATAACCTTGATGGATTTCTTGGATTGTTTCTCAACAAGTGCATTGAAGTATTGAAAATATTTAAATACTTCATACTTTTTCTTAAGAAAGTATTCTCATGTGTATCTAGATAAATCATCAATGAAAGTGAGAATATACTTAGCTGTTGTAAAAGATATATTAGGAAAAGGCCCATATACATCACTATGTACTAACTCCAATTCTTGTGAAGCCCTCCAAGCTTTTCCTTTGCAAATTTTTCTTTGGGATGCTTTCCAAGATAATACCCCTAAAAAATTCCCATATAGAATTGAACTTGAGAAAATCCTATGACCATGTCATTTTAAAATGTTTTTAAAGGTAGTAGTAGTTAAGGTGGCCAAACAACTCATGCCATAATTTTATAACTCAATCTGAATGAGTCAATAATGGTGTCAAAGAAGAATCAAGTGTAAAATGTGAGAAGGTGTATAACCTAGATTGATAATCTACCCTAGCCACTTCCACTATAGTATCATTATGAAACTCCCTCATGATAGATAAATAAATATGATAAAAAATCAACCCTGATGCCTTTCTTGATATGAGTGATTTGATACACTAATATGAGATTGGTTGAAAGTGTTTAGCATTATCATTAATTATTAAAGTTTGGTATTAATGTTTTCATTAATGTCAAAGGTTCTTGTGAAGATTCATGGTCAAGTAAGCTTTGAGGTATGTATATGAGATTTCTTATACCAACATAGTAAGCGTTGTTACTATATAAGAGTAGTGATGTGAGAGTATTATTTGAAGAATGTTCTTATGTCAGCCTAAGAAATATCATTGAGATCAACATGAGTAAGTAAAAGTATGTATGTCAAATGTCAAGAATTTTTCAAAGCATTATCTAGATTATATGAGATGGTATGTTTAGGTATCATGATGAAATGTGTATACTCTTATTGTCTATGTAGGCAACTATGAATATGTTACAAATGAGCTATGAAGATCTTTAGTGAATCTCCAAAGAATGTTTGATAGTGTTTGAACATGAGAGAGGGTTTTTGAGTTTGTACGTGAGGTGTTGATAGATTTAAAAATGATTAGAAGGTCAGATCTAAATATCTACGTATACAACTGTGAAGATGCTCCAAGTGAGTTATGAATATCCTTAGTCAATATTCAAAGATCTATGTAAATAGTTATGAAGATCCTCTGAATGAGATAAGAAGATCCTTAATGAAGCTCTAAAGAAATATTGATAGTGTTTGAGCATGAAAGAGTTTATTTGAGTTTGTACATGAGGTATTGAGAGATTTGAAAATGATTATAATGTTAGATCCAAAGATATGTGCATGCAGCTCTAAAGATGCTCCAAGTGAGCTACAAAGATCCTTAGTCAAGTTCTAAAGATCTATAAGTATCTTTGAAGATGCTTTGAGTGAACCATAAACATGATCTATTAAATCTCCAAAGAAAAGTGAGTGTATGAGTTTTCTTGAGAATACACAAGAGGCACTAAAATACATGAGAGTTTTAAGGTGAAGTTTGTAGGGGTAAGTACTTCAGACCCAAGTCTACAACATACACTAGTTCTAGATCCTACTTGGCCTAATAAGGAATCATGAGTAATTAACAAGACATATGAAGAATTTTTGATAGTAGTTAAGAATGATAGGAGATTTAATTACATATATATGAGGTCTTGAGATCTTGGATAGTGGTTGGAAGGTTAGCTTCAAGACCTATTATGACTTATAGGTCAAAGATTTATAAATCAAAAAGAGAGATGGTGGCTAGATGGGGTATCAGGATCAATTTTCATGACATGGGTAAATAGGTGATCATTGAAAGAGGTGATTCAAGTTTTTTTATATGTGTTCATGAAGTTTTAGTTCATGATCTATAAGAAAAGGATTCAAAATGTTTTGAGGTCTCTCAAGTGCACTGAATGAAGAGTTGTCTACCCAAGAAGGTTTTTCAAGTGTTCATTGGAATGTGAAACATATACATGAGAATATAAGATATTAATGGTATATGAATAAGGTTTATATCTCAAATTTATAATCATTGGTTTTTGGAAATATGATCTAAGCTTTATGAATGATTGCTAAGACTGAAAGATGGTTTAAACTCTCAATGAACCCCAACAATGACCTGATATTTAAGATATTATTATAAATACCTAAGAATGGTTTGATATGGAAATTTAAGTAATTTTAGGTTTAATTAAACTCTCTTAGGCATATTTTTATTGGTTTCATAGGTGAGTGAGTAGATTTTACAAAAAAGTGCTTATTTTTTGGAGATCTATTGTATCAAGTAGAGTTGACTGATTCAAAGTTATTAAGTGGAAAAAGATCAAAGTGTGATACCTGTAGTTATTTTACATGAAGTTTTATGGATAGGTTATATATATTGGGTGTGTAAATATGTTGATGCAAGTTGATCAATTGCTAATAAACCTAGTGATGTAGTCAGTAAGAAAATCATGTAAAAGTGAATATGATTCCTGATATGTTTTCATGTAAGAATGATGTATTTAAGTATATTATTATGTTTTTTATAAATTTAATAATCTATCCATGATTTTTATAAGATTTAATGTTAGTTTAAGAGGTTGAAACATTGAATCCAAAATGGCTTATCTAGCTAAGGGGAGTCTATGAGAGAGAAAATCATCAAATTAGTCTATAAGACTAATAGTTATCATTAGTACTTGTAATAATTTTGATGTAGGTTGATTTAAGGATGGTATAAGATAATATTAATTAATTTAAATCCTTTGATTATGTTCAATTAAGTGTTAGAAGTTCGTGTTTCCTTGAATATGTTTTACAGTCAATTGGCAATTTTGAGTGAGCATCTTGCATAGAAATGTTTGAGCCTCTATATCTTGAGTTGAAGCATATAATGAAGTTTGTGATGAACCATAGGTCATGATTTTTATAAATATTTAAATTTTTGACATTTTTTTTGGAAAAATTGAGTTTATGCTATAGTTGTTCAAGACAAATTTTATGTGTATGCATAAGCCTTTTATGAACAATATTTTGAGGAATTCAAATGGTGGTTGGACATAAAAGGTATTGTGGACCTAAATTAAATTTGGATAAGGTATATTGGATTTGAATATGATGTATTACTTCTATATGATGTGTTTTAATATGTTTTAATAAATATCAAAGGGTAACATGTTGTTAAGAAGGCCTATTGGGTCTCCATAAGACCCAAAAGAGGAGTAAGGGTTATTTGAGCTATGGCCAGCCTAATGTATTGGTTGATTAATTATTTAAGTGTGTTATTTTAATATAATAAGATATATTACATGGTTTACCTAAGACTTTTGAAGTTAATGTTTGACTAATAAGGATATGGTCAAGTGTCTTATATAAAAATAAGGCTAATTATGCCTATTTGGGAATGATTAGAGAAAGTGAAGAATAAGAAAATGATATGGATATTTGGTGAGAATAAGGAGGTCATGTGGACCATTATATAAGTTTCATGAATATATATATATATATATATATATATATATATATATATATATATATAGGATTTTCATATGATAGTCAAGGTCAAAATACCTAATCAAGTCATGAAGAGGGCTAGTTAAACAAAGAAGGCTAGAAGCTAGTTTGAGAGGGATAGAAGTGTGTGAAGAGATGAGGAACAAAATCATCATATATTGTATGAGAAATAAGGGTTTCTAAATTTTCTCAAGTGTATCAAGTGTTTGAGTTGTTTCTTACTCATGTAGGGGGTTATTGCTTCCTTACAAGTGGGTGCTTACTAAACCCTACCTAAGTTGGTGCTTAACTAGTTAGGGTTGGTGCTCCAAGTGGAGTTAGTACTTCACTAAAGATTGGTATTTGTATTATATAAATATATTCCATTTGAATCATTAGTGGATTTTATTACCTTTAAATATTTCACATGTATATACTATATTTGTATGTTTCCTGCTCTTATGATTTAGTGTTTATGCTTGTTACTATGTACATGCTTGTTATAATGGTTCATGTATGTTTAAGTGGAATTGAATGAAAATTTTGAAGACTTATTCACCCTAATATTAGTAATTTTTCTTCCAAAAATTGGTATCAGAGCATGATCATTTGAATTAGGTATAAAATACTAAAGGACTGTAGACACCAAAAATCCATAGCCTATGATTTTGAATGTCATAACTCCCCTATACAACCTTAGAACCCTCCTTGGGCTAGAACTTGACCTTATTGACCCTTAGATGATCCTAACCCACATAAAATTTAACCTACTAGATAAACCCACCTAGATAACCTAACCTTAACCTTTCTACCTTGGCCCTATTAACCATCTATGATCACCTTAACTGTCGATGATCACCTTGACCATCAATGATCATCCTGACCATCAATGATCACTTTGACCATTGATAATCACCATAAATATTGATGGTAAGGTTTAACCACCTAAACAACTTAACTGATCCTTCAACTTTGACTTACATTTTTATAATTATCTCATTTAATTCATGTGTGAAGTAATGCATGCATGAGTTATATTTAGAAAAATAATTAGACCCTTTGTTAAAATATTATTTCACCTCTCCTTCCTTCCTATAAAAAGAGAAATTGAGAGAGAGAGAAGAGGGAAGTAGATCATTAAGAGGCAAGAGTAGGGTAGAAAATAGAGATCAAGATCAATCTTCAACTTTTTGTATAAGTATCTCTTCATTAGAAATCATCTTCAGTAAGCTCTAGAACTTCTGTAAGACATAAAACATAACTATCAAACCATGATCTAAGTATATTGTTCTTTGTTTCAAGTTTCAATTATTTATTTTAAAAATTACACCCATCCACCCATAACCTCTTTTCAATCATCTAAATGAATAAACATTGAATCATCCACCTCTGAACCTTACACTCTACCTCATAACCAATATCTAACCCAAACCCACCTTATAAAGCCATCTTGAAACCTCAACCAAGGAACCTTCTTGACCCAAACCAGAACTGATAATAACCATCGATGATCACCCTAATCATTGATGATCACCCTAACTATTAATGATCACCCTAGTTGTCAATGACTACCCTAACCATCAATGGTCATTATGTAAAACTAGACACCTAAAATTAGCAGGTAGAAACCACTTCTTACCCTCAACCAAAACCTTATTTTCTTGAATTTTGTCAAAATATAAACTAGAAAAAACAACCTATCCATACTTGGACCATATTTTGATAGTTTGACATTCACCTTAATGTTATTTTTTTAATCTAATAATTTATTATGAATAGTATTTATTTTACCTAAATTAAGTTATTTCATTTATGTTATGCAAATTTATTTTAACAACATTTACTTGTTTTTAAAGGTGGATTTATAGCCTCCAAGGAAGTCATGTACTTTTTGGATCTAGATTGCTAGGCAATCCACCTTCCTACCTAACTAACACAACCTTCCATTAATATTTTTATTATGTAGGTCATCCTCCTAAGCCAAAAAGGATCTCTCAAAACCCTCTAGTACATGGAGCACAAACCAAATCTAGGTTCTACCAACCTGACCCTTATTTTCAGTTTTACTCTTTCATCTTGAGGAAATAAAGAAAAATTTTAGTGAAACATTTTGACACACCTAGTGGGATGCTTGTGTCTTTACTTGGGTTTATTTTGTTTGTATTTATATGCTTCTTTCTCGATTTTGTGCTCCTAAATGACATAAAGTTTTCTTTTGGGCTTAAAAATTAAGTGCATACATTGATTGCTTGAAATTTTAGCTCACATAGCTTAACTTAAAGCAAGTAATCCTATTGGAGTATCACTTTTTGTTTCACATATGAAACCAAACCACCCTCATCAATTAAACATCAAAAAATCTTGAGATAAGGTCTAACTAGGATTTTATCACCTAGTGGTCCCCTAACCCTTTCTTGGTAGTCCTACTTAGAGGTCATTACCAAGGGGAGAAGCAACTCAGCTCTCTATTTGAGTATAAACTCTAGAAATTGATATATATTAGTTAAGAACCTGGCACCCTTATCATTGCAATGTGTGAAGTGAGGGGGTAGGCCCCAATACTAAGCCACATATTGATTCCCAATGAAAATTATTTTTGAGAGCTTGACCAACCTGAAACTGACCATATAATTCTTTGCTAGTACTCACTCTACATGCCAATTTGAGTCACATAATTCAAGCTTAAGGCATAAGCCACAAGAGAGACTAAAATAACCTTAGGATTTAATGTGATTTAGTGTATGTTTTATCTTCTTTGAATTTTTCTTGTCTTCTCTTTGTTTGATTTGTGAGGAATCTAATTGTAGACCCTAAAAAATTGCATAGTTTTAGATGTCAAAACATCTAGAACCCCTGTCTGACCCTGAAGCTAGTTTACTACCTAGTTGACTTAGCCTATTTATTGATTTACTAACTTAACTTTTTAAATAACCATTTTTAGCCCATTTTCCTCTAGAAATTGACCACCGATAGTTAGCTTGACCATCGATGGTTAGCTTGACCATCGATGGTTAGGTCTCCAAGCTTGCTTTAAATATTTAAATCATTACCAACTATATAGGAAAAACATGGCACATTTAGTAACTTATATTTTGTGATGCAAACTAGCTTTAAAACATCATAATTAATAGCTTTCTCCTCTACCTAATTATTAACTTCATCCTACACATTTAGTAACTTCATTTTATAAAAAGAGAGAAGCAGGAGAATAAAGTGAGAGAAATCTAGTAATTTGCATCCAAGCTATCTTATATCTAGGTATCTAACATCCCTTCAGCAAGCAAGAAACATCAATAGAGATCTGAACCTTTGTCAGCATCATGTTTGAAGGCCAAATTACTATCACTCTAGCCAAATTGTTTCAACCTTCCACCGATAAGTTACATGTATCTCTTACTTATTTTCTTTGATTTATATTCCATTTATAACTTTCCTACCCTATCAAACCCATCAATATCTTATTTTCCATTCCCATAATCTATAAAAGACCTCTATTTACCAAATCACCTAATTTATAATCCATTTTTTTTTATCATTTATAGAATCACATAGGTAACCATTGATGGTTAGCTCAACTATTGATGGTCACCTCAACCATTGATGGTCACCCAACTGTTAATGGTTAACCTAATCATTGACTATTTACCCAACTATCGATGGTCACTATGGCAAAAAATAATATAAAGTTATTTTCACCCCTTGACCTCAACCAGATCCTATTTTCTATGTTCCTACTTGTTCACAAAAACCTTAGTAATTTTTTGAACCTGACCCTAACTATATTATCATGAGTATTGACCCACTTTTGATATATTTAGTGTTTTTGGTTTAATAGGAAATTTACTTTCATCGCATCTTACACACATCTACTTTCTCGTTATTAAATGATTTTTATTTATTTATTTATATTAATTTAAGTATTATAAACAATGGATTGATATCCTCCTAACAAGCATATGCTTCTTGGATCTAGCTCATGCTAAGCAGTCCACTCAACCATCCATCAAACAACCCCTTTTTAGTGTCTTTCTTATCTGTAGGTTATTTCTTCTAAGACAAATAGGAGTTCTCACCATCATCTGGATCACATGCACACTTTTATCAGGTATCCTTTTACACACCCTATTAATAGTTTCATTACTTGCTTCCAAATTAAGAAATGAGTGGAAATTAATTGAAACATTTTGGCACACCTGATGGGACCTAACATCCCTTTTTATCCCTTTATTATATGCTCATTGAATAAAATCTAAAATTGCTTTTTGAGATTAGAATAAACCTTTTGCATACATTAATTACTTGCTTATTTTAGTTCACCTATTAAATTAAAAGAGAAGTAATTAATGATATTCTTCACTCTTGTTGTCACACACTTATACAAAACACATTACTAATTAACACATCAAAACATAACTGAGATAAGACCTGACTAGGACTTCATCACCTAGCAATAAACCTTACTCTTTCCCAACAATCCTACTTGGAGGTCATTAGTAAGGGGACAACTAACTCAACTCTCTAGTTGAGTTTTAAAATTGAGGTTCACTATATTTTGGCTAAGTACCTAACACCCCTATTGCTATGGTGTGTGAAGAGAGGGGGTAGGCCCCAATACCAAGCCACATAATGAATATCAATATATATTTATCTCTTGAGCACCTAAACATAACCTAAAACCAACCTTAGATTTCCTCTTTAGTACCTGATCTACAAACCAATTTTTTCATCATACTTTCTAAGGCATAAGCCAAAAGCAGTTTAAAATAACCCTAGGTTGTTAAATGAACTTTAGTGTATGTTTGATTTCCTTGAGTTATTTTATTTTGCTTGCTCTTTGTTTGAGGTGTGATTTTCATCATTTTATGTCATATTTCCTCTCATGGTCTTTACTAGATAGAAGTTGAGGAATCAAAACAACCAACAACCACCTTCATCCCTCCTCCTCCATGGAGTATACCTCTGATGCTAAGGTTTCCCCTCATTTTTCTCCACTTATCAGTCCTTCAATCATTACTGAGGGTGATCCAAAATTTTACACCTTCCTTGATAACAATCTCATGGCCCTTCAACATTACCTAAACACCTTACCTAATCATACCTCACGTGCTTCGATTATTCATATAGATCCTCCCTATGGTATGCCTCCCTATCTTTAGGTGGGTATCACCTCAACCCAACCTATGCTCACCCAAGATAATTCTTTGTCTAATATCCCACCTAATACCACTCCCCAAGCTCCGTCTAACATCTCAACCAATAATCAAACACCTACTACCCCAACTAATACCTCTAACATTGGATCAACCTTACCTCTTATCACGTATACTCCCTCCACCATGGGGATATCCTCTACCCCTATTTCTACTATTCCCCTTAGTTTAACCAGCCTACTAACTTCTACCCCACTTTATAATTTGGTACTTTCCATACCTTAAACCCTCCCACCTATTATCACTAGAGTTACCACCCATCAATAACCAACTATAAATTTCATACCCCCAACCCAATCTACATCCATACCACCATCCACTAACCCAAAAATACCTCTAACCCAACCCATATCATCCCCCAAAAAGTACCAATGACATCTTACCCATACCTTTTCTAACCCACAAGGATACATATCACCTTCCACCCAACTGTTTGTGCCAATCAACCCTTATGTGGCACCATCCCAACCTCTTATGACCACATACCAAAATATGGCTTCCTCAGGACCCTCTATCACTAATCCATACATTACTACCACCCAATCTCAATAAGGCTTACCACCTAATTATGCATCTTCCCAACCATAAATAGATTTGGTCCACATGTTAATGGATAAAATGACTAACCTAGAATCATCTATCTCTACATCTCATAACCTTTTATCCTATGGTCAAATCTATAATGAGCCCATTCTCCATCCTTTCCTATCCATAATTATCCTCCTCAATGGGAATTACCTAAGTTTTCCAAATTCCAAGGTAAGGAGGATGCCCAACAAAATTTGAGAGCATTTCATCACTCTTGTTATTTGATCGTGTATGATGATGGTCTCCTCCTTTGTTAGGACTAGCCCTTGACTAGTATAGTGCTCTCACCAAGCACCCCATATTTTCATTATCCCAACTTGCCCAAATATTTTTAGATCATTTCTTAGTAAATATATCTAAAAGGGTTTCTATTACCAACCTCTATTCTATTAGGCAATTTGATGATGAATCAATTGCCAATTTCAAAGTACGATGGAGAGGTCTCATCAACCGAATTTCATTCTCACTACCCCAACCTGAGTTTATTGACCTCTTCTCTTGGGTTTTTACCAAAAACATTTCCCCCAATCTTCAATTTTAAACTTTCAAAACTTTTGATAAGGCATTCACCATGGCATGTAAACTTGAAAACTGAGCCATTAATGAAGGGAAATTGAAACTATGGAACAAGAATTATAGTTTTAAATTCAATTATCCTCCCTCCACCAAAACTACTAACCAATCCAAAATGAAAGTATCTTCAAACTCAGTTCTATTAAAAACTACTCCACCACCAACTATCAACCAACCCCATCAAACCAATTATTCCAACCCCTCCTACCAATAAAACCAAAACCAAAACCAAGCTCCTACAAACTAATATACTCCCATAGGGGAGTCTTATGCTTTAGTTTTGGAGAAATTTCTTAAAGCTAACCTCATCCAACTTCCACCTATCAAACCACCCTAACAATTTGATGCTTCTTTCCCTATTCTTGGATGGTACAATGAGATGACCATTGTGCCTTTCATCAAATTATTGGACATGACATCAATAGATGTAATACCTTCAAAAGTCTTGTCCAAAGCTTAATTGATAATAGAGAACTTGCATTTGATAATCCCAATACACCTCCTAATTTGTTTCTTAACATCCTCCACAAACCTTTTCCTAATCATGCTCATACCCATCACCTTGACAACAAGCTAGAATCATCTCATTCTCATGAGGCACACATGATCAATGTTATTATTAGTCAGCCCATTGTTGAGGAGACCTCTACCAAGAATAATTCTTCCTCTATTTTTCTTATGAAAGTAGTGGACTCACCTTCTATTCCTTTGGATACCCAAACAAAGGAATCAACCACCCCCATCTCTTTACCTAATGAAACCTTGGATTTATTTACCTCTCCTTTGATGGAAACACCAAAGGAGGTAGCCTTTAAATTAAATACTTCTTCCATTCCACCTATTGAAGTGGTATAAATGCCCTTCATTCCTTTTGACACCCAAACCAAGGAAGCAACCATGCCTGGTCCTTCACTTGTAGACACCATACGTACCTTCCCCGTCATAGAACCATCCATTCCCTCTTTGGAAAAAATCCAACAAGAGACAATTACCTCATCCACCCAACCACCAATTTTGGAACCTCCCATCAATAACAAGGATGAAGGATCCATCCCCTCTTCTCCACCTAAGGCATCAATTTTTGAAACCAATGACCAAAGAACCAAACCCATCTACATGACCTTTTCTAGACTAGTCCAAATTCTAGAGTTCACTTCTGAACCAAAATTTGATAGAGCCACATTTTGGCATCATCTTGGGTTCCCTTATCAAAATAAATTCGAATCATTAACTTCCCTTGAATCTACCCTTAAACCCATTATTACCTTCCCATTAAACACTCCTTTTAAAACCATAGGAAAACCATCACAACTACCTCCATCTAACATTTCCAAATCACCTTATGCATATGTCACTAAACCTATCAAGAATTTAGGAATCCTTTCCATACCTATTCAAACTCACCACTCTTTGAAGTTGGATTAAAATCCACCTAATCCACCAAATAAATCCCCAACCAAATCAATCAAGTTAGAGTTTCCTAAACCTCAAACTTGAAATAGACCTTTAACACCTTCTTCACACTTTCCTTCTATCTTAAGACCCCATACCTCTACCATCCTAATTACATACTCTTCCTCTAGTAATCCACCCCCCCTTTTTTTACCTAAACCCACACCCACTAAATCATCTAATTCCCCATCATTCTTAACCAACTTATCTACCTCTACTTTCCCACCTATATCCAACCCCTCAACATCTAAATCTTCAAACTCCAAATCATTTACCCCAAAGTCAACCATAATTAAAAAACCCCTATCACCAACTAGGGCCATTCCACCACCTATAACTTCTAAGGTGAAAACTACCTCTAAGAAGGCTCCCATCCCTAAACCTATAAACCAATCACCTCTAACACCTTTGAATGAATCATAATCAACCATCCTATAAATATTATTGAAAACTTCTTCCATTAGTTTACCACCTATTAAACCATTCTAACCTTCCAACACCAAACCATCTTAGTTTAATGAAAAATTAAACCAAATATGCATATCATAGGGCATCGTGACATGACATAGAGAATTTCAAAGCTCTCCAAGCACTTGTTCATATCCTATATGATGAGGATGATCTATTATCAAATGAACCTATATTACCCCCATTACCAATCCTACCATAAACTCAACCTACCCAAACTTTGCCTACTTCCCCACTCTCATCCAAGAGTGAGGAGGGGAAACCAAAGAAACCACTAAACCCAACAAATCCCCCCATCCACATTATTCATATGGTTACCCACTCATAGACCCAATAGAAGAATAAGGTAAAAGCCAAAATATCCATTAATTAGACATACCCTTCAACCCCTTAACCTTATAACTAACACAAAACACCTACACCTTCACGTATGCCACCACCAAAGCCAAAAGTATCCATTTTTGGGACCTTCTCCCTCTAACCCATCTGAATCCATCTAGTGTATTGTGTTGAAACAACTTCACTAGACACCTATGAAAATGAACCTTTATGAACTAATAAAACATCACCCTAGCATCATCAGGTACTAATAGAGGCTTTAAAATCTATAGAGGTTCAAATAGATGATCCACAACCTCTTGCACCCCTTTGTTTTATCCCTCCAACATTCTACCCTTGTCACCTTTCAATATTCTAAAATACCTCTTATTTATCATGAGGATTTTGATCCTCCCCTCTTTATCACCACATACATCAATCACACCCATGTTAAAAGGGTGATGATTGGTGGAGGACCTAGCATCAACATTATCTCCTCCCATGATTATGACCAACTTTAGCTTCCCAATGAGATCATGTTAGAAATATTAGTGGTTCTTTACTCCTTCAATGATACTATGGCCACAATCTTGAGGATAGTTATCCTTCATATTTGATTGGGACCCTACACCATTCCTAAATTATTTTACATTATAGATGGATAATTCTAATACAATGTGTTACTTTGATGACCTTTGATCCATATCATCATGATTTGTGTCAATTCCACCTTGATTTGATGTGTCAAATTTAAGCATGAAGGTCAAGTTGTTACCATCAAAGCTAACCATAGTCCTTTCACCTCCTACAATATGACATATTGACCTAATAATTTTCTTATTCCTCTCTCATCCATCTCACCATCAATGACTAACAACACTACCTTACCACCAGCTAAAACCCATAGCACTCCCACCCATAACCATGATGAAGCTTCCTCTAGCTCATTAATCTTTTCTTCCTATATTCCCATAGAGGACCCCTTGGAATCTATGTTCCAACATATCTCACTTGGGGAGTATCATCTTTTAGCCTTAGATGCTTTCCCTACTCCCCAAGAGTATGAGAACCTTAAACATGACCCTTCCTATGATCTTAAGATTAGCACATCATCCCTTTTCATCTCCCTAATAATCAAATAAATTTCATTTATGGGGAACTTGATAGCCACTTCTTGCCCCTACCACTACATCCATCTAACCATTCACCTCCAAATTCTCTTATCTTAACAAACTAGCCTTTTCTAAAGCTTACCTTTAAAGATGTGCTTGGAATGGGTTTTTTCTAGGCCTTTATGAATATGGACCTCATGAGTTACCCATCATTAAAACTCAAAAACTTCATGAGTTATTTGTCCTTGGGTTTATACCACTAGAGAAACCCACCTCACCAAAACCCATCACTACCATCGATGATGAAGATGTCCCATCTTCACCAAACCCATCTCCCTTGATGTTTGAATACTATGATATCATCCCATCCAAATTTTTTTTGATCAACACCATTAGATTGGGCTCCTTGACCTATTAAAAGGGTGACCAAACTAAAACCCTTCCTCTTATCCATCCTAAAATGATAAAGAGGGATTATCCTACCATCCAACATCAATATGATGATTCCATTCTCACCTACCTCATTAAATGGTATTATTATATTCATAAATACCTTATTATTAAGAACCAAACCATGATAAATGAATCCACTATTGATGTCAACTTGGGTAATCAAGATAACCCCTATATTATTAAAATTGACCAATCCTTAAATTCTATGGAGCAACAAGATTACCCTTCATTATTTCATGACCATAGTATATCATTCATTTGGTATTATTAGGATATTTCCATAATTGACCCTTATATTTCTCTTTATTACATTATCATCCATCTTGAGGTTAAGTTAGTATAGGAGAAGATTTTTAGGATACATCTTCACATCGCCCTTCTTGTCAAAGAAGATATTTAGCATCTCTTATTCATGGACTTCATCCAACCCATTGATTATCCACAATGGATTTATAACATCATTCCCATCACCAAAACCATATGGGGAATTCACCTCTATATCAAATTTTGTGACCTTAACCTTGCTTACCCAAAGGATGATATTCCTTTGCCCAACATTGACCAACTTGTTAATCTTATAGTTGTCCATGAAATGTTATCTCTCATGGATGATTTCTCAAGATATAATCAGATGTTTATTTCCCCAAATATCAGTATAAAAATTTATTTATCACCCTATGGGGGACCTTTTATTATAGGTTCATGCCATTTGGTCTAAAAAATGTTGGAGCAACCTATCAATATGTCATAACCTACATTTTCAATGATCTCATCTATTAAATTTTAGAAGAATATGTGGATGATCTCCTTAGGAAATCCAAACACCACAAAGATCACCTCACCATTTTTGTAATCATATTCTATTAACTAATCCATTATCATGTTAAGCTTAACCCTAAGAAATGCATTTTTTGGGTCTTATCTGAAAAACTATTGGGATTTATCATCTCCACTCAAGGAATCAAAATAAACCCTACAAAAGTCTAATAAATATTATAAATGCTTCCTAATAATAATATTAATAACCTTCATAGACTACAAGGGAAGATCCAATCCATCTATCACTTCATTTCCTAGCTATCAGATAGATGTCAACCCTTTCATCATCTCCTCAAGAAAGACACCTCCTTTAAATGGACCAAGGATTATCAACAATCCTTTAATTCAATCAAAGAGTAACTTCTCTCCACATATCCGTATCCCTCCTAAAAAATACCATCCCTTCTACCTATATATATCGATAATGCACCATTCCATAGGGGCAATGCTTACTCATCATGATGAATAGAACAAAGAGCAAGCCATCTATTACATTAGCTGCACACTTATAGAATATGAGACTCAATATATCCATCCTTATAAAATTTACCTTACCTTAGTATTTTTGGCTTCTAAACATCATCATTACCTTCTTAATCATAGAACCTATGTCATCACTAACATCAACGTACTCAAGTACATGCACTTAAAACCATACCAAACCCAATATGTGGCTAATTGGCTCATATTCCTAGCTAAATTGATCTTGATTTCATTTAACAAAAGTCAATTAAAGGGTAGGTGATCATTTATCAATTGGTTGAATCTCCTATACACAATAACCAACCACTTCCTCTTGATTTTTTAGATGAGTCTATTGCAACTCTTTCTCAAGAGGAACCCACATACCAAGTGACCATGTTTTTTGATGGCTCCAAATGACAACATGGTGGGCATGATAGAGTTATTCTCATTATTATTAATTTTGAACATCTTCCCCTTTCCTTTAAAATTTATTTTGAATGCATCAACAATGTGGTATAATATGAAGCCCTGGTCATAGGTCTCTAAACTTCTCTAGCTTTGAGAGTGAAAATAATTAGTATCTTTAGTGATTGTTAACTTGTAATCAACCGGGTTAATAGATCCTGCCAATGTAAAAATGATGTCCTATTGAAGTAAAATTAACTCATAGATGGACTTTTAGAATCATTCAATCATTATATTATTTAGTCAATTTCTTGATCTTCCAATAAATTTGTAGACACGATAGCTTCCCTTGCTTCCCAAATCCAATCTCAGCCTATCGAATCTAAACTATTTGTTACCATCCATAATCTTATTACACCCTTGTATATCATTTCTAACCTTCTTACCATTTGTAATGTGGAAGCATCTCATTCTGACATCTGGTATGACAAAAATTTGACTACCTTAACCTTGGTATCATTCCTCCCAACCTTTCAAATAATGCCCAAAGAGATTTTTTTCAAAGTACCTCTCATTACACCATACTAGGGGGAATCCTTTATAAACATGTTTTTGATGGTCTACTTCTCTTTTGGCTTCATATTCATGAAGCTTCCCACACTATCAAGGAAACACATGATGGAATTTATGAGGGGTATTTTAGTGGCCTAGCCATCACTAAATGTATCCTTCACCTTGGCTATTATTGGCTTACTCTCAATTAAGATTGTTGTCATTATGTAAAGAAGTGTGTCAAATTTAATGTCATGCTAATTTACATCACACCCCTACCCAGGGCCTTTATGTATCCAAAAACTATTGGCCCTTCTCATAATAGGGTCTCAATTTTATTGGGGAAATCAATACTCATTCTTCATAATGACATCAATCCACTATTACTTCTACCAAATATTTCACCAAATGGGTAGAAACCATCCCCCTTATATCCACCAAAGCTAAAATGATTATCGATTTCATCCTCACCATATCATTTATCACTTTGACATTCCTCATAAATATCATTACTAATAATGGAAAATCATTTAAAATAAGAAATTCTAAGTTATATGCAACACTTTTGGCATAAATTTAAGCTTTTCCTCACCCTATCATCCACAAGCAAATAGATAGGTATAAACCTCTAAAAAAATCTTGAACAAAATGTTGACCAAAGTAGTAAGTGCTTCAGGTTAGGATTGATATTTACACATTCCCTTCACTTTATGGGCCTATCACACTAGCATTATAACCTCCATAGGTGATACCTCTTTCTCTCTTGTCTTTGGAGTAGAGGCGGTCTTGCCCCTCGAAGTCTAGATTCCTTCTTTTTGCATATCTTTACATGACATCATTTTTGAGAGAAGTTATAATCAATAACACCTTGCACATCTTTAACTACTAGATGAAAATAACCTCACATCCCTTAATCATCTTCATGTTTATCGAGATCAAATCAAGTGCACTTATAACAAACATTTGAGAGAGAAAGAATTCAATATCATAGACTTCATCCCTAAGGAAAATAAACATGTAACTAATATGGAGAAAAGCAAAAGAGGTAAATTTGCTTTCAATTTAATTGGACCCTACATCATAACATATAATTATATATCAATAACTTATCATTTATCTTTTCTCAAAGATAAACCAGAACCTAAGCCTCTCGATGCTTCACAATTACATCCTTTCTATTGCTAAAACAAGGATGGAACTCACCTTTGTGTCTAACTTAATCTTATCCCTTGGTTTATGAGATTTTCAATACCCTTTACCTACCTATCCCTTTTTATTTTGGAGACAATAGATTAAAACATAGGACCATGTGATTATTTGTCATAGTTATAGCCTAATCCTAAACATGGATACCATGACTCTACCCATGTCATGGTTCTCATCGATACTTTTCATATTTATTCAAATGGAATCCCATGATTAGTTTTCTTTCAAACCACTTTCCCTTATTTATCATTAACCTCTTATGTTAAAATTCTTGCTTTCATAAAGGTAGACCTCTAAGCCTAAAATATACTTATCCATGTCTCAACCTAGCATTCAAAATCAAATTGGGATACCAAAATATTATTTGGGTCCATATCTCTAGCATTGCAAACCACTCCTTTGAAGGATGACTACATAAAAATCAATTGCTTAAAAGATAGCCTACTCCCTCAAAGGAAAACTACAAAATAAACAAATCTAACTTTAGACCACTCCCTTGAAGAATGGCTAAATCAAAGTTTGTCAAATTAATCATTTGAAGCTTCCCATATTGATTAGCTTCACCAATTCTATCAATGCCATAAAAGCAAAAACTAACCCCATGTCAAAATAAAATCAAGCAAGCCATAATCAACTTTTACATATGGCATTAGTAGACTTCTCACATCAATCAATCTACAAATTATATTAATTCATGGACTTATCTGTTAGGGTTCTTTGATCACCTAGAGAAGGGGCAAACTAACCCACATCAGGCTCCCATATTACCCATTCCCCATTCAACTGTCTACATATTACCTACTATCCCTTTTTAAACTCTCTAAAATAAAGGGAATATGAGTTTACTTAACACAAAGTGATCCTAATACCTTCTTTTTTGATCAAAGCATGATCATGTGAGGCATTAGAAAATATCATTTTCATTAATCCAATCTAACTTTAGTTTTATTAGGCCTTTGTCAATGCTATCATTATGCCTTTATTACACTATCATTATTAGTTCATGAAGACACATGTCTCATGATTCTCTTAGATTTTACTATATTTGGTTTTTTACCTACTTTATGTGTTTTTTTTTTGTATTCATATGTCACATACCATATCCAAACATTTATAATATCATCCATATACATTTCAAACTATGAACTCAAACATTAATCATATCATTAAAACCCACAATCCAAACCATCCTATCCATAAGCATGAGCATGAACAAATAGATCATCCATAATATAATCACCAAAAATTATAAGTATATTAAATTCAAAATCATAATCAAATTCTCATATCTATCCAAAACACAAAACAATCCATATTTTCCATTAACTTGTCATCCACATATGACCTTATAAAGCATGGGGCATGAACATCCTACCATTTCCTCATATCAAAACATATACTATGCACATTCCTAAACATTAAAACTAATGAACCATAAATAAACCACATTCATAACCATATTCACACATCATATCAACAAATAGCATAAACCATGTCATCTACCATTTACTATAGATATTATCCATGAGTCATATCATATTTACCAAATAAAAACCATGTTGCATCTATAAATTTTGCCATCATTTTCTTTAACATGATCATATATACATCATCTGGTCCATAATAATATCATAAATAACATCTAAACCATGATAATATATATATATATATATATATATATATATATATATATATATATATATATCATATCCATCCATTGAACACAACATAAATATCTATGAATAACATTACCCATAGATTAATCACATTGTTTATCACATATATATCATCATGTCATAAAAAAATTATTATTCATCCATAATCATGTACATCAAATGCCAAAAAAACATGCACATCTATAAAAATCATCACATGCCTAGGTCAATGAGCCAACATCTCATACGTGTCAAAGTATTCAACATCTCTATCATCATAACCACATCCTAACCATAATGTACATCTATCTCATCATGAATATAATCAAAATATATATCATCATAAACATAATTGACATCTATATAATCATGAACATCATACAACATAATCATCATATACATCATCATCCAAGTCATACATGTTAATAAAGTATACATCATCATAAAAAAATACATTGAATAATATATCTATCTCTCTTACTCATATACATGTCATTTCAATGGCATGTAGGCAAGAATCAAAACAATATCCATCCATGAAAATAAAACTCAAGCCCCTGGGGAACCACTCCCACTCGCTCGATTGACACCTATACCCACACCTGCACCTACACTACCATCTGGTAGTGGTCCCCTGATACCCCTACCTGACCAACTATGGAGTCCCATTATCTTAGAGTATCTATCAAAGGAACCCTTTCCAAGCTAGCCCTATACTCTTCATATCTCATCTCTAGTGGTAACTATGCTAGCACTATCACCTCATAATATCTTAGCTCCTCAATGGTGGTTAAGTATAATGTCCTTGGAATTATATTAGGTGGTCCTCCTACTACTCATGTGGCTACTCCTACCCTCTATCTTAGTGAATCTCTCTCCTGAGTCACTAACCCAAGAGAGATCCTCACTTGATTTCACTCTCTCATCAAGGTGGTAATTTGACCTTATAAAATGGCCACCTATCCTTGTAAGCTAGTAATATAGGCTTATGTTACTGGTAGTGTTAATACCACCTATCCATCTTATATTGGTAAATTAGCAAGATCCACATCCATAGGTTGTTGACCATCATCACCCCATCCAAAGTTAGCTACTATATATCTTACCTAGTACCAAGCTACATATCCATATATAATACCTACATCATCAATGACAGCTCTAGTTGGTATCTCCTCATAGTCTAACATGACATCTTATGGATATGGCTCTGGGAACTAAAACTTGGTGTTATCTCCCTTATATCTAGGGACATCTAGTGGGATCCTTTGACCAAGTCTAAACTATCTCCACACTCTCTAAAATAGGATAAACTTTGTCTCCCCATACCATCTCCCATAAATATAGCACCAAATCTATAGGGATAATGTGTGATATCTATACCTAGGCCAACCTACATATGGCCTCCATACTATATCAACTACCTCCAACTCCTCTAAGGCATCCCTAAACCACTCAATGTCCCTACCATCACTAGCAGCACCTATCAATTCATAGTTGCCTCTCCATCTAATGAAACCAACTACAAATAGCTCCTATCTAAATCTATCCTAGGTTACCCCCATTGGCCTCAATACCTGAATATGCTTATATTCCTAGAAATGAAGCATAGACCCAATGTTTATCCTATATCACCTACATGCTTTGAAGGCCTAGATCTCTTTGTAGATCTATACTAATAGTACTAGGGCCCATCTAAACATAGTCCTCCCTAAAAGCATCTCCATCAACACTCCTAGTAATAGGTATGGGAAGCATCCACAAATCAAATTAGGAACTATGAAGTAGGATATGACCATCATCATCATTATGAGAAAGCATATATCTATAGGAGCCCTCTGGTATAAGGTTCTGTAACTAAATCCACCTAAGTGAAACTATGCATGAACATGATTTGTCCCATAAATCAAATCCAAATGATAGTCAATCTCTTCAATCTCTATATGGAAGATTGGCTCCCCCTGAATAGATAATTATGTAATACATTGAATATCCTCTAGAAGAATCATCATCTTCCCTGTCGGCAATAAAAATGTGTTTGTGGCTAGGTCCTATCTCTTGATGAGTGTCATAATCATACTTGCATCCTACAACAAGTGTTAGTAGTGAATCACCTTGCCTAGTCTAATTGTATCCATATGTATCCACTCCTCTATGGTCAACACATATTGAACCTTGGAAAAAATTTGAGGGACATGGTCCCTCATATGAATTTTTTCATGTTCCTATATAATAATCATGTTAGCAATGGCTACTTATTTTTTAACATCTACCTAAATACCACCCTATACCTACCTTTCTCAACCTATTTCAACCTAACTAAGTTGACAACCAAACCCCTTACATCTACCTTACATCTAACCAAACCTCTCTAACACCACTATACCTTTATCAAACACCCACCTTAACATACATTTTAGCCATTTTATCACTTATGTTTGCTAACCTCTACCCATCGACCCATTATCCTATCTAAATATTTCAACATATGCCTCACTCCATTATCTACATCTCTTCAATCATTTACAAAATTTAATACCTTTTACAACCTTTTTACCACCAACATACCAAGTAAGCATTCATATACACTTTACATAATTTCACATACCCTCATTTTTAACCCTTTCAAACTCTTCCTATTCACACATTATTAACACTTTATATATTTTACAACCAACATCACACATCTACACACGTAATATCATTAAATATATTTTAATAATCTACCACACTCATTTCACTAGTTTTCAAAACACATTTGAATATTTTACCATTTTCTTATTTTTAGTAACCACTTTCAACACTTACCAACCCTCAAAATCTCATATAAACCACTTTAAAACATCTTAAAAACATTTTATGCTTTAAATGCTTTCAAACTTTTCAAAACTTTAAATATCCCCTATTTTATCATAACTTTCCTCCTATCCTTTGACCACCGATTGTTCTTTCAACCGTCAACAATCCTTTGTGTACTTTTTCCTCCTAGTCTTAACCATTGATGGTTGAGTTAAATCACTAAACATCACTATTTGTGATCGTCAGTGGCACAATTCAAATGCTTGACCTCCATAAACCTCTCCAACACCACCTACAATCCAAAATCCCTCTACCTAACCTTATTCCCACTTCATTATCTACTCAACCTACCCTTCCCCTATCCTATTTATCTATGCCTTGGCCTAATTTAATAAAATCTAACTCCTAAGGTTTCATCTTTTCTAAACCCTACCCAAATAGTTCACCACTAACAAAAAAACACCTCAAATAAAAAATTCCATTGTGCTATTATTTTAAAGACAATTCATACCTCATTTTATGATCACTGGTGAGGTCAAAGCCCTCATACCACCACCTAATTGCATCCTCATCCACCCTCCATCATGTCACCACTCAAGTCAACTACCATGTACATAATCCACCAATCAATCACCAACACCTCAGAAGGCAAATGAAAAAAGATAAAATGATATGACTCACCTTAAACATAAACCAACAAAAGTTAAATGTCAAAAATGAATTCCCATTTTACTTTTTGTATCTTGGCTTTTTAGGGTTTTCCTAACTATTGATGGTTAGGGTGATCATCGATGGTCAACCCTTAGGAACACCTTCACCATCAAAATTTAGGGTACCACATTATTTTTTCCCAATATTTAAGTACCCCTTAGGTGTTATCCTTTTGGGAGCTTACCTTATCCCCCTTAACCCAACCACTTGACTTTTTGGAGATTAGCCTTCTCTGACCAACCCATCTGACCACATCCACCTCAATGTCAACCATTTTTATTCCAAGTATTCACATATTTTGTGATGAGCTTGCTTTAATCACTTTGATCACACCGACCAACCTTACCAAGTTTAACTTTTGAACTTTTCACTACCTCATGTGTGACTAGACCATTTGTGTTGTTTTATAAGAGCACTTCCTACCATGGATACCTATGAACAACACCAACCCTATCTAGAGGACTTGATAGGCCTAACCTAATTAGCTATGACCAATGCTATGGATCGATTACCCTATCATATATCTCCCTAGAACTCAAATTTATTTTTATCAACATTGGAGCTTAGTCTCTATGTGATCTTTATTATCACACTTAGTCACATTTTATGTGCACTTTTGCATTTCAAATGCCTAACCCATATTATATCACCCACCTTGTGACTATATTTATACTATTTATCATACCCCAACCTAATTTTGCCTTCACTTCATCGACTCCCAGTTTGAGGGGGAATATTTCCTCCCACACTTAGGGAAATTAGACCATGACCAATAATTTGCTCATTTTTGTTTTATATCTTATTAATCCAAAGTGACATAAAAAAGGGGTAAAATGTAGACACTCAAAAACCAAATAGTTTTAGATGTTGAAACACTTGATACCCCTACCTGACCCTAAAGCTAGTTGACTAACTAGTTGACTTAGCCTAATTTTTGATTTACTAACTTAACATTTCAAAAAATTCCTCCTTTTAAACCCATTTTCCTCTATAACTCAACCATTGATGATCATCCTAACCATCTATGGTTAACCTGACCATCGATGGTTAGGTCTCCAAGCCTTATTTAAAGTTTTAAAGCATTACCAGTTATATGATATAAGCATGACACATTTAGTAGCTTCTATTTTCAAATGCAAACCATCTTTAAAGAATCATAATTAAAAACTTTCTCATCCACATAATTAGTAACTTCCTCCTACACATTTAGTAACTTCACTATATAAAAGGAGAGAAATAGGAGAAGAAAGGGAGAGAAATCCATCAAATTTGCATCTAAGCTATCTTACATCTAGGTATCAACATCCCTTTAACAAGAAAGCAACATCAATGAAGACCTGAACCTCTATCAATATCACTTTTAAAGGCCAAATTATAATTACTTTGATACTATTTATTAGGAAATTAAAAACTTATAAATCATATTTAATATAACCCTAAATTAGATCTAACTTACGTAATAATATGCATCATGGAAACATTCCTCAAGTCATAGTTATTATGAAAGCATAAAATGGAGAGAACAAGAATCAAACATGCATGACATAGATCTACCATGGTTCACCCAATGTGGGCTACATCTACCAAGAAAGTTCTCAATATAACTATAATTAAACACAAGACTACAATGACCTCTCATAGAGATATAAAAATATCTTCTAGAAAATGTTGCACAAATAAATGTTACACTTTCACCTGTATCTACACAATATTATATCTCACAAGATGCTATGCCATACCCTATAAAGTGTAGGTTTTTATTGTAGGGTGTGGTTTAGCAGATTTTGAGATATAGTATTGTGTAGGTGTAGGTGAAAGTGCAACATTTATTTATACAACATTTTTTATAGGAGATTTTTGTATCTCTATGAGAGTTCATTTTAGTCTTGTGTTTGATTACAGTAAATTTTTTTGGTGGATGTAGTCCAATTGGGTGAACCATAGTATATCTATGTCATGTGTGTTTAATTCTTATTCTCTCCATTTTATGCTTTCATAATATCTATGATTGAAGAATGTTTTCATGATGCATGCTATTGCATGAGTTAGATCTAATTTATGGCTATATCAAATCTAATTTATTTATTTTTAATTATTAACAACTAGTATCATAACCATTAGTTGTGTTTTTCTGAAGTGGTAAATCACAAGATGGCTATTAGCTTGAGTAAGAGCTATGGAAGAAGAGATAAGATTCAAATTTGAGAAGTTTGATGATAATCATTTTGGTTTGTCAAAAATTTAGATAAAATATTACCTATATCAGAAGGAGCTACATATCCCCTTGGAGGGGAAAGTATAACAACCTATAAGTATGAGTGATGTGGATTGGTCATTCCTTGATAGGAAGGTATTGGGAGACATATTGTTATGCCTTGCATATTTTTTTACATTTAATATTTTTGATGAGAAAACCACAAAATATCTCATGGATAAACTTAGAAAGTTGTATGAGAAACCCTCTGCTTCTAACAAAAAATTTCTTATGAAAAGATTATTTAACATGAAAATGTTTGAGAATGGTTCAATAACTAATCACCTTAATGATTTTAATATAGTTTTAATTATTCTCACTTTTATTGGAATTAATTTTGATGATGAAGTTATATCTTTAATAATATTATGGTTTTTGCTTGATAGCTAGGATAGTTTGGTTATGGCTATGAGTAATGCAGTCCCTGCCAAGGGAAGCTTGAATTTTGAGGATATTGTAGGTGTGATCCTTAGTGAGGATATGTAAATGAAAATCACTCATGAATCATCCTTAGGTAATTATTTATCCATTGATAATAGAGGGAGGTAAAAGGACAAGATCAAAAGCAATTGTGGAAAGTCAAAAGGTAGATCTAAGTCTAGATCTAGATCCAAGATGATATGATGGCATTATGGGAAGAGTGGACACTCAAAGAAGGATTTTTAGTCACTTCAAGATAATAATTCCAACAAGGAGGAAATGAATGAGGTAAATGTGACATCAGGTAAAAAATGTTGCAATGCCTTAATTCTTTCTATAGATAGTTTTTTTGATTCTTGGGTTGTAGATTCATGGGCTTCTTTTCATGCCACCCCACATAGGTATTATTTTAATTATTATGTTTAAGAGTATTTAGGACATTTTTATCTTGGTAATGATGACCCATGTGAGATAATAGGGAAAGTATGTGTTTAGGTTAAAATGTAGAATGGGAACACATGGATCTTTAAAGATGTTAGACACGTGCCTATGTTGAGACAAAATTTGGTTTTAGTGGGGCAATTGGGTAGTGTGGGATGTTCAATAATGTTTACTGTATATTCTTGGAAAGTTACCAAAGTTTCTCTTATGGTTTCAAGAGGTAAGAAATTTGGTACTTTATATTTGATTAGTAGTGTTGATTCTATTGATTTAGTTACTACATTTGGAGATGTAACTGTGTAGCACTATAAGCTTGATCATATGATCCATAAAGGCATGGAGATATTAAAAGATATAGATCTAGACTTCTATGAGAATTGTGTGTATGATAAATATAAGAAAGTTAAGTTCCTGAAGGTTGGACCCATAAAGAAAGAAAACAAGTTAGATTTGGTATAGGGAGTAGCTCAGGTATCTTCTATTGGTGGATCTAATTATTATGTTAATTTTATTGATGATGTAACTAGGAAAGTTTGGGTTTGTTGTATTAAAACTAAATATGATGTATTTAACACTTTAAAAAAGTGGAAAGCCTTGGTTGAGAATGAAATATGTCTCAAATTGAAATGTTTCATATCAGATAATGGAGGTGAGGATTATAGTAATGCTTTCTTTGATTATTGTTTTAAAAATGGAATCTGTAGGCAAAGGATGGTTCCAAGAACTCCATACAAGAATGGGGTATCTAAAAGGATGAATATAGAAATAATGGGATATGATAGGAGAATGAGGTTACATGCAAGGTTGCATTTATACTTTTAGGTAGAAGATATTAGCATGATAGTATATTTGGTTAATAAAGGACCTTCTATGCCTTTGGATGGAGGCATTCTAGAACAATCTTGGTTTGGTAAGAATGTTGATTATTATTTTCTTAGAGTATTTGGATGTGAGGATTTTTCTTTCATTAAGAAAGAGAATAGGACCAAATTAGAGGCTAAATTAGAGAAATGCACATTTTTTTTGTTATGGTGAGGATGAATTTGGTTTTTGTTTATAGAGCATTAAAGATAAACAAATATTTTGGTCTAGAGATGTAGTCTTTAATGAAAAAGTCATGTATAAGGATTAGTTTTAGGAATAGGATCAGGAATAGAAAGAGTACACAGTATTAGATGACATTAAGGATGAAAAATTATCCACTAATTCAGTTTAGTAACCTTCTACACAAGGACCCCAAATTCCTATGGTAAGAAGGTCTTCTAGGGTAAGAAGAGCACCTGAATGTTTTTCTCCTTATTTGAATTATTTATTACTCAATGATAATGGATAACTAGAGTGTTATGAGGAAGCAATGTAGGTAGATGAAAAGTTGAGGTGGGGTTAATCCATGGATGAGGAACATAGATCTCATGGAAAACCAAATGTGGGACTTGGTAAGGATACCCAAGGGAAAGAGTGCATTACCAAATAAGTAGATCTTCAAGATAAAAGAAGAGGATGAAGGGAGAAAAAGGTATAAGGATAAAATGGTGGTCAGGGGATTTGTACAAAAATTAGGTATTGATTTTGATGATATTTTCTCTCTTATTGTAAAATTGACTTCTATTACGACTGTTCTTGGTTTAGTTGAAATTAAGGATTTGCATTTAGAACAATTAAATGTGAAAACTTCTTTTCTTCATGATGATTTGGATGAAGATTTGTATATGAATTAGCCATGGGGATATGAGGTCAAAGGGAAGGAAAACTATGTGTGCGGACTAAAGAAGATCTTGTATGACCTGAAACAAGATCCATAGTAATGGTATAAGAAATTTGATTATTTTATATTGGAACAAGAATATCAAAGGTGCCATTCTGACCAATACATGTACATCAAGCATTTTGATGATGGTTCCTTTATTATATTATGCTTGCATGCCGATGACATGTTAGCTACAAGAAAGAACATACAACATATGCATATGCTCAAGAAACAACTTGGTGACTCCTATTATATGAAAGATTTGCGTGCTATAAAAAAATCCTTGGTATGAGGATTACTTGTGATAGGAAGGAGAGGAAGATAATCTTATCCAAATCAAAGTATGTGAATAAATTCTTGGAAAGGTTTAGCATGTTAGATGGTAACTATGTTGGTTTTCCTTTGGCAAACCACTTTATATTAACAAAGGAGTAGTGTCCCAAGATGGAAGCTAAAAAGCTTAAGATTTTTAAGTTACCTTACTCATTGATAGTTGGTAGCTTGATGTATGCCATGGTTTATACTAGGTTGAATATTGCCCAAGTAGTGAGAGTTGTGAGTAGGTATATGAGTGATCCAGGTTATGAGAATTGATAGGTAGTAGAATGGATCCTTTGGCTTTTGAGAGGAATCATGGATTTTGCATTATGTTATGATGGATCAAATACCACTTTGAATGGTTATGTGGACTCAGATATGGTAAGGGATATTAATAGTAGGAGAAGTATGACATGATATATATTTACTATTAGAGGTACATTAGTTAGTTAGATTTCTAGGATATAGAAGGTTGTGGCTTTATCAACCATAGAGGCTAGCAAGGAGATGATTTGGTTATAGGAGTTGTATCGAGAGTTGGGAAATGAGCAAGAAGTTAGGAGACTACATAGTGATAGTTAGAGTGTTATTCATTTGGCAAAGAACTTCGATTTCCACTCAAGGATGAAACACATTCAATTACATTATCACTTCATTAGGATAACTTTGGAGGAGAACTTGGTGAAGCTGGAAAAGATTCATACTAGAAAAAATCCTATAGATATGATTACCAAGGTGGTCACATTGGATAATTTGAGACTATATTTATATTTGGTTGGCCTTAGTGTTCATGGATCAGTGATAGATTTTGTTCAGGATAAATAGTCTCCAAGTGGGAGATTTTTGAGTGTGTATCCATTTGGGGCTATCACATGACCATAGGAATAGATTTTGGGTCCATAGAGAACTCAACAAATGTGGTAAGTTCATTTTCCCCCACTCCACCTTTTGTGGAACCTTGATCCACATGTGAGTGGAATATTCCTTGTTTTATCTAATTTCTATGTTTCCATGTTTTATGGAGTTGGTTGTTAGATGTATATTTTCCATGTTAACTACCTTATTCTAAGGAATTTGGTTATTCATTGGAAAATGTATTGTCTTCTTTGTTACAAGGAGTTGGTTTTGATCACATGATTGTTAGAAAATGTGCCTTAAAAGGTGGAGAGTCAATCTTAGCGTGTTATTTCTTGGGTAAGCTTTTGGATGAGATTGATGAGGTGATACTGAGTTATCCTTTATGGATGATGCTTATCTTGGATAAGCATGGTGTAATTTTTCCTCCTTTTGTGGGTTTTCCCTCATTTTCTATACATATTTGGTGTGGTATGGCCTTTAGAGGTTGATGGTTTATTTTTAGGGTGTGTCTTTAAGGATCAGAGTCAAAGTGTAGATGTTTTTTGTAAAGTGTAGGTGTTTATTGTAGGGTGTGGTTTAGTAACTTGTGAGATACAATATTATGTAGGTGTAGGTGAAAGTACATCATTTATTTGTGTAGCATTTTATATAGGATATTTTTCTATTTTTGTGAGAGTTCATTGTAGTCTTGTGTTTGACTACAATTAAATTGATAAATTTCTTGCTAGATGTAGCCCACATTGGGTGAACTAGGGTAGATATGTGTCATGTGTGTTTGATTCTTGTTCTCTCCATTTTATGATTCCATAATATATATGATTTGAGTAATGTTTCCATGATGCATGTTATTATATAAGTTTGATCTGATTTATGGTTATATTAAATTTGATTTAAAAGGTTTTTAAATCCTAACAAAATTACTTCAGCCTTCCACTAACAAGTTATAGGTATCTCTTGATTGTTTTCTTTGATTTATATTCCATTTTTAACCTCCCTACCCTATCAAACCCATTAGTATCTTATTTTCCATTACCCTCATCCATAATAGACCTCTATTTGCCCAATCACATAATTTTCAATCCTTTTTCTCATCATTTATAAAATCACATAGGTAACCACCAATAGTTATCTCAACCACTAATAATCACCTCAATCGTTGATGTTCACCTAACCATTGATAGTTAGCCCAACAATTGATGGTTCACCCAACCACTGATCATCACTATGGTAGAAAATAATCACAAGTTATTTTTACCCCATTGACCCCATCTAGACCCTATTTTATATGTTCTTACCTATTCATAGAGACCTTGCTAATTTTTTGAACTTGACCCCAACTATCTTAGCATGAGCATTGACCCTCTTTTTCTATATTTAGTGTTTTTGGTTTTATAAGCAATTTACTTTCATCTCATCTTACACACATTCAATTTTCATTTATTTAATGCATATTTCATTTTTATTCATTTATATCAACTTAATTATTATAAACAGTGGGTTGATAGCCTCCTAGCAATCATACACTTCTTCGATTTAGCTCATGCTAGGCAGTCCACTCAACCATCCATCTAACAACCCTTTTTTAAGTGTCTTTCTTATTTGCAAGTCATTTCATCCAAGCCAAAGAGGAGTTCTCATAATTGTTTGGATCACATGCACACTTTTACTAGGTATCCTTCTACACACCCTATTACTATTTTCATTACTTGCTTCTAAATTAATAAATGAGTGGAAATTAACTAAAAAACTAACTTACCTTGGAAACCTTCTACAATTTTGCCTTCATCCACCTCATCTCCACTACCTTATTCAATTGAGAGCCCTCTTATAATTTCTCTAGGATACTAACTTTTTTAGAATCTTAGAAGACAACCCTATTTCTTTAGAGCATTACCTTGCATCAATACCCAATTATACCCCCAAACTTACCTACAATCAACCAAACCTTACCTACAACCAACCCAACCATGATTATAACCAACACAACCTCACCTACAATCAACCTAACCTCACCTATAATCAGCCCAACCTTAATTATAACTAACCCAACCTTGCCTATGATCAATTCAACCAATTGAAAACCCTTAAACAACCACTTGATCATCAGCTCAACCAACCAATAACCTTTCAACCCTTATTATACCCCTGTTATAACCCACCTCAACTATCTCAACCTCACAAATCTTTATGTTACTTATCCCAACCATCATATCAATTACCTCAACCACATCAAAATTTTGATTACCTACCTCAACCCTCATATCAATCATCTATACCATCTTTAATGAAACCTTCTTTATCTCAAAACCAAGACTTGATCTATCCCCCTAGTCATACCACCAACAACTATTAGTGCAACCACTATCAACCTACTTTGTCAACCTCATAAAATCAAACCAACAATCATCCAACCAAAAACTATAAAAAAAACTTTTCTAAGCAATCAATCTTATCACCCTTACTTATTTTATCAAAATTATCAATCCAACTTACCTTACCCACCTTCTTAGCCTTATCAACCCCATCAAATCCAACCAATAAATATCAACTTACCATATTGAACCAACCAAAAATTTTAAACCACCCAGCCATATTGAACCTACCCACCATATCAAATATGTCAAATGTATCAAATACCTCAACCTTACCCAACCTCTCAAACAAACCTACCTTATCTACCTTATCAAACCAACTAAAATTTTCAAACCCACCAATCTTAGGAAACCAATCAACCTCACCAAATAAAATCAATAACCATCAACCAAATTTTTCTAACCCACCAACCTTATCAAACATGCCCAATCCATCAAATCACTCAAACTTGTTGATTCAATCTAACTTATTTGACCAACCAACTTTACCACACCATCCAATTAGCTTACAACCTTAAGAGCCATTGGTGTACCCTCTTCCTAGGTAGTATACCCTACTAGGAGAATCATACGCCTTGATCCTTGACAAAATTTTAAGGGCTTATGTCATTATAATCACTCAAATCAAACCCATCAATATTTCTCTTCCAAAACCTATTTGGTTTATAAATAATGAGTTTTGTACGTATCATTGCACAAATAGACATGTGGTAGATAGATGTGGGTATTTTAAGATGATCATCCATAACCTTATCAATTAAAAGGAACTTTCAAAGGATATTCTACATATTCCCCCAGCTTAGCCTTGAATTTATTCAAGCAATCAATCATTAAACCTCTTTCTACACCCATTATTTTGCAAACCCATAATCAAATCCCTTAACAAAATGAGGTCCGTTCATTATATTTGGTCCTTAGTGCAACTATAACTAGGGAAACCATAATCGAAACCCCAACCAATCCACTTGTTAACCAAGTGCACCCTTTTCAACTTCTTTTTGAGATCATCACCAAGGAAGAATCAACCTTAACCCAACCACTTTTTGACCAAGAAGAACCTTCTCAACTTTATTTTGAAACCATCATTAAGGAAAATAACCCACCTCTTCCACTTATCCTTTTAATGGATCCAACCCAAACTCAAAGCACCTCACCTATAACTAAATCCAACCCAACCTTAACTAAAATCAAACCCATTCAATTCCTCTATAATTTGCTAGTTTTCACCTACCTAATGGCATTATCTTTCATTTGATTCCCTTTTAGGCAAGGTCAAACCTTTGTCACCTTACCATACCAAACAAATAAGAAAACCCAACTAACAAGATAAATCAACCACCCATCTTACCTCCCTCAACCAATCAAACCAACCTCTAAACCAAATCAATTAACCATTATCAACCCAACTTTTAATCTAACCATAAATAATTTATCTATCAACAGAAACCAACATCAACCCTTCATTCAAGATTTCTTAAATCTTGGCTACCCTTTTATCTAAGCCACCCAAACCTCTCCTAAACTCCATCATTGTGAAAATTTGACACTCTTGTCCACCCCACCTCTTTTTCAAGATGATGTTCCCAACATCATTATTAGACCTCAAACCTATCCAAAACCAACCCAATAATGTTTGCCTCACCATAGCACCATAACGATGATCCCCCCTAAACCACCACCTACAACTTGAACTCTAAAATAATAGTTAACAACCCTTAGGAGGCAAATTAATTCATCTTCATCCTTCTTAAACCCTCTTTACTAACCCACATCTTTACCTAGGGATATTTTTCTCCCTCAACATTCATGGAAATATCAATTGGGGAAAGTCTTCCTCCAAAAGGATCTAGCCACCTAGCCTTGCCTTATCAAGCCAAATTACCCATTAGAGATCACCTTTCCCCAACCAACCTAGCAAAAACATTTTTTGAAACTAACCTAGCCAACCATCAAATATCACATTTCTCCACCAACCCACTAATAATCAAATATCACCTTTCTCCATAGCCCAACCACCTAACCAACCTTGCATTTTAACCATTTATCAATCCATCATCTTTTCCATGTCTTTTCAAGTGTTGAAAATTAACTGGGGGACATCTTCAGCCCTAATTGGCCCAAACCATTCATGTGTAAGAATGGATCTGGGGAATATTTGAGCCTAAACCCCTTAGTGTTTTATGCTCTTTTATGTTCTTTTAATAAAAATAAGTTCCTAAGTCATCTTGTGTCTAACTTAAGCTCATCCATTGTTATCATACTACATTAATTTACTTAAGGAGGATCATGTGATTATCCATCATAAACTTTTAGTCAAATATTGAACATGGAAATCCTAGCTCTACCCATGGCATGATTCTCATGGTATTTTCTACACCTTTACAGGATACACTTCCATAATCATTGTCACTTAAACTTATTTTACCCATCATCAACTTTCTTGTGTTATGGTTTTTCCCCCATAAAGGAAAGCCTTATGCCTATATAGACTCATCCATGTCTAAACTAACATACATCTATTTGAGATACTAAATATCAATTGGGTCACATCTCTAACATTGTAGACCACTCCATTAAAGGATGGATGCCCATACCTATCAAAATTGATTAAAAATATAAACTATTCCCTTAAAGGACAACTATCAAGATGTGCAAATCTAAAGCTTAGACCACTCCCTTAAAGGATGGGCAAGTTAACTTTGTCAAACCAATAATCACTTGGAAGCTTCCTATATTGATCAACTTCCAACCACCATAAAACAAAGCAATCAAAAGACCCTAAAAAAATAGAAGCAAAGCAAACCCAAGAAAGCCATAATTGGATTTCACAATAGCATTAGTAGACTTCTTGCATCGATTAGTCTACACCCAACATAAAACATGGACTTGTCTATCATGATTCTTAGGTTAACTATAGAAGGGGCAAGCCGTCCCCATAAGAAAGTCACATTTTCCTCCATATCCCTTTTTACCCTCTAATAAATCAAGGGATATTGAGCTTATTTGACACTTTGTGATCAAGATACCTTTTCAACTATCAAAATAAAAACTAAGCAAAGCATGAAGGATTTATGTTCATAAGCCTACCCATCTTGCCATTATGGTATTTACCAATAGGATCATTTAGCTTAATCCTACTTTTACGACAACCTTATCGAGATGTATGTCTTCCTTTTTAGGTTCATTAACACCCCCAACTACCCACTTTGCACCCTTTCACCAAAAAATGGAGCACCTTTTTACCAAACCAAGTGGAACCCAAAATTGGGCAACCAATTTGAACACCACCAACCACTTAAGATTACCTTTCTCCATAAACTAACTATTGGAGATCACCTTTCTCCACCAACCAAACACCCACCCTTGGAGACTACCTTCTCCACCCAACCCAACCACCTCATCACCTTATTATTGATCTATTTCATGTCAACTAGCATGCATTTTATGACACTTTTTATTTGGTCCTTCGACCATAATGACAATATTTCCATGTTGACCACTTTTTAAACTTGTGATACCTTATGCATACCAAACCCACTTGTGTCTTTTCAAGAACACTCCTATCTTGGCTAGCCATGATACTTAACCAGTTTGTGTTTTCATTAGGATAACTTCTTGCCTTTACTACCCACTAAAACATAGACATTACCTAAGAGACTTGTATTTATGAGTGGACCCATCCACCATGCCTAAATGTGTTTACGTGGTCTACTTGTCACTTGTTATTCTAGAACCAACCTTTATTTTTACCATCTATGACAACATAGTCTATGTATAATCTTAAATATCACACTTTGTATACTTGTTTATGTTTTAGTGCCCAACCTATCACCCAACTTCATGACATCCACTTTCATCATTATAAAACCTATACCTAATTCTATTTTACCTCATCAGTTCTTGGTGTGAGGGGGAACACCTCCTCCCATACTTGGGGCAACCATGACCTTTAACCTGCAATATATTTTTGTTTTAAAAATTGTTGATTCAAAGCTACATAACAAAAATGGGTAAAATATAGACACCAAAAATATACACATTATGATTCTAAATGTTTTAAATCCCCTTGACCACCCTAGGACCCCCTTGTGCCCAACCTTGACATTTTTGACCCCTAACTAATCCTAACCCACATGACCTAAGTTAGTTTGACCTACTGGCTAAACCCACATGGCTAAACCAAACTTAACCTTTCTACCTTGGCCCTATCAACTATTGATGATCACCTTAATCGTCGATGATCTCCTTAATTATCGATGATCACCTTGACCATCGATGGTTAGGTTTGACTACTTGAATAACTTAACTAACCCTTTAACTCTAACTTTATTTTTATAATTAGCTTGTCTAATTCATGTGGGAACCAATACATGCATGGTTTATATTTAGACAACAAATTGGATCCCTTATTAACATATTGTTTCACCTCTCCTTCTTTCCTATAAAAAGATAACTTGAGAGAGAGAGAGGAGGGAAGTAGATCATCAAGAGGCAAGAGTAGGAGAGAGAATATAGATCAAGATTAATCATTAACTTCTTATGAAGGTATATTTTCATCAACAATCATCTTTAACAAGCTCTAGAAATTCTCTAAGACATCAATAATCAACTATCAAACCATGAGATAAGTATATTATTCTTTATTTCAAGTTTTAATTATTTAGTTTAGAAATTTCACCAATACACCCATAACTTCTTTTCAGTAATTTAAATGAATAAACCTTTAACTAACCACCTTCGAACCTTACCCTCTACCTCACAACCAATATCTGACACAAATGCACCTTACAGAACCATCTTGTAACCTTAACCAAGCAACCTTGTTGACCTAAACTAGAATTGACATTAATCTCGATGATAATTTTAACTATTAATGATCACCCTAACCATCAATGATCAACCTGACCATTAATGATCACCCTAACTATTGATGATCACCCTGACCATCGATGATCACTCTAACCATTGATCATCACTATGTAAAACTAGACACCCAAAATATGAAAGAAAAAACCACTTCTTACCCTCAACCAAAACCTTATTTTCTTGACTTTTATCATTAGATAGACTAGAAACAATAATTTGACCATACTTAGACCATATTTTGATAGTTTGGAATTCACATTAATTTTATCGTATTAATCTAATCATTTCTTTTAAATAGTGTTTATTTCACCTAAATTAATTACTTTCATTTATGTTATGTAATCTTCTTTTATCAGTATTAACTTTTTTTTAAAGGTGGATTGATAGCCTCTAAAGAAGTCATGTACTGCTTGGATCTAGATTGCTAGGCAATCCACCTTCTTACCTAACTAACACAACCTTTATTTAATCTCTTTCTTATGTAGGTCATCCTCCCAAGCCAAAGCGGATCTATCACAACCATCTAGATCACAAAGCATAAACCAAATCTAGATTCTACTAACCTTACCCTTCTTTTTAGTTTTACTCTTTATTCTTGAGGAAATAAAGTAAAATTTTAGTGAAATAAGGAGATCTTAAAAATTAAGGATGAATAGTCAACAAAATCAATGTGGTTTCTCTAACAATAAGGCTATATTGTTTAACAGATCTAAATATCTATTTTATAATGTTAGAATGAAGATATATTTGATTTTATAAGGACATGATATTTAGAAGTCATTTTTGGATGGTTATATTACATCTCCTATTCCACCAATAGTTGTGGCAAGTAAAAAGGATAGTGAAAATAACTCCAAGGTAGTGAATGACTTTATTTTTGGCCTATAAAAGGTAGAGCTTGTGAACATAATATATTATATATCATCTAAATATATATGGGACAAAATGAATATCATCTATGAAGGAGACACCAAGGTGAAGGTAGCCAAGTTATAGACCCACCAAAGATAGTTTTAAATCTTGAAGATAAGACCATTGATTCTTACCTATTAAATATTGATGAAGTTATCAATATCATTAGAGGATTGGAGTAAAAAGTGAAAATGTCTATTGTTGTCCAAAAGGTGTTGAGATCACTAACTCATAAGTTTGAATCTAAGGTGTCTATAATAGAAGAGATGAGAGATTTGGATAATCTAGAGATGGATGAGCTTCATGTAATTTTGATTACCTTTGAGATGATAAAAAATGAAAGAAGACCTACAAAAAAATAAGTAGTGTTCAAAGTTGAAAATAATTCAAAGGCCAAGAAGGTCAAGGATGAGGTATGTTCAGATATTGATGATGATGAACTCATAGCTATGTTTACTAGGAAGTTGAGGTTTGGCTCAGGTAAGTACAAGGGTAAGCTATAATTTAAATTTTTTAGTTGTGGTAATATTGGTCACTTTGAATCCATGTGTCCTAACAAGGATACATTTGATCATAATGAAGGACATAATGAACATCATGGAAATGATAGAAAAGTCTATAAATCTGATAAGAATAAGAGAGATTTCAAGAAGAATGAAGGAAAGGTTATTCAAAAAAAGAAGAGATTCTATACCAAAGAATATTACTCATTTGATGTAAGTGATTCAGGCACATTTTATAGTGATGATGACAATAATGAACCTAAACATGATAATAGTGAAATCTTGTTCACGGCTATATAATCAGGCAATGAGAGTTACTTGAATGAGAAAGGCTTTATGGTTGATATAGGATTAGATAAAGAAGTATATTATGATAGTGAAGAAGGGGAAGATGAAGTGAATCTTGAGGTAGATCTAATTAGTGCCCTAGAGGAGTTGAAGTTTCAAAGAAGATAGAATCACAAACTAAGGTCATTAGTCAAAGATTATGAGGATCAAATTAGATTATTTGATGAGAGGCTGAGCAACACTTCTAAAGAGTATGATGAGATCATCAATCAATTTGAGGAACAAATGGAGGTAGTTAATGCAATCCTAAAGGCCAAAGAGGAAGATTGTATTAGATATGAAACTAAAATAGCAACTTTGAAAGTTGAGTTTGATCAAGAATCTAGAAAAGTGAAGAGCTTTGTGAAATTTTAAAAGAGCACTGAGACTCGAGACAATATCTTGAGTAGTCAAAAGTCTACAAGTGTCAAGATAGGTCTCATTTTCAAAGAGGACCAAAATAAGGCATCTCAAGTCAAGGATAATATTTTCGAAGATAAGAAGGTCAACATGAAAAGACCTATTAGACAACCTAATGCTATAAGGTATGTTAGTTCTTTCAATGGTTACTATTTTCTATGTAGTTAGTTTGCTTATAGAGTAATAAAATGTAGAATACCTTCAAAGAATGAGTACTTATGGAACTATGAAAGGATTCATAATTCACATCAATAAAATGACATGTATAAGGTGGTCTGTTATAGATGTCATAATATAGGACACATTGTAATATTATATCCTGATAGAGTTAAAAGGTCATCAAGTCAAAATAGGAAGTTTGGAGCTCTTAAAGTGCAAGAAAGAAGGCAAATGGATGTATGAAATCCAAAGGCAGTAAAGATAAGTCATGATTAGTATACAAGTTCAAGTGGATTACTTATTGAGATAAAGAATGCCTTAGATGAGAAATCAAGTTAGGGATATTTTGTTTTAGCTCAAATTGATGATCAAATAGTTGATGATGAGATCAAGCCTATAGTGCCCATCAATCCCAAAAAGATGTTAAAAAGTGTTCAGTCTTGTGAAATTATGAATATTTAGGAATCTCTTGAGTTCATGATGTTTTATTTCTCTATGAAAAGGTATGGATCCATTAGCTTCATGGATACATTCTTCTATCAAAATAAGCATGAGATTGCAATCAAAGAAGGTTTATTTTTAAGAAGATTCCAAGTTGTCTATGTTTTAAGCAAGGAGATGAAGATGAATATTATCCATTCATGTATTTGTATCTCTATTGTTTGAAGTGTAGTAGATAGAATGATGAGAGATATAAGGATATCATTAGGGATATGAAGTCAAAGTGTAGACAATTGGTATATAAGAGGTAAGCTTTTGATATTTTTTTGTATGGGTAGTTGATCTTGATATATGAAGACAAAGGGGGAGTCTTTATTTCTGTAGTTGATGTCAAGAGTGTGGTATCCTAGTGTTTGATCTTATTTAGTCATGAAAATGAAGGTAAGTGATATTGAGTTTATAGTTCATTTCAAGGAGATATGTTTGATCTAAGGGTGATCTTGGTAGCTCTGAGATCTTTGTCAAGAGAGTGGTTGATTTTTGATATCACAATAGAAGTATGCATGTGTTAAATGGAACATATGTCTAATATGATTCACATACTCAATTTGTTGAGTTTTTGAAGGACCAATTGGGAGAATGATCTAAAAATGGAAGATGGTTCAAAATATGAAAGAAGTGATCTAATTAAGAGAAATTTCCATGAGTGGTTACCATAGTTTCTAAAAATTATGTGCCAAATAGTGTATTGGATAGATACTATTAGCTAAAAGGGAGAGAGTATTATTTTAGTAGTTATAGGTGACCCTTGATGTCTATTGTTAACATAATCATGGTGGATGTTTGGATTGAAGGGGAGTTATTTAGGTTATTAACTAAGCTTGATAAATGTTAAAGTGGTCTTGTAATTTGAGTTCATTATGAAAGAGATGATAGTTATGGAAGAAATTTGTCATTAATGTCAAAGGGAGAGAAAGATCAGAAAGGGTGAGAAACATGCAAGAACCAATTCTAAGAGATGATTTCCATCAAGAGTGGTTGATATTATTTTCTGAGTGTGTTTTCCATCAATGACAAGGGGGAGTCTATTGAGCATTGTCATTGATTGTTAAAGTTTGGTATTAATGTTGTCATTGATGTCAAAGGTTATTATGAAGATTCATGGTCAATTAAGAATTGAGGTATGTGTATGATGAGTTATTATGCCAACATAGTGAGTATTGTTATTGTCTAAGAACAGTGATGTGAGAGTACTATTGGAAAAATGTTTTTATATTAGCTTGAGAAATATCATGGAGATCATCATGAGTAAGTACAAGTCAGTATGTTAGGTGTCAAACATATTTTAAATATTTGTCTATACTATATGCCATGGTATGTATAGGTAGTATGATGAAATGTGTATGCTCTGAATATCTTGTAAGCATACATGAAGATGCTCTATATGAGATACAAAGATCCTTAGTGAAGCTATGAAGAATGATTGACAATTTTTGAGCATGAGAGAGGTTTTTTGAGTTTGTACATGAGGTGTTGAGGGATTTGAAAATGATTATAAGGTCAGCTTCGAAGATCTATATATGAAGCTCTAAAGATGTTACAATTGAGCTACTAAGATCCTTAGTCAAGCTCTAGAGATCTATGTAAGTAGATACAAAGATGCTCTAAATGAGCTAAAAAGATCCTTAGTACAGCTCCAAAGAATGATTGATAGTGTTTGATCATGAGATAGGTTGTTTCAGTTTTTACATGAGGTTTTGAGGGCTTTGAAATTTATTATAATGTCAGCTCCAAAGATCTGCATATCTAGATCTAAAGATGCTCCAAGTGAGATACAAAGATCCTTAGTCAAGATCTAATGATCTATAATCACCTCTAAATATGCTCTGAGTGAGCCAAAAATATGATCTATTAAAGCTCTAAAGAAGAGTGAGTTTATGAGGTTTTTTTAGCATACACAAGAGGCATTGGAACACATGAGAGTTTTAAGGTGAAGTCTATAGGGGTAAGTACTTTAGTCCAAATTTTCAACTAGACTAGTTCTAGATCATGCTTGGCCTAATGAGGCATCATGAGCTATTGAAAATACATATGAATAATTTTTGATAGTATTTAAGAATGATAGGAAATTTCATGGCATATATATATGAGGTGTTAAGAGATTGGACAATGGTTAAAAGTTTAGCTTCAAGACCTATTGTGACTTGCAGGTCAAAGAATTAGAAAAAAAAAAGAGAGATGGTGGATAGATGGGATATCAGGATCAATTTTCATGACATGGTGAGAAGGTGAGCATTGATAGAGTTGATTCAAGTTATTTTAAATATATTTAATAAGTTTTAAGATATGATCTATAAGAAAAGGGTTGAAAAATGTTTTTTAGGTCTCTCAAGTGCATAAAATGAAGAGTTATTTACTAGAAAAGTTTTTTCAAGTGATCATTAACACATATAGAATCTAAATTAGAATATAAACTATTCATGGTAGATGAGGAATGTTTATAGATCAAAGTTATAAGCATTGGTTTTTGGAAATAGGAGCTAAGCTTTATGAATGATTGTTAAGACTAAAAGATGGTCTAAACCCTCAATGAACCCTAATAATGATGCTATGTAGAAGATATTATTATAAAGAGATAAGAATGGTTTTATATGGATAGTCAAATAATTGGAGGTTGAATATAACTCTCTTAGGCATCTCTTAGTGTGATTGGTTTCTTAGGTAAGTGAGCAGATCTTACAAGAAAGTGCTTGAATGAGCTTCTCTATAAGTGTTATGACCAATCAAGATTCATGTTGTCTTATTCTATCCTTAACATGTTTGTTAAATAATGTTGCACAAGTATATAATCTAATCAAAGAAAAAACATCATTAATACATAACCCAACATGTATATATTAATGCACACATATAATCATTAATTAATTAATTCATTTACATAAGTCATGGACAGTTCTATGGGCTCATATGTAAAAAGATATATATAACTGGGTATGGATGAGCTTATAAAAGTAATAATTGGTGATCTCATCATACCCCCCTAATTAACCTCTTTCTTATCCTCAAGAAATCCTTTTATGCATTTTGAATCCATAATATTTCCTAAAATATAAGAGCTTAGTGCAGCCCATCCCTTCAAAGATGTAAAAAACTTTAGCATCATCTATGCTTTTCCACTTTTTATTCTCTGCTTCTCTACTAGCTAACACATTCCCTTCCTAATCAAGAATTAGAAACCAAAATATAGGTGGATTAAACATTAACCCGAACCAACTTATCCTTCTTTTCTTGACAAGTTCATTGTACATATATACTTTGTGTATAGCCTCTCTAAGGTTCTAAGGGGAATAAGTCTCTTTTATTTTTAGGGTATCTCAAAGTTTTGCCCATCTGTGCAAATAAAAAACAAAAATTTGTGCTCCATCTCCCTCCATGATGCTCAAGTAGTGGTTTTAGACCTCTACTTGTTTCCTTGTGACCCATGATCATGGAGTATCTGTATTCATAAAATCAATCCATTCATCTATTATATATTTTCAATCCATAGATTCACCTCTAATCATGAGGGTAGCCTCAACCTTTTTTTTCTTCTTGTTTCATTTAGGACGTATGAGGTAAAGGCATTCAATTGGATATCCCCTAGGTATATATTGGGATTACACTTTGTATGATGGCACATCATATTAATTAATTTAAATCTCACTCAACTATGCCTACAAATTAGGATCAACATGCCTATAGACCTCAAAGAAAGACTTAGGATCACATACCATGTAGGATTGATCACTGTATATCTTGTCATATTTGAATCTGAGCCACCTTTCTTCTAAGTATATAGAATACACCCTAGAAGCTGATCTACATTCTATTAACATCTTAGAGGTATCATACATGTTAGTGATCTTTTATTTCAAATAAGTGATCTTAGTCTTAGTCTTTTCTAGGCTTTCTTTTAAATCATCATGTTTCTCCCTTGCTTCAATATATACCTTAAACCTTTGTATCAATTGTTTATGATAATTTTCATCATTACTAAATTTTTCCTTAAGAAAATTTAAAAGGTCACTAGTTTCTACTAGCCTAGTAACTAAAAGGTCTACATCAATCACTTCTTTTATTGTAGGTATTTTTGCAATGGTCAATGCAAGAAAAAACCTATTATAGAGAGGTACCAAAGCCAAAGCATTATCTACTTTAGGATCCTATGAGGGTACACTAATTCCATATATAGTTAAGGTGGATGAATATACTACAATCACTTTAAAGGGAGTTGTTGTAGGCTCTTCCAATATCATTTCCTTGCTTGACTATTTTTCCATAAATAGCTCTATAAATTTTGCTACCCCTAGAAGTGTTTCCAGGCCTTTCTTGCCTTTTAACTCTACTACTATTTTTTTCCTCAACTTATATATCTCTTTCATGGCTTGTTATAAAGTTTATAAATCCTAATTATGAGCAACTATGTCTTGCTCTATTATTTCTTCCATGGTCCTTTATTCAAGCAAATCTTCTTCTCTTACATGATGATCTAACATTCTTATTTCTTCTTCTATATATATTATTTATTTGAGTAGATCTATGTATTCATTTGTAAATATGGGTTTCTCAAGTGATTGTATTTCCTCTTTCCTTATAAATCATCTTTAGTAGACCATTCTAATATTTTAAACCCATCAAAGGTCTTATGAATTTGAGGCTTCTTCTTCATTCCTTCATCTTCACTAACGTTTATAGGTAAGGATGATAGGGTTTTATTTTGTTTTTTAATTCTATGAGACATCCTAGGAGGAGGTCTCATTCTCTTTAATGCAAAGGGCTTCTTCCCTTCAGTCTTCTTGTTCTTTTTAGGAGGGGGATTTATTGAAACTTGTTCTTCTTGTGTATCTAGTGATGGAAGAGCTTCTTCTCTTTTTAAAGGAGCCATGGTGGGAGACTCTAAATTTTATGGTGAAACTACAAGAGAAGGAATATGGTGCCTAGTTTGTTTTGGTGGAATTTCTTCCTCCATGTCCTCTAGATGTAACACTAATTTTATTCATCTTCTCCTTCCCATCATAACTACAAGTAAAACTTGAATAGCTATGGGCTAGGTAGTTGTACTAGTGCCCAAAATATCCTCTTGTGTTTTTTGTTGGACTTGTTCCTTGGGAGATTACCCTAATTATTTTCCTCTTTTTATTGAGTTTCACCAGTCCTTAGGGTTAAAAATTATTCCCAAGTGAGGTCAAGTCTAGTATTTCTTATTTCTTGTTTTGCTAGGAAATAAATTAGACAATGATGAGATAAATCTTTCTCTACCCATTTTGGTATTCTTTAGATATTTTCTTCAAGATATTACTCAAATGGTTTGGGACATTAATAGTCCTATCATGTCTTAAATGATTTAGAAATTAAAATTAAAGAGTATATATCAAAGAGTACATTCCTTCATATGTCAGATAGTTGATGATATACGAGACCACTTCCCTCTAAGCTAGAGGTAGACGAAGTCTCTCTACACCTCACTTTTTCAACACTAGCCTTTCATTATCTTGATAGAACTATTGTCTAGCTAGTTGACCATTAAGTTTCTCTTCCTATTTTTCTCCTATTCTTGGCAACCCAGTAATCTCTCCTACTAGTTCTTCTGTAACTAGAAATATAATGCCAAATACTATAACATGGTCTTTTATAAAAATTATTACAAATTCTTGAGTGAGATGTTCTAAAAAATGTTATAATTTATCAAAACAAGTATCCCATCCAACCCTATTGAAGATGGTCTAGCTATCTAGGTCTCCTTGCAACTACTTATGATTTGAGGGTTCCCTTCTCACTACAAAACCTACCATTCTAGCTAGTTTATTTTATTGTAAATTTTTTTTCAAATAGATATATTTTCAAAAAACTTAAGTTTACTTTCAAATTTTTGCTTGTAGCAAAGCATGTTTATTTAAAAATAGTGGTTTTGGTTGTAGGGTGTAGTAATGTGTAGCTTAGGTCTTTGTTTAAATGGGCTATGATCTCAATATTGATTGTTTTTCCTCATCAATTTTTAGTGTAATCATGGGCTTTCACTCTACATGCATAGATTATAGTGTGATTGATTTTACATAACATTCTTCCCCCCATGTGAGAGGTCACTTATCCCAAAGTGATGTTGTACATGTAGGACAAAAAGAGATAGGATAGGGTCATGATGAGGGTGTGAGTGTTTATTTGGCATAGTTCATGACAAGACTCGATGAATGATATTTTAATGATTAAATATGCTTTTTAATATAATGCATCTTATATTAGAAAATTAAGTGTTTTTTCATGACTAAGAGATAAACTATACCTTTTTAACCATTTTTTTCCTAGGGTTGTGACATAAGAAATATACATGTGAGTGTTTACCAAAATAGAAGATTATATTGTTGTTTCCTCATACAATTATCACCCAGGTGGTCATGATTTTACTACATTATTACCCTTAGGTAATTATGCAATCATAGAATTTTGTTCTTCAATGATGCCCTCAACAACCTGCATATAATCATGATGACCTGCAAAGGGTTAGAGAAGTGGTTTTGTAGTGGCATGAGGGATTATATCCATCCCTCAACAAGGTGGTTGTTTTATATCTTTGTTTTATATCTTGGTTATATCCTTTATAAACATGGGCAAGAGTGTGTGATGGTATTTGTTGCTATTAATCTCCTCTTCATGAGCCTACTGATGACTTGTTTCTCTTCTAGCTTACTCCTAGTCAAATGATGATGTTTACTTATGGAATATTTGTTGAGGAAACTTTTGATTTTGTAATTAGTTTCTTAGTAAAACTTAGAACCTATGTGCTAGAAAGGATCTTAGATATCAATTGTTTACATAGTGAAATAATTTTAGATGAAGTGACCATAAGTTGAGAATGGTTCTTTTATCCCTGGAGCCAAAAATTATGGTTTACAACACTCTAAATAGAGATTAGACATGTATTCTTTTGTTTTAGCCCTTTCTTTGTTATTCTAGGTTATGGTCCTCCTTAGGCAATGCTTGAATTTTCTTCTCTAAATTTTTTTTTCCTCCTTTAGCTTGTCTCGTGTCTTTCATGAATTTTTCAATAACCCATGGCTAAAGCCATAGCTCATAGTTTGTGAGAAATTAACCTACAACTATTAGAGAGCTGTATATAGAGGTCAAGATGTACCTATAGAAAATATATGTAGAACTTGTAGCCACTACAATGTTGTGCCCAATAGTGATGAAGATACCTGCAGTAGCTACAAAATAGCTTGTAGTAATTGAAGGAATTATTTCATTGACAAAGGTGCTTATAACAATGGTGAGGGTGCCTACTATAATTACAAAAAACTAATGTTTCCTATAATAGTTATGAAGATGCCCTTACTAGATCTAGGGATACCTTATAGCCTCCTTTTCTAGAGTTGTTTCTTGCCCATAGAAACTACAATTTGAACCTATCGCTACTAAAGATTGAGTCTAAAAGCAATTATAAGGAAATATGTGTTATAGGAAGATGATCAATTTTGCTCAAAATGATTCCATGTTATCTATTTTTAGTTTTTACTCCTAAATAGCTAGCAAGCTAGTTTTCTATTTAGGCCCTTTTTTATAATTTTGGGTAGCGAACAAGCTAGTTTTCTCTTCAAAAATTACCAACAATGCCCAAAAGGGGTTTTCATTATTGGATTTTTTTATTCTAACTATTACCTATAGTAGAATGTTTATTCTAGATCCTTACCATGTTAGCTATGATTTTAACTAGTCAAGGATTATGCAAAGATCTTAGTATTCATGTCAGAGAAGGGATAGAATGTCCTCTCCTTTTACATTTTCTTGTTGATTGGTGCTTCCTATGGCTGGTGAAACATCATGCTTAGTCAACATATTATTAAATATATTTTGTAATTTATTGCATACCTACTTGGTCAATTTCTCTTAAGTGAGTGGATTTTTGTATAATTTCAACCTATAGCCATTAACTAATAGATGTAATCTCACCAGATTAATGGTCTAGAGTTGCACTCATCCATTATCATGAACATGCTCAATCTCAAATGGACCAAACTATCTGGTCTAGAGTTTGCCCTTGTGATCCTTGTATTTTGAATAAAAAAGGACCCAATCTCTTACATTGAATTACTTGGTATTAATATAACTATCATGTCATCCAATATGCTATTGTTGTATAAGTTCTATGTTCTAAAGTATCTACTATATATATTTATCTAAGGCATTTAGTTTTATAAGCCTTTTTCTTATGTGCTTCAGATATATCCATCCCAAGTTCTAGTGTTGTCCATAAGGTCTTGTGCTCAAATTTAATTGGTAAGACAAGTTTCTTCCCATATACAACTCATATGGAGTGAAGCCTATAATGGTCTTCCATGTGATTCTGTACTCCCAAACAACTTCAAAAAATCTAGCCTCCCAATCCTTATGGGACATACTAATAGTCTCTATCAAAATATTTTATAACTCCTTATTGGTGACTTCTACCTATCCATTAGACTGTGGATGATATGGAGTTGATTTATCATACCTAATCTCATATTGTTGGACTAGAGTGGTAATTAAACCACTAGAATATTATGGTCTTTGATTAGTGACTATTTCTCATGGCACACCATATCTTGTGAATATTTATTTATAGAGAAAAGTTGCTACTTTTTCATCCCTAGTATGTGTAAGAGTCTTTACTTCCATCTATTTATTGATATAATTAGTACATACAATAATGCACTCTTTATTGTTTGATTTTGGAACAAAAGGTCCTACAAAATCTAGGCCCCATTTTTCAAATTGTTCAAGCACCATTTGAGGCTATAAAGGCATCTCATATGAACATGTGGATCTCACCATACATTTACATCGATCATAGTGAGTTGTATACTGTCATGTCCCCTTTTTCATGGACATTGACAGACTTGATGATTAGCCTATTATGCGACCTTTGTAGGCTAATAGGATGGATATAGGGTCATGATGGACATTGGCTTGGCTTCGATTTGCAAAATTCCTATAGTTGGCTTTCATTCAGGTTATTTCAAACACATTTGGCCTGAGCTCCTATTATTTAGGGATATTTGACATGTAGCGGAGTGCCTTTATTTTGGTATGGTCATGTGCAGAATCATTCCCTAGTTCACCAGCTTCGAATGGTTTGAGGATCCGACATGTATTGAGGGAGATATTAATATTTGATTGATTTAATCAAATATTAATTATTTAGCCTAATTTTAATTAGAAACCCTAATTCTAATTTAAGAAACCCTAATTAGGGCAAGCATATCTTTTGAGGGTATAAGGGTTTCTCATGGAGGCCATTATTGATTTATGCATTGATTATTGATTTTGATATTAAAGAAATTCTTCTGTGAAGACTGAGCCAAGGGTTCTAGGATTCCATCTGCAGTGGAAAATGTCAACTCTTCATTATGTGCAATTTAGAGGCTGTGAAATATCAGATGATCTATTGCCAAATTGAGAGATAACTTCATACAGAAGTTATCACAGAGGTATACAAATTTGAGAGGTAACTTCATCCAGAAGTTGTCACAGAGCTTTCCAGGTATTTATTTTATTAGGTTTTTGATCTAATAAGTTATACAGATATAGATCTTCTATATTAGAATCGTATATTCTTGAGATCAGGTTATTCAGCTATCAAGGGTTGAAAATAGATAGGTTGGCAGTTGTACTAAGTCCATACAGGTCTGTACAAATCCACTCAGGCACCGATCATGGTAGACAAAGATCCATAGAGACCGACATCAGCCATCCCAGTGACTGACATCAGCTGACTGAAGACTGACGTCGACAGAGAAGGACCTACAGAGACCGACATTGGCAGTATATCGATCGACGTCGGTGACTGTGTGTTCAACACAGCAGGCCGAGACGAGACAGAATTCAGGTTTCAGTTCTAGACTTGACAAAGATTAGGGTTTTAAGACTAGATTTTAATATTCTTTTATTTATATGAGAGAAGATTATAATTGTAATTATCTGAACAAGTGATAAGATATTTGATTAGCAGATAAGAGATTTACTATGGTTTTTTTGTTTATCTAAATTTATTCTGTAAGATTGTATCTTTGTTTAGAGCTATTTGTGTTTAGATATTCCCTACTGAAAGGGGATATTACAGTGGTATTAGAGCTTTTGCTTAGAAAAAGGAGCCCCTAAGTAAGGGACATCACAGTGGTATCAGAGCTTTTATTGCTATATATCAAAGTTTTGCTTCAAAAGAAGGAGCCCCTAAGTAAGGGACATTACAGTGGTATCAGATCTTTCCTTGAGAAAAAGGAGCCCCTAAGTAAGGGACATCATAGTGCTATCAGAGCCAAATTCTTGCCATCCTGTTGGGTAGATCAGAGCCAATGTCTTGCCATCCTATTGGGTAGTTTGGTTATCAGTATGGCTTTAACAAGTGACCAAGATTTGGAAGAAAGACTGCACAATGCAAAGAAGAAATTAGATAATCCATTTCAACAAGCAGATGACATTCTAAAAACTTTGGAGGAGTTAGAAACTTATTTAGGCAAGATTGATCAGTCAAATTCTTATGATATGCAAACATCATTATCTCCAGCATTTAATTTGTTAGTGAAGCCCCGATTATTGAGACATCATGATGAGGTGGTAAGACTTGCAACTCTCTCTTGCATTAGTGAAATCATGAGGATAATAGCTAGCTTTAATTTTTATGATGATCAGATTATGAGAGAGGTACTTCACACCATGGTAAAAAGCTTTGGAAAGTTGGATGACATTAGAGACCCTCATTTCTCAAAGAGAGCAAGATTACTTGAAACATTTACAAGGTATGGATTTGAAAACATTATGATGTTAGTAGGTTGTATTGGTGACATTCACAGGATGTTTAAAATATTTTGGAATAATTTAGATGAGTTTCATTCCAGTGATGTATTAGCATCAATGCACTCTATCATGTTCACAATCTTGTTTGAGGAGGAGGATAAAATTTCTAAACTTTTGGCAGAAGATTTATGGTATGTCTAGACAAAAGAGAAAAATGTCTCACCTAGAGCTAGTATGTGGTTAAAGAGTTTAATTGATAGGCCTAAGGATAGTAGTACTTTCCCTATGACATGCAAAAACTTGAATGAGGAATTTGATAGACATGTTGATACATTACAAGGAGACATTAGCACATCTTTAGGTAATGATTTATCTTCATAGGTAGGAGCAATTGAGGATGTTGTGGATGAGCTTTGTCTTAAGGTGAGTTTAGCTCAGGTGTTAGACAGTGAGGATGAGTCTGATGCTTGCATTCAGAGTGTGGAGGTATACTCAGAGGTTAGTACATTGAGTATTGGTGATGAGTATGTTTTTGTAGCTACTGATGAGGAGCATGTTGTTGAGGCTGACACACATGTTCAAGATTTGGGAGTACCTGATTCTGATGAGTTTGAGATACCAGTGGAGTCGAGTCTCCAGATTGATTCTTCTCACACATATGACAGTGTGGTACCATTCGTTGTGCTACCTTTATAGAGGGATCAATTATGGGATGGATTGGCACCATCTTTTGTAAATGGAATTGGTAGTTGGAGTTGTCCATTCTATTTGGGTTATCATACTTTGAGAGTTTGTTTCTCATGCATGCTTGACTATGGCAGTTGTGCTTTTAGAGTTTGGTTGAGTTGCATTCTCCAGTTTGATTATGAGTTCCTCTTTGATCTACTTTTGATGATATCACAGGAACTTGTATTGATTTACAGTAGTGCAGAGCATAACTACATTTGGGATCCAGGTGGATCGAGTGGTTCATTATTCTGAGATTGCTTGGGGACAAGCAATTTATGGAGGGGCAGATTGTCATGTCCCCTTTTTTGTGGACATTGACAGACTTGATGATTAGCCTATTATGCGACCTTCGTAGGCTAATAGGATGGATAGAGGGTCATGATGGAGATTGGCTTGGCTTCGATTTGAAAAATTCTTATAGTTGGCTTTCATTCAGGTTATTTTAGACACATTTGGCTTGAGCTCCTATTATTTAGGGATATTTGACATGCAGCGGAGTGCCTTTATTTTGGTATGGTCATGTGCGGATCACTCCCTGGTTCACCAGCTTTGAATGGTTTGAGGATTTGACATGTATTGAGGGAGATATTAATATTTGATTGATTTAATCAAATATTAATTATTTATCCTAATTTTAATTAAAAACCCTAATTCTAATTTAAGAAACCCTAATTAGGGCAAGCATATCTTTTGAGGGTATAAGGGTTTCTCATGGAGGCCATTATTGATTTATGCATTGATTATTGATTTTGATATTAAAGAAATTCTTTTGTGAAGACTGAGCCAAGGGTTCTAGGATTCCATCTATAGTGGAGAACATCAACTCTTCATTGTGTGCGATTCAGAGGCTATGAAATATCAGCTGATCTATTACCAAATTGAGAGATAGCTTCATACATAAGTTATCACAGAGGTATACAGATTTGAGAGGTAACTTCATCCAAAAGTTGTCACAGAGCTTTCCAGGTATTTATTTTATTAGGTTTTTGATCCAATAAGTTATATAGATATAGATCTTCTGTATTAGAATCGTATATTCTTGAGATCAGGTTTTTTAGCTATCAGGGGTTGAAAACAGATAGGTTGGCAGCCATACTAAGTCTATACAGGTCTGTATAGATCTGCTCAAGCACCGCTTGTGGTAGATAGAGATCCACAAAGACTGACATCAGCCATCCCAGTGACTGACATCAACTGACTGAAGATCGACATCGGCAGAGAAGGACCTACAGAGACCGACATCCGTAGTATATCAACCGATGCCAGCGACTGTGTGTTCGACACAACAGGCCGAGATGAGACAAAATTTAGGTTTTAGTTCCAAACTTGCAGAAGATCAGGGTTTTAAGACCATATTTTAATATTCTTTTATTTGTATGAGAGAAGACTGTAATTGTAATTATCTGAACAAGTGATAAGATATTTGATTAGCAGATAAGAGATTTACTATGGTTTTTTTGTTTATCTGAATTTATTCTGCAAGATTGTATCTTTGTTCAGAGCTATTTGTGTTTAGATATTCCATACTAAAAGGGGATATTACATATACCTTATTTCATATTAATGGATTGAGAGCTAATACTACATTGTTTTTAAAATTTTTACTACTGTATGCTTGGCTACAAAGTGCCCTCCACAAAGTTCATCATGGAAATATGTGAGGATATATAGAACTTCATCTTCTCTGAGACATATTTTGATGATGAAGTCAGGTCTAGTATAGAAAATAAATATGGACAACCAAGAATACCTACCACTTTTATGAATCAAATCTCTTTTTTATTTAGGGAGGAAGTGCTATGGGAGTATCCCTGCTACAATGTAGTTAGCAATATCAACATACCAAGGTGTAGTAAGGGTGAGGGAGAATAGGTGTTCATCTAGAAATGATTCATCCACTATGGTATTATCTTGAGGGGATTTTAGTCATGATAGGAAGTTAGCCATGATATTTTCCTTACCAAGCTTCTCTATAATAGTTAGATCAAATTATTGTAATAATAACAACCATCTTATCACTTTTCCTGGGATAACTAGTTTGTTCATAAGGTACCTAATGGATACATGGTCTATATGAATAAGGACTTGATACCCTATTATGTAGTGATAAAATTTGTTGATGGCATAGACTACTACCAAGAATTTTTTTAGTGAACATGTAATTTAATTTTATTTCTTGTAGGTTCTTGCTTAAAAAATATATGGCATAGTTGAGTGCTTCTTATTTTTGGCCTAGCACAACTCCCAAGGTAGTATCTAAAGCATCAATGTGAATATGGAAGGGAAGCTTCCAATCAGGACCATGCAGAATTGGGTTGGTGGTCAATAATTCCTTAAATTATTTGAAGGTTACATCATAGGTAAGATTCCATATGAATTTAACATCTTTAGTAAGGAGAGTAAACAATAGTGTTGCTACTTTGCTAAAATTATTGATAAATATTCTGTAGTAACCAACATGTCCTAAAACACTCTTGACATCCTTCTATTTTTTAAGTATAGGTAGATTTTTTATTATGCTGATTTTTATAAGGTCAACATTGATTCCTTCAATAAATACATGGTGGCCTAAGACAATGCCTTCTATCATTAGCATGTAGTATTTCTTTTGGCTTAAGGATAAATGGTTCTCATAACAATGTTGCAATAATTTATTCAGGTTCTTCAAGCACTCATAAAAATTTTCTCCATAGATATTGAAGTCATCCATGTAAACTTCTACACATTCATTGGCTAGATCTAAAAATATACTCAAGATAACCCTCTAAACTGTTATAAGAGTGTTGCACAATCTAAAAGATAATATAATGTAAGCATAAGTACCCTAGGGATAAATGAAGGTGGTCTTCTCCTAGTCCTCAAGAGAAATTCTAATATGGTTGTAACCACTGAAGCCATCCAGAAAGGCAAAATATTTTTTTCCTGCCAATGTGTCCAGTACCTAATCAATGAATGGCAAAATAAATGATCCTTTCTAGTTGTTGTATTAAGTTTCTTGTAATCTATGAAAACATTCCACTCTTCATTTTTCTTTGGTACAATTACCAATGGTGAAACCCATTTACTATCTGAGATAGGATATATAAATCTAGTGGTTAGGAATTTTTGTAGTTCCACTTTGACTATTTATATAGTTGGATTCATCTTACATTATGGTTGTTTGATTGGTTAGAACTCTTATTTTATATAGATGTGATGTGTACATGTTTCTAGGCTAATTCCTTGCATATCCTCATAATCCCATACAAAAACACATTGGTTTGCATGAAACATACTGACTAGGTGCTTTTCCTTATTTGACTCCAACTTGTTATTAATAAGCAATGTTTCTCCTAGAGAAATTTCAATTTACTTTGCAAGTGATTTCATCATTTATAAATTTTTGATGGACTTGGTATGGTCGTAGCTGATGGAATGTTTCTGATATAGATGCAATAGATTTATATTCTTTCCAAAAGTTGGCAAATGGGCACTTTAAGCATTTCAAGTTGTTGAGATCGTTAAGATTAGTTTGGTAACTATTTTAGAGAACATTTGAGAGAATTGTATCTTCCTCTTGATTAGCCAAGATGCATGCATGGTCTATGGTGAATACAATAATCAAGAGAGGTTGGTCTACTTCATCATTTTCAGCCCATAATGTATGATTTGGTTCCAAGGATGGTTGTGTTAGAGGATAGAGGACCAAATTCTTAGTGTGGTTTCAATTATATATCAAAATATTACCTAATTTGTAGATGATGAAGGCATCAGCTGTGGCAAGCCAAGGTCATCCTACGATGAGAGGGTATCCACCCAAATTAGACTTTCGTTGTTGTATAATGAAATCTATAAGATACTCCCAAGAATCTAAAGTAATGACAAGATCTTCAATGACTCCTAGTTTGAATATAGACCTACCAACCATTTACAACATTGTAGATGTGGGAAAAATATTATTCAACTATAATCTTTTCATGGTTTCAATTGTCATTAAATTTATTACAGCCCTTAGGTCTATCAATATATTGGACAACTACTGGTCATGGATCTAGACTATTACTACTAGGTATCTTAGATTTGAATATTGTTTTGGTAGGGTGTTTCTTAGTATAATGTCTATCAATTGGCCAATTGCATGCAGTGTATTAGGATCTTTCTTCTTCCTTCTAGGTTTATGTAGACTTAGGTCTCTTAAAACTTTGCAATAAATGGGCACATCCTTGATGGACTAGAAGAGACGAATTTTAATATAGAGATTCTTGAGCTACCCTATGAAGTCAAATTCAAGCTTAGTTGTGTGGTGCTAAAGGCTAAGACATTCTAAAAATGGTGGGACTACTACATTAGTAGCTTTATTTACTAGTTCATAAAGTTTTTATGTTGGTGAAGGTGGGTTATCAAGATATTTTGGAGTTTTTTGAGATAAATCCATTATTATGGTTGGGTTTGGGGGTGGCAGAACTCTTTTTTAATGTATATGAACTTCATTGATATTCATTGTATATGCTAGGTAATAGACATGTTTAGTACTAAATGTCAGTTACACATAATTATTTGTAAGATTTTGTATAAGTTGGATAGGGAGCTGATTAGGCTTGGGACTAGCTTATGTATTGTGCATAAGAGTAGGAGGTTGTTGTTGCTATTGTGGATGGAATCCTCCCTATTAGATTCCCCAGGGTTGATTGGGTCTCCAGGGCTACTACCACTGCTTTGTGAGGGGTGGGACTTGGGGTGGTTTCCAAGCTTGTATCCAAGGTGAGAATACATTTTGTGGAGGATACCAGGAGGTGAAGGGGTGGCTTGTCTAAGGTAGTTTCTAGCTAAGATTAGGAGGTGGAAGGTTCATCTATAGACTAGTCCAATTGGGAGTAGTATTTGAAAATTATGAATTAAAAAAGGTGGATTTTGTCTCATACTTAGATAAGATGATCATTGAAACCAATTATTTCTTTATGAAACATAGAAGACTTGGTATCTATCTCCTCCTATAGTGTTTATCTCTACTATTTCTAGTTCTTAAGCTATGATGTTAGCTATCTTAGCTTAAACCTTGTGACACCTATAGTCTATCTTCTTCTTCTTACAATATAAACAATAGATGGTCAAAGCTTGATCCAAGGATACTTTATTTTGCCTTGTGTGTAGGATATCTATTTGGGTGGCCAAGTGACTAATGATATCCTATTTCATGTCTTTTAATAGGTTACTAACTTCAGATTTTGATAAGCCATTTATGACTTTTAGTGGAAGCTTGATACCCCATACTTTATTTATGGCAAACCTGGAATAATTTTTTCTTAGATATTTTATTTCAATGAATGTCATTTGGGAAATATCTCTCCCACTCATTAGGTCCAAGGATTCTAGACAATCTTCTTTGACTCCTTTTAATAAGATGAGTTTTAGAGGCTCTTCTCCTAGTGTACTTTGCTTGAATTTTTGTACATTAAACATGAATCATTCAATGTAGTCTTATAGTGATTTATCTACTTATTGATTCATTATAAAAATGTCATTTCTTATATATTTTATTACTCATCCATACTCATAATACTTAACCAAAAACTTCTTTTTCATGTCTTCCCAATTACGGATTGAATTACTACTCAGTCCCATGAACTAACAAAGTGCTAAGTCTTTGAGGGTGGTAGGAAAAAGTTTAAATTTATGTACATATTGCCTATATTCATAGCTTCTATAGAGGATATCAAAGTCAAAAAAAAAAGTGTTTGGGTCTTATCATAATGTATCTCTAAAATTGGGCAAGGCTAAGGGTAAGATATTTTTTATTTGTGTTACACCCATTGCAACTAGAATAGGAAATTCAAAAGTAACTATGTATTGATTCTTATTGTCATCTAAAAATTCTCCTTCTCCATTTATGATGGATTTTTTTGTGATATGAATACCAAAGGTACTCAGGATCACATCCTCAAATTCTATATTATTCATTTGGTCATCATGATAGTAGATGTTTATCTATTAATCCATAGTCTTTTTTCCAAATGAAAACTCTGAAGACTCTCCTGAGATTTCTTTGATTTGTTCAAGAAAGATTTGTTGGAATATTATTATGATGTTAATTTGTAGAGTATTTAGTTCATGTAGATCTTCCCCTTCATTTCTTATTACTATCTCAACTAATGCTTCCTTTGCCTCTTTTTTCTTTTTCAAAGTTAGTAATACTTCTTCTGCAAGTTACTTCCTTTGGTTTGTATTGTTCCCTTCTTTGAGAGCCTTATAACTTATGGTATATATTTCAATAGGATTCTTAATTGCTTCAGGTATTTATGGTTATTTCTCGATAGAAATTTGTGGTTTGTGTGGTAGGAATCTCCCTTGAGAATCTCTTTTTCTCTACATAAATGTTTTACCACTCCTTTAGTTGGCATATCCCTTCCTACACAGGGTTAGTTTTTTTCATTTTTGTGTGTTTCAGGGGTTGTTTCAAAATAAGTAAAAATAAAATGTAGAGAAATAAAGGAATGTAGAAGTCAAAATAATAAGAAATAAAATTTTACCTCTAGAAAGTAGTAAAGTTATATAATGAAATTAGGAAATGAAAGCAGGAAAGTTACTATGTAAATTAGAAAATAAAAGCAGTAAAATTAATCTAGACAACATGAAATGAAAGTAGTAAAATTTAATCTACAAAGAAATAATTGAAAACCTCCCCAATAATGACACCAAAATGTTGGTCACACTTATTACCTAGCTGATACCAGATTCTTAAATTTTCTTAACACTAATTACCAACCTAGGGTACATAGGCTTTTCAAAGATGTCAGTACTATATATGCATTATTGATTTATAGGCTAAACTAATTAATGGTTATACTAAAATGAAATTTTACTATTTTCACTATATAGATATACAAGGAAATTATTATAATATAATGTATAAGTTCTTCAAACTTATTAGTCACACATGCATCACACTTTATATAATCAACTAGTAATGAAATCAATTCACACAACACATTTTAATCTACGAAGGGTTAGGATATTCACTATAACTAATTTTGAGGGGTCCCTCCTCATTCATAATTGATTTCAAATCCTTCTTTGAGAGACTTAAAAAAGCTTCCTATAAAATAAACTTTTTCATTACTCAGATCTATAGAAATTAAAGATTGCAAAAATAGATTAAAAAAATAAAAAATTAGAATGCAATTACTATCTACAATTCCATAATTATAAATCTAATCTAAGTTATTCCATTAAATACAAAGGAAGTTTATTAGCTTAATCAAAAACACTAAACTAGGAAAGATACAAATACTTTACAACTAACCCAGTCAACTTTTAGGTGGTTAATAACTTAAAGTTACTTATTTTTAGGCTTGATTGGGTAAAGGACAATATATGAAACATTGTTGTTTTATTTATTTTCTCATTTGTATTTCCATTATCTTATTCATATTTTGGTAGCACATCCAAGATTCACTTCATGTGATGGGTCCGTATAACTGTTATGAAGAATCCTCTTCAATTATTTACTTTATTCCTAGGATAGTTGGATGCGTCCTTAAAAGATAATTACTTATTGCCACAATAATGGTTTATTTCTATGTAGTGGCTACAGGATAATGTAGGTGAAAAAATGTAATTGATATGGATAATCTGTAGGTGAAAATCCTATATTTTGGTAGTGGTTATGGGAAACTTGTAAGTGGAAAGCCTACAATTGTTATGGGTAACTTGTAAGTGAAAAACCTATAGCTTGTCAGTTACTAAAGGTTAGAAGCCCCTTTTACTATGGGATTATATATAAGTTTTGTGATCAAGAAAGATTATTTCAGTCTTATTATACCCTTTAAATGTTTTTTAAATTGTGTTTCACAAATATATAATATAATAAAAGAAAAAACATCATTAATCCATAACATAACATGGATAGTTATATGGGATCGTGTGTGTGTGTGTGTGTGTGTGTGTGTGTGTGTGTGTGTGTGTGTGTGTGTGCACGTGTGTGTGTATAATTGAGTATAGATGAGGTTATAAAAGTAATAATTGGTGACATCATCAGTCACCACTAATAAACCTAGTGATGCAAATAATAAGAAAATTAGGCAAAAGTGAGAATATGATTCCTGATGTGTTTTCATGTAATATTGATGGATTGTATTATATGAACATATTTTTTAGGAATTTATTAATATAGTTAGTTTAATAGGTGGGAACATTGAAGCCAAAATGGCTTATCTAGTTGAGTGGAGTCTATGAGAGAGAATATCAATAGATTGGTCTACAAGACCAAAAGTTTCCATTAGTCATTGTAATAATTTTGATGGAGGTTAATATTAGGATTTTATAATATCATATTAATGAATTTAAATCCTTTGTTTATTTTCAATCATGTGTCATAAGTTCTTGTTTCCTTGACTATGTTTTGAATTCAGATGTTGGCAGTTTTGAGTATCTTGAAGAGAAATGTTTGAGATTATATATCTTATTTTGAATAATATAATGAATTTTATGATGAAATCAAGGTCATGAATTTTATTAATATGTAATTTTTTTCTATTTTTTTTTCAAAATTGATTTTATGTCTCAACTATTCAAGATAATTTTTTTGTGTATGCACAGGTCTTTATGAATAATAGTTTGAGAAGAACTTCAAATGGTGGTTGGAACTAAAAGGTGTTGTGGACCTAAATTAAAGTTTTATAATGTATATTTTATTGGAATATTATTTATTCTTTCCATGTTAGTTTTTTTAATATTCTTCAATAAATATTAAAGGGTAATGTGTTGCTAAGAAGGCCTACTAGGTCTTCATAAGACCTAAAAGAAGAGTAAGCGATGTTTGAGCTATGGATAACCTAATGTATTGGTTAATTAATGATTAATTAATGTTATTTTAATATTATAATATATATTACATGGATTAACTAAGAGGTTTGAATTGAATGGCTGATTTGTAAACTGAAAATACAAGTCTAGTACATCTGAAAAACACTTTTTCACGTTTAAGAGATCCTTCAATTTCTCAATTTTTTGTTTAATTTTGTATAAATAAATTAAAACTAGAATTGAAATGAAGATTAGAATTAAATAATAATCATATAAAATTAAAATAATTCACCAGCAAATTGATAATGGAGTTTGGCTTCAATAGCCTATGTCTCTGGGTCTGCTCAAAGTGAGGACTATTCTCATTAATTTTGTGCAACAAATGGCTTCCAAAATCAATACAAGTGTTAAATTCACCTTCTCTGATCTCTACTTGCCTATAATTATATCTCTTAGACCTAAAAATAATGGCCCAAGGTTGTCCAAAGCAATAATAAGACTCTAACCTTCTTAAATATCTTTACACAATCAGCTTATGCCTCTTCAAGTAGAATTTTGTTCCTTATATAGCACTTATACCTCTATAGCACAAGCAGTCAAAGGCTATTCCTTTTTCACCAAAGGTGAAAGGTTCAAACCACTGGCCTCCTCTTTAGGTTCTTGGAAACTGTTGGTCTTCCTCCTTTGGCATATTTGAATCTTCTTTTATCCCACATGTGTTGGGTATAATGGTTTTTCAAGATTAAAATAGGTAGGTTAGCTTCCTTTCAAATGTCAATTCCTACTTGGTAGGAGACTTAGGCACTAGCCATTGGACTTGGTCATTGCATGGACTTTGTGGTGATGTGGTAGTTGAGGCATGTTGGTAGGTGGTATCTTATTTCAAAGTGATACACATTTGAAACTTAAATACAATTTCTCAAATAACATGTGAATAAAAACAAACACCAAACCAATTTTTTTTTGTACCAAATCATTTTTTATGTGTAAAATGGCTATTGATCTACTTGGCATATTAAATAGTGCCATGTCACTTTTGACACCCCTTTATTCACCTGTCACAAGATTTCTTCAACTAGCTATATCTTGAGCATCTGGACTCCATTTTTTGTTTCGAAAGAAGCACTAGAAAGCTCTCAACAAATTATATGATGTGAAAATGATTTGAAAAGAATTTAAAGACTTTCAAAAATGGAACGGTACATGGATCCACATGGATCACTTCTCCCCACTGGGAACTTTTGGACCTCCAATAGTTAAAATTATTTGGTAATGAGGTGAGGGTATTTTTCCCTCACCTTTTTGACTTCCATCCATTTGGCCTTGCTTGGGTGCATCCCTTTGAGACCAACATGAAGATATTTAACATTACCTCTTTGCAAATTCTACATATTCCTATCAAGTATAGTATCTTCCTATAATTTGGCTATATATTCAGGAGAAAAATCATCAAGGAAAGGAATGGATACACTTTCATCATGATCAATTATTATTGGAGGCTCATACAATTTCAAATTTTCCACATTTACAATTGAATAAATCTGCATGTAAGATGGTAAATCTAATCAAAAAGTATTTGTGCCAATTTTTTTTGTTATCTGAAAAGGACCTTACCAGATTGATTTCAACATTTTACCTTCACTTGTCAATCTTTCCTTACTAATGTGAAGCCATACCATATCACCTATAACAAATTGGTGATCAATATGATGTTTGTCATGCTTGGCTTTGTACATGGCTTAAATTTTCTCCAATTGAGTATGAATAGTCTAATGTATGAGCTATATTTTTTCAATGAACTTCTTAGCTCGAATGGCTTCTTTTGGTTCACCAACAGCTATATCCTATTCATAGCAAACATCTAAAGGAGATTTAGGCAAGTATCCATAACAAACTTCAAATGGAGATTTCATAATAGAAGAATTAAGTGCCCAGTTATATGCATGTTGTATGTAACATAATTGTTCATCCCATAACTTTGGATGTTTATTGCTATAACCCCTAAGCAAATGTACCATAGTGTGGTTCACAATCTCTGTTTCTCTGTCGATTTGTGGATGAAATGCAGTGCTCTTTTTTAATTTAGTGTCCATTAGTCCCTACAAAGTTGACCAAAACTCCCCAATAAATCAAGAATCTCGATCAAAAATAATTGAAGTAGGCAAACCAAAATGAACCCATACATGTTTAAAGAATAAGTGTATAGTGCCTTCGCTAGTAATTTGCTTAGTTCAAGGAATCAAAACACATATTTTGCTAAATCTATCCACAACAACATATAAATAGTCATGTTTTCTTTGTGTCATAGGCAACCCACCCAAAAAATCCATGGAGATACTTCCCCAAGGGTGAGTAGGAATAGGTAGAGGAGTGTAAAGTCCCAGTTTCCTGTAACTAGGTTTACTTGTGGCACAAAGGGTACATCCCTTTATATATTTAGCAACATTTTCCTGCATATGAGGCCAATAAAAATACATTTTCAAATGTTCAACCATTTTAGCAACTCTAAAATGACAAAAAGTAATAGAAGTGTGTGCTTCTCTAATCATGTGCACCCTCTCATTTTGAGGAACACATAGTTTACACAAATGATACAAAAGATCATTGTGTACATGATAGTGTAATTCTTCTACTTGTCTACTACTCACCAAGTCTTTATAAACATCCTGAAAATCAAGATCATTAACATATTGTTCTTTATAACTTTCATGAGACAAAGAACCATGTTGTAAAAGAATAGATGCAACAACCATAACAGGCCTAGATAGCATATTTGCAACCTTATTCTGAATTCCTCTTTTATACTTGATCACAAGATGAAATTGTTGTAAGAAACCCATCCAATGAAAATGTTTAGACTATTGTATTTTGGTTTGTGATTGGAGATACTATAAGGGCTGATGATATGTATGTATTATTGTTTCTTTTCCCATTAAGTAATGTTTCCATTTTTTAACACCTTAAACCAATGCATACAATTCCTTATCATAAGTTGGATATTTTCTTACTACACTTGTAAAGGTTTTAGAATGATAACAAATTAGTTTCTTACCTTGCATTAAAATAGCTCCCATAGCATACTCACTTGTATCCGTCTCAATCTCAAATGGTTGTTGTATATCAAGAAGTGCCAAGACTGGAGCAATACTTATCTTTTCTTTCAAAGTGTTGAAGGCTTTTTGATGTTTGCCTCCCCACTGAAAGACCTATTTCACACTTGTCAAAGAATGCAAAGGTGATGCAACATATGAAAATTGAGTAATAAACTTTTGCCAAAACTGTATAGCACCAAGAAAACTTTTAACCTTAGTTGTGTTAGTGGGTGTAGGCCAATTAACAATGACTGCCACTTTTGCAGGATCAATTTTCAATTTACCATGTCTTACAATGTAACCCAAGTATATCAAAGAGGTCTTGCCAAATTCACATTTTGACATTTTTAGATAAAGTTTTTTCCTTCATAATGCATCCATGACTTTCTTAATGTGGGTCACATGCTCTTCCCAAGACTTGCTGAAAATCAATATATCATCTACGTAAACTATAACAAAATCATCAAGGAACTATCTAAAAACATCATTTATCAATCTCATGAATATAGGTGGGGCATTACATAACCCAAAAGGCATAACACGCCATTCAAACAATCCCTATTTTGTTTTGAAGGTGGTTTTCCACACATCACCTTCATTAATTCTTGATGATATCCACTTCTCAAATCCAGCTTAGTGAAATAAATAGCATGTTTTAATTGATCCAGCAAATCATCAATAAGAGGAAGAGGGTAATGACTATTAATATTGATTTTGTTTAAAGCACAAAAATCAACACACACTCACCAAGTTCCATCTTTCTTTGGCACCAAAATAATTGGTGAACCAATAGGAGATGAACTTGGATGAATAACACCTCTATCTAATAGATCCATTACCTATTTTTTATTTCCTCATTTTCCACCACTAATAACCTGTACATGCCAATGTTAGGAAGAGGAGAATCTTGCAATAGCTGAATTCCAAGTTGAACTCCCCTTTTAGGGGGCAAGCCCTTAGGATCCTAAAATACATCATCATAAGTAGAAATGATTTCAACCAATTCATTCTTGTGTCTAGGATCAAACTTTTTCAAAGCTCGATAATATTCTTTTTCCTTAGACTTAATCAACATGAGACAAAAAGTCTTGCTTGAATTAATTAGTCTTTTCATTTGCCCTACTATAACCAAGGAAATACTTGTTCTAATGTGATGTGCTCTAACTATATATTCAATGCCATCCTTAACAAGCAAGTACTTATTCTCCTCTCTATAAAAAATTTCTTTTCTATCATAAAGATATGGGCTTCCCAAAACAATACCACATATTTCCAATGGAACAACATCCAACTCAACCTCATCTACGAACTTGGATGTGATGGAAAACCTTAGTCTACAAGTTTGTGAGACTTGTAGGTTTGCATTGTCACACACCCAACCTAGTGGATAAGGCTTCAGATGGGGATTAGTTTGTAAGCCTAGCTTCTTGACAACCTCTTTAGAAATTAAATTTGCTTGTGAACCACTATCAAATAGAGTGTCAATCTTAGTATGTTTTGAAACAAATCTAATGTGAAATAATTCATTTCTTTTCTTATCAACATGCACAAAATTTTGTTTAGAAGAAGATGCATCATTTGATGACTTAGTGCTAGAAACTGAAAGAGAAAAATAATTATGTAATCTCATAGCTATGATCTTAGTTTCATCACATGAGTCTAAACCTAAGTCCTAAACCATAGCTTTAGCCTTCTTTTCTTTCTTTTGATACCTCTTAGGCCATAACTCAGGGTGTAGTTTCCAAGACTTAGACTCATCATGATTTTTCTTTCAATGATTACAAAATGGTTTTCCCTCTTCTTCTTTTTTAACAATAAAAGTGGATTTTTGTTTACCCTTCCTAATGAACTTTCCCCTTTGGCTTGCTTAACATTAGATTGCTTAATTTTTACTTTAGGAAAAGATTCTTTTGATTGTTTTCCTCTAACCTCTAAATGAGTGGCTTGAACACATACTACATCTAAATTAATGGGATTGAACATAAGAATCATGTCTTAAGTAAATATGTAGCCCACCTATATATTTTATTAGTGTTTCTTGTGTGTATAGAGGAACATTCAAAATTAAAGCTTTTTTCCTAAATTCTTGTGTATAATCTTGAACATTTTGGCCTTTTCTTTGTTTGAAACTTTGCCAATCCATCATGGCTTGTTGCATATAGCCTAAAGGATAGAATTGCTTTTTGAGTTCTTCAATAAATTCATTTCAAGTAGAAATCAAGTTACCTTTTTAAAGCTTGGCTTCCTTCAACTTACTCTCCCACCAGATGAGAGTTGTGCCTCCCATACAAAGAGTAGCCAATTGAATTTTTGACTCATCCCTTGCAATATTTTGGACCCTACAATAAACTTCAATCTACTTGACCCAATTATCTAACTTTTTGGCATTAAATTCACCATTAAACATTGGTAATTGAAACTTAATATTCAATTTTAGTGAAGGGAGAGATTTCACAAATTTTTTTACCGTTATCTGATGAAGAAGGTTTTTCAATTTCTTTACCTTTTGATTCTTGTGAATTACATTCTTTTTCATTCTTAGATTCCTTTGTTTGTCATGATATAGTTCCTCAACCATACTTCTCATGTCCATGAAAGCTTGGTGGAAAGCTTGTTCGGATTCCATCTCTTCTTCGGCCATTCTTGAAACACACCTTGAACCAATCTCTAGATTATAGTCAATGAGTTTTCCTTCACCCTTTTGGGATTTAGACCTTGTCAACATACACTAGCAATCATTTTTAAATAACAACCACTCTAATACCAAAAATATAATCTATAAACTGAAAATACAAGTGTAGTATATCTGAAAAACACTTTTTCACATTTAAGAGATCCTTCAATTTATTAATTTTTTTGTTTAATTTTGTATAAAGAAATTAAAACTAGAATTTAAATGAAGATCAAAATTAAATAATAATAAGAGAAAATTAAAAGAATTCACCAACAAATTGATAACAGAGTTTGGCTTCAATATCCTACGTCTCTGGGTCCATTCGAAGTGAGGACCATTCTCATTAATTTTGTGTAACAAATGGCTTCCAAAGTCAATACAATTTTTCAATTCACCTTATCTAATCTCTGCTTGCCTATAATTATATCTCTTAGACCTAAAAATAATGGCCCAAGGATGTATAAAGTAATAATAAGACTCTAACCTTCTTAAATCTCTTTACACAATCAACTTCTTCTGCCTCTTCAAGTAGAATTTTGTTCCTTATATAGCACTTACACCTCTGTAGCACAAGCGATTAAAGGCTATTCTTTTTACACCAAAGGTGCAAGGTTCAAACCACTGGCCTCCTCTTTAGGCACTTGGAAACTATCGGTCTTCCTCCTTTGGTGCATTTGAATCTTCTTTTATCCCATATATGTTGGGTATAATGGTTTTTCAAGCTTAAAATAGGTAGGTTAGCTTCCTTTCAAATGTTGATGCCTACTTGGTAGGAGAGTTAGGTGCTAGTTGTTGGACTTGGTCATTACATGGACTTTGTGGTGATGTGGTAGCTGAGGTGTGTTGGTAAGTGGCATCTTATTTTAAAGTGATATGCATTTGAAACTTAAATACAATTTCTCAAATAACATGTGAATAAAAACAAACACCAAACCAAATTTTCTTACACTAAATCATTGTGCCACATGTCAAATGGCTATTGGTCCACTTGTCATATTAAATGGTGCCACATCACTTTCAACACCCCTTTATTCACCTATTGCAAGATTTCTTCAACTATCTATATCTTGAGCATTCGGACTCCGTTTTTCATTCTAGAAGAAGCAATAGAAAGCTCTCGATCAATTCTAAGATGTGCAAATGATTTGACCAAAATTTGAATAATTTAAAAAATGGAATGGTACATGGATCCACCTAGATCAATGGCTGACTAAGAAGGATATGATCAAGTGTCTTATATAAAAATAAGGCTAATTAGGCCTATTTGGGAATGTTAGAGAAAGTGAATAACAAGTGAATGATATAGATATTTGGTGAGTAGAAGTGGCTCATGTAGACCATAATAGAAGTGTCATTAATATATATAGAGGTTTTACATATGAGAATCAAGGTTATAATACCTAACCAAGTCATGAATAAGGCTAGTTGAGCGAAGAAGGTTAGAAACTAGCTTTAGAGGGATAGAAGTTTTTGAAGAAATGAGGAAGAAGATAATTATTTTTTATATAAGTAATAAGGGATTATGAATTGAACAAGTTTATCAAGTGTTTAAGTTGGTTTTGAGTCATTTAGGGGGTTGGTACCTCCTTGTAAGTGGGTGCTTGCTAAAGCCTAGTTGAGTTGGTGCTTAGTTAGTTGGGGTTGGTGTTCCAAGTGGATTTAGTGCTTCACTAAAGATTGGTGATTGTATTATAGAACTATAGTTCATTTTCATCATCAATGTATTGTATTCCCTTTAAGGGTTTTTATCATATATATAATATGTTCATGTGTTTCATGCTCTTATGATTTGGTGCTTATGCTTGTTAAGATGTACATGATTGTTAGAATGGTTCATGTATGTTAAAGTCAAATTGAATGAAAGTTTTGAAGACTGATTAACCCTCCCTCTTACTCATTTTTATTCTTAAAAAAAGGGAAGGGACACTTATAATATTATTTAATGTTCCTCCTTCCAGTTTAACAAAGCCTCTCCTTAAAACTAGTACATAAAGGTCATCACCCAAAATAATAGAATACATGTTACAAGGCTCTAAAGAATAAAACTCAACTAGTGAAAAACCCATGTGGTGAGAAGCACTCAAGTCAATTACCCATGAATATGTTGAATATAAAACTTCTACAAGCACCCTGCCCTTTTCTTTCTCTTTTCCCTTTCCCTTTGCCTTAGTAGAATCTTGGGAAAATGAATTCTACTTGATGGACTCAGGAACACCTATGTTGTTCTTCTCTAGGAGATGAGTTAGGTGATCTATTTGATTCTTCATGCAATTTATTTCATCATGCCCATTTTTTTTACTATAGGTACACTTAAACTTCTCTTTCTTGGGTTTTCCATTAAAAGAAGAGGATTCAATATTGGTTTGGTAGAGGTTGATTCTTTATTATTCTCTTAATCCTTATTATTCTTCTTCTTCTCTTTATTTAAATTATTTACTTTCCCATTCCCATCAATTAGGGCTTGAGGTTTTTTGAAATTTAATGTTCCCATTTGAATAAAATTATCTTTCTCCCTAGTTAAGTCAGCAATGAAAGCATCTAAAGATGGCATTTTTCATGTAGTGCTAAAACAAATTTAGTAGCACAGAAAGTAGAGATAAAGACTAAATATTTAGGACCTAGTTTAAAGAGTATAAAAATAACAAGTTGGTCATCTTATTTATTTATCCCATATTATTTCAACTACACTCTCAAGGACTTAAACTTAATGAATAAATCTTGGAGGTGTCAAAGTTGTAAGGACTTAGGCTAATGAGTTCATTCTCAAGTTCTTAACCTCTCATCACATCTTGCTCTCAAAATAATTTAACTAGAATTGTCCATACATCATGAGGTGATTTAGAAAGCTCTAATTGAAATAAGAGATCATTTACTTTAGAAGTACATAATATCCCATAGGATTCATCACTATGGTTATATCACTTAACTATCTCTACATTTGTGCTAGGTTTAGTTTCATCACTCATGGTTATCCTATACAAACCCTTACTCCTTAGAATGACTATAATCTTTATTTTGCATTCATGATAGTTAAAGGGAGTTAGTGGGTCTATTGAAATTGAATCAATTATTGAAAATTGAGATGTAGAATTAGTTCAATTTAAAGTAGTTGTAGAAATAAAAGTGCAAGTGAAATGCAAAGAGTGACCAAAAAGGAACAATACACCCCCCTAAACCATGAAATGGTGAACCCCCCAAATGTTACAAATGCACACTCAAAATACATTGGACTCAATCATTAGTGCATATTTAAAAATCAATGTAATGATTCAAAAGATGAGATTTTGTAAATAGAAGAGGATGTCAGACTCAGTTGATAATACATCTAAAGAAGCAAGTACAATGTTATAAAGTGAAAAAATGAATAACACTTTATTTTTAAATGTTTTCCATAATTTATTATTTTATAAAAATCAATAAAAAATATCCACTAACAATGCTAAACTTGACCAATCTTCTTATGCATTACTTGTGCATTAAAAGAAAAAGTAGCCTATTTATCCTTATTTTAAATCAAGCCATTAAAAAATAATTTAACATGATAAAAACATTAGGGAAAAATTCAATAGACTTATCTTATTTTGAAAGAAACTTTAAATACTTTGAAATAATAGGAGTCTTTTGTGATGCTTCTTGACTAACTCATTCACATGGACTAGTAGTTCCAAGTAGTTGATAATGAGAGTGGTCTCAATAGGTGAAATGTTTTTATCCATGAGCCATCTAGAAGAAATTTAAAACCCAATTTGAACATGAAAAATGAAATGAGTTTGAACATATGTCAATACTGAACAAAGCAAACCAAACTTGAGGCTATATGGAGGCATGCAATTTTTTTGTAGAAACATTTACCAAGGCACACCAAATATGCAGTCATAAAAAAACCACAAAAATTATAGTAATGGATTCTAATGAATTAGTTATAAATAAAAGATGACTCCACCAAATATTTAAAAAGTCCCACAAGTGGATTGTGAAAACTATATTTTATTTTCAAATAACAAATCTCAAGATTTCAAATAAAACTAAAAGTAATAAAAAAACTAGACAATTAAATACTAGAGTGGCTCTAATACCATATTAGAGTGGATGCCAAGATCTCTAAATCAATTGAATACACAAGTTTGTGAAAGTCACGAGTCAAACATGTGCATAACATAATAGCTATAAAAATTAAATCACATACGAGAATATTATATAAACAATATAAGATCCAAAACCCATATTCTATTGAACAATAGTTCACCAAGAGAGATGAACATATAGGAATGCATGAGTAACTCCTCCCAATAAAGGTAATCAGAGAGAAAACAATATAAGAGTAACTCTCATACCCAAAATATTTGGTCAAAGGAGTTAATTCATATTCATCTAATCAAAATATAAATCCAAGTACACCTAAGAAAGATTATCTACAAAATTAGGAAAACTCAAAATGAGGGAAAAAACCCATAATAAATAAATATGGGAAATAATATAACCCCTACTCTAATAGTATTGAATTCCTTGAAGTAAGCCAATATCTTCTTTCTACAACTTTTATAAGTACTATTATAGTTTGGACTAAGGTAAGCCACTCCTCCATAGAGATCTTCATTCTTCTGATGTGGGTCTAATATAAGCCCAGGTGTGAAGTGGGTATTAATTTTAGATCTAATAATTTTCCATTATTTATTATAATAGTCAATTTATTTCAAGTCCCATTAATCATAGTGATCCTCTCCAGATATGCTTGGGTCCACTAGGTGAGCACCTAGGTCTTTGCCATAGTCCTGACCACCTTTCCTAGTTTTGAGAAAAGTGTAGTAAGGCATCCTTGAATTTCCCAATTATCTTGATGATGAAGGAGATCTTTACCTACACCTTTAGGGTTCACACTTGGCTCTACATATCCTTGTGAAGTTTCTTTGACATGTCATGGGTTTCATAAAGAATTGAGAGTGGATCTTCTACTATCTTCTATTCTCATATAGGAATCCTCAACTTAGTGAGAGAGAGAAAAAACAATTGGGTATACCAAACTAAATTTTTTCCCTCTTTCATGCACTTTTAGTTGAGGATTCTCTACATACTCCCCATGGTGTGGTCAAAATCCCACTACACATCTGGGGTAATTTACATCATCATCTTTGGCACTTGTGACACTGGGACCATTCCTTGGGTTTTGGGAGGTGTTGGTAGGGTGGATAATATGGTAAACATATGTGGAGGATGAGGTGGAGAGGGAATGAAGGAAGTAGAGGGTTTGAATGATGAAAGTAGTGGAGGAGTAACAGTCATAAGAGAATAGTAGGTAATATAAATGGAGAGTCCCAAGAGAACATTTGTGTTTGTCACTAAATTTTTGTCATTCCCATTTGAGGTATAGTGACTCTCGAGAGAGGGATATTTAGTAGAAGGGAAGAGAATTATTGATTAAAGTCAAATCCCTAGGCACTTAGGGTGATGGAAAAAGGAGGCTAGGGAGTGATGAGAGCATCCATAGGGGTTGGTGCCAAAGTATCCATATAAATTGGTAGAGGAGGTGGAATTGGAGTAGTTGATATCTATATTGATGGTTGATCATGAACTATATTCCACTTTATTCATGGTATTTTACCTAGGTTGGCTCTAGATTCTATGATGGAAGGAGCATAGGTAGTGAGGGTGGCAGGGGTCAATTATGGGAGTTATTGAGTCATTATAGGAACCATCAAATGGTCTTAGTCACTAAATATGTGCACATAGGTACAACCAATCTTGGGATAGCTAAGGTGATTGGTGAAGATGGGGCACTCACAAGCATTTTTTTCTAAGGAATGGCTAATGAGGGCACTAATAAATTTCTAGGTTAGGGGACAGATGGGATCTATGAAAACAAAGAAGGGATGATGATAGGGATGGTTGAGGTCATGGGTGCTTAGTGAAAACTATATAGGATGAAATAGGGAAGAAAGGCAATACCAACTAAATGGTTTATGGAAAGGGCATGGAACTATGTGGTAATGTGAGGGTTAGTTAGAAAGTAGAATGAGTGAAGGGAGGAACTTGCACTAGTGCCTACTATTGGTCCTACTTTGATCTTGTTTCTAGGTTGATGTTGATGTCTAACCTTAGAGATTAGGTGGCTTAGGGTTGAAATACCTATTGAGGAGATTATTTAACTTGTGCCACCTATATCTAAGTCACATAACTATGACTTGGTTATGGTTGAGTTGCCTAAGTTACTAGAGGTAGAGGAGATGGATCCATAGCATGAGGAGCTATTACTCATGGGGGAGAATGTGGAGACATTTTTTTAAAATTATCCTTAAAATAATAGGGGGAGTTAGGGTGACATCACTTGAGGGTTGAGTAGATACTAATGGGACCTAAGATGGTTTGGTCTAAATCTTATTACCCTTTTCCTTATTGCAAGCCTCAATCCATGTGAACACCTCCTAGTCATCTTCTACATTTAAATATAACTCATCATCATCCTATGGATGTTAGACATAATTGAGGTTGAGGTGAGATAAAAAATTATATAAAAGGGCCTTTTTATTGCCCCACATGTCTCAATCTCATGGCTCAACTCTACCTAAGGTCAAATACTCCCACCGAATCACAATATCCTGTAGGGGAGGGAAAGAGAGCTACATATGGTTCTTGATGATGATTATAAGATTTGGGCATGCCTTATATTGATAAATAATATAGTGGTTTAAAATGCCTTTTAGTAATTGTTAAGTAATTTAAATTTATGTAAGGTAGTCCAAGACATGATAAGGCAAGTGGAGGGGCTCCTTAAGAATACTCATGACCCAAATGATGGTATCCTCTTAGTAATACTAGTTGTCTCTAATGGGATATAGTGATTATTATATTTCCTTTGATATATTAGGCATAGGGGACTCATTTATCTCACTATATATCAATAGATATAAAGACTCACATATATCCTAGATGTTATTTCTATATTATTGGCCATATATCTTATAGAAAACTACATGAACCACAAAGCCTCTAGGAGCCCATGCAAGAAAAGTAGATGACTTAAAGTTAAGTGTCATGTACATTGCTTCTATGAGATAACTCATTATGTATAAATTACCACATGCCCAAGAATCTACTATGACATTGACCATGTTGAAATTGACCACTCCTCCCAGTTCAGGGACCCAAGGGCTATCCATGATCATGTGAAGCAAGGATACCCATAATATGTTGATGTGTAGCAATCTTGGGCACTAAAAATTTAGTTCATCAGGATCATACCAATATAAACCTCTTCCTTTAAGGTAAATACCATGTCTACATTGAATTCATCCTTATTCACCCACTTGACATCTAGGTTATTGGCCTAGTCCTTTAAGATATCATGGATTTTGAAGATTTTTTCTAGGTTTGCACCACCACTGAGTCATATGAAAGGGTGAACACCAAGAGATTATAATAGGATTTTTAGGTGATTCATTAGATGTTAGTAATATAATGTTAAGATTTGTCTAAGTAGACCCAATAATGGACATTGTCCTTCACACATATAGATGTGAGGAGAAGCATGCTAAACAACTCAACATAGGGGAACACTTAAGGCTAGGACATGAACCTATGTAAATGATACTTCTCATATGATTTTAGGGAATATTAAAATTCATCTTAATGATCATCATTAGTAATCAAATCCTTGGGCAATGGGTTTATGGATTTGAATACTTCATTATAATTCTTGAATTGGGTCAAGACATCTAAGAATAGAGTGTTTCTATATTAAATCTTAACCTTGGGATTTAAAGATGAAGTGGCCATTGCATCAAGATGAAATTTGATAGAAGAGCTCTAGGTGAAAGAGAAGGTGTATAAGGCATTAGGTTGAAGTTAAAATTAAGGAGTCTAAATTTGGGAGTCTCAAACTATAATGACAAATGATATTTCCTGATGCTTATAGAAATCCACATTTATTCCCTTCATTAATGGCATTTTGTTCCTCATTCATCATGGATTCAAATTTGAATGGATGGCTCAATATTCCACTTGATTTCCCAATCCAAAGTTACATTTGAAGCATATTATTACACATTTCTTACTAGATATAGTAAAAGAGATGCAAAATTTTAAATTTTCCAATTAGGGCTTAGTTTCCCACTTCATCAATGTTTATAATGGGGTAAGTACATGTTCACATCATTCTTAAAGTTTCCTAGGATCTCTTGATTTGTTCCACCTATCACTTTCCAATTAGTCCTCATGTCAATGGTTGATACCTAGGCATAGCCTATCACTTTTTTATTATACAATTAGGAGGAATGAGATGCCATATTAGGACATGTGATACCTCTGATTAGCCCTTGTAATTATACTTGTACTTTATTCTGGCCATCTTGGGGTCTTTAGGGGCTCAACTGCTAAATTTTTTGGTTATGCCACATGTTGTGTTGTGATACATTAGGCTCTCCTGGGTTCTAAAATCTTTGTCAAGAAAGGGAGACTAACTATTATGAAAATAGACCACATGGTGTTTCCTCATTACATCAGGGTCTCCTAAGATCTGATACTTCTATCATGGTTGTGAGACTAATGCATCTTACAACTGTGAGAGCTCATTGGTTATGTTACATCTCAATTTTCATCTAGACTCATTAATCTATTAATTATTAGATTATATGGTTAATGATTGTTTAACTTAATTTATTAAGTAGCTGGATTAGTAATATGCTAATTATATATAGTTATTTATTACTTGTGATCATGATAATTAACTTATTATTAGCTATTGTATGTTATTGTGATATATTATGATCATGATTATTTGATTATTTAGTTACAATAGTTATTATGATTATTTCATGATATGGTATAGCTATTGTTCATTATACTAAGGTGGATGTAGGATGGAGTCCACCCTCATAAATATTATTGAGGGAGGTTATCATCAAAGAGGATAGAGCATATGGGGATGAGTGGGGGATGAGAAAATGAGATGAGAATCCTAGACATATCACATAGAATAGATGTTTGTTTATTATGTGTTAGTTGTTGATATTTATTGCTTGTAGAATGAATTTTATTACTAATGTGTTTTCTTCACTTGAAAGTGGTTGATTATCATGATTTCATATTGATTTATGTAGACACTAAAATCGTGTCTACTCCTTGGTCATCCTCCCCTTCTCTCCCCCTTGGTCCTCTTCGTCCCGTTTCACTTCAACACTCCTAACCTATGTCTTATTAATTTAAAATAATTATCTATTTTAAATTAATAATTCCCTCTCTCTCTCACCCATGACACCTCACCCCTCCTAGGATACCCTTCCTTGGATGCCCTCCACTACCCCATGCCAAGTCTTAAATGACTTAAGACCCCATTTCCCTTATCCCACTCATTTCCCACACCTATTAAACCACCTTCGACCGTTTCTTACCACGACCAGCTGACCTCAGCAGAAGAAAGAATGGACAAAAGGCTATTTTTAGCCCTTATTCCTATTCTTTGGCTGCTGACATCGGTCAGTATTCGGCTGACATCGGTGGTATTTCCATCGTTGGTTGCCTTCAAAATAGTGTTCTACATCCAGAATTTGGATCCGACCTTTAATCATCTGACCTTTCAATCTTCAATAATCTTTCCAATCTACCAATCTTTCAATCCACCAATCTTTCAATCAGACCTCTCTCTTGGACTCCCTTCCTCTCTTAAGTACACAAAAAGCACCATAGGTTATAGGGGCTCACATTGTAGGAAGTCTTCTACATCAGTACCCAGTCTGCAACACTCTTTCTTCAGCAAGCCATAGGTAAGTATTTCCTCTATGTTTTCATTTCAATTATTTACATTGTTAGTAATTAGTTTTCTAGTTACTGCCTTTCTTACTATGAACCAGACCACAAACCCAACTTGCTCTTCCCAGAGAGGCTAAAAGGCTTTCTCTCATCCTTATCTCCCTGTCATCCTGTCCTTTGTCTGGGCCCTCTTATAGACCATACTTTTTGCCCTATAAAACCTTGCATAGACCTCCTAACAGACTCTCAGACCATCCAAACAAACTCTCAAACCATTTTGCAGACCATAAACCCATCCAAACCCTATCTTGATCGACATCAACCACTTCCCCTACTGACATTGACAGACTAATCGACATCGGCAGACTTGACCAATCGACACAAGTGACTTTGGAAGATAGCTTGCCCCATTTAGGTACACATTTACTTCTATTTATTTTAATTTAGTCTTTATCATTTCTATTTCTGGCAATATTTTGCTTTTTAACAATCAGTGGACTGTCATCCCCCAAGAAGTCTTTGCACTTTGAGGACCAAGATTTCACTTGGTAGTCCACTTTCTATCCATCTAACAACTTCTGTGTTTGAGTCTCTTTCTTCTATAGGTGTCATCCTCCACAACCAAAGAGGAGTTCCTTTAGTCATCTAAATTTGGTGTGCAAGACCTCATCTGGGTATGTACAAACCCTTGACCATTTTATCTTAGTTTCTCATTTCCTTTTGAATGTGAAAAGCGAAAATCATATAGAAACATTCTGGCACGCTTGGTGGGACCCTAGGGTCTTCCTTGGGTTCATTTTCTTACTTTTCATATAGGTGCATTAGGTCTCTCCTTGCATCTTCTTCTTCTATCTCTTCCAAAAGACACTATCAACAAAGGTTAAAAAGAATCATTCTTTTTCTTTCCTTTCTTGCATCTTAGACTAGTCAACTCATACTCTTCAGCCTTTTCTCTACTTGTCTGCATCCGAACTCACATTTTGATTTGGGCTTAAAATACATTACATCTCATTTCTGTTTGAATGCATACTTAGTCCACACATCTAGTAATTAGAAATGCATCATGAATAAAGTGTAGGCCACTTATGTTACACATCCAAACCACTTGCACAAATCAAACATCTTAACTTACCTGAGACAAGGCCTGACTAGGATTTCATCACCTAGCAGATGCCTTACCTATCTTGACAATCCCACTTGGACTTCACTACCAAGGGGAAAGCCCACTCTGTTCTCTGACAGAGGATAATCTCTAGGGGAAGTATATACTGGCTAAGTGAGACCAACTTATCACTGGTCTCGTGAAGTGAGGGGAGCTTGCTCCTTAGCACCATACCAAGTACAAAACCTAACACAAACTCTTGAGCACCAAAACTAACCTGAAACCAACTTTAGACTACCTCTTCTAGGACCTGTTCTACAAGCCAACCTCCCAAACACATTCTAAGGCATAAGCCAACATGATTCTAAAAGTTTATTCTTAGGATTTAACGCTAAGGATCTGTCTGTCTTCATCTTCTTTGTTTTATCTAGTTTTTTGAGCAAGTGAAGACGTTTTCTTCTTCCCAAAAAATTTCAAATTTTTTGAGTTTTTGGAAAACACAGTAACCGACATTGGTTTTTCCACTAATGTCGATAACTTTCTTCATCGGCATCGGTCATCTGACTGACATCAGTAGTCTCTATCACTGACATTGGTTTTTATATTGATGTCGGTCACTGTCCAAAATTCTTTTCCTTAAATAGCAAGCCTAAAACCCAACTTTCTTGCTATCTAACACCCATTTTGGTTTTTTGGGACTAAAAAACATAGTTTCTGGAACCTGACCCTTCTTTCCTTGAATGGTTTTGACACATAGTCAAACCAGAACTCTTCTTGACCACATAGGGCAATGACCACTCCCACCTTCGCCATCTATGCCTAGTCCTCTAATGGAGTATCATTTAGAGACCGAATGAACTCCTACCTGACCAACTCCCAATCAACCTTCAATTGTCCCTAAAGGGGACCCAAACTTTGAGAGACTCCTTGACCACAATGTCAAGGCTCTCCAACACTATCTTGTAAGAAACCAAATGCGAGACCTTTCGAGCGAAGTAGCGATGACATCAACACCATTTGCTACCCAGCCTTTTATGACTCAGACTATTGCCTCAACCATTAACCTAACCATGGCCAATACGCAAAGTTTGGCCTCCCCATCTATTTTTGGACTGACTTCCATCGGGGTTTCATTACCCCCTCAACCACATGCAATTCAACCAAGTTCTACATCATACCAGAACTTGATTGTCTTGACTCCACACACTCTTACACCCATAAATGCAAGAGTGTCTACCTCCCCTTTTTCCAATGCCACCATGTAACCACCTTTGGTGATATCTAGTCAACTTATGCCTTTTACCTCCATGGCACAACCACCCCTGGCTTCCACATCTATCCCAATGACTAGTTATCAATATGTTGCACCTATACAAGTGCAACTGACTACATCATATGCCTCTTCTAGCACCTTCCAAGCACCTTACAACCTAGGGGGCACCCCATCTACCAATCCATCAGCCGATCTCATCAAAATGTTGATGGACAAAATGTCTAGTCTTGAAGCTTCTATTTCTGGTTCAAGCAATGTCCTTTCATATGACCAAATTTGCAATGAACCCATCCATCCCTCTGTCCCAATCTGATCGTATCCTAGTCAGTGGGAGCTTCCTAAGTTTACTCACTTCCAGAGTAAGGAAGACCCACAACAACATCTATGAGCATTCAGACATGCGTGCTATTTTATAGCCCATGATGATGTGTTACTGCTACACACGTTCCCCATGTCACTTTCTGACCCTGCCCTTGATTGGTACAACTCTCTTACTAGTCACTCCCTCTTTTCATTCACTCAACTCACCCAATTATTTCTTGACCACTTCTTGATCAATATCACCAAAAAAGTCTCAATCACAGACCTCCACTCTATCAAATAGTTTGACGATGAATCAATAATTGATTTTTTCACCCATTGGAAAGGATTAATCAACCAACTCTCCTTCCCTTTACCTTAACCCGAGCTCATTTAGCTCTTTTCTCAAGCATGTGCCAAGCACATCTCATCCACCTTGTGGGTTCAAACATTTTGCACTTTTGACGAAGCTTTCACCATGGCCTGAAAGCTTAAACTCCATGCTATTGAAGAAAACAAGGTCAAAATGCATAATACCAATGTGAAAACTGATGACCCTTCTTCTTTCAGACCTTCTTCTTCCCACTCCAAGTCTAAAGGAGTGGCAAACACTATGGTCATTAGATCACCATCTTTAACAACAACCAACCAATCTCAACCTTCCACATTTCAAAGCATCATAAAACAATTCCAACAATGGTACATACAACATCAATACACTCCAATTAGAGAGTCATACGCTTTCGTGTTGGAAAAACTCATCAAGCAAGGGGTCCTCAATCTCCCTCCAATCTGACCACCTCAATTTGACTCCTCAAAATCCATCCCTACATGGTATAGGGAAAATGACTTCTGTCATTATCACCGTGTCCAAGGCCATGACATTAACAACTGTCGAACCTTCAAGAACATTATCCAAGACATGATAGATAAGGGGGATCTTGTCTTGGATAACCCAAATGTGCCACCCAATCAAAACATTGACATCTTTAGATAACCATTCCCAAACCATCCTCCTAGTCAAAATAATGTCCAGACCATGGTCGATAACTCCCAAGAGCATGATATACGCACGGTCAACACGGTCTTACCTCTTGTCCCTGACCAACCTCCTCCACAAGTGGGAGACCCTATTTCTCCTATTCATCCATCACAGGATGAAGAACTTTCTTCTCCTAGTAGTCCTCCATTGACCTCTCTTATATTGGAGGATGCTTCGACCATACCAATGTCATTAACCCCACCTTCATCCTTCCTCCTACCAATGGAGGACCATATCCTTCCTACTCCTCAACCACAAGTAAAGGGCATGATCATCCCTACCCTTTGCCCTCTTGAGGAGCCACATTCTCCAATTTCTTCTCTACTAAGAGAAGAACCTATCTCTTCACCCACTTCGATCAAGGAAGACCCAGTGACAATTTTCTCTTGTCTTTTGCCTAAGATTGCTACATCTCTCACCCCCATCCATAACTGAGCCCAAATCTGCATAGGCATCCATCAAACCAAAAGAGACAAATCTCCTAACATTCAGCCTATATCAAACCTCACTCACCCACAAGTGAGGGTAGACTCTAACCTTACCTTGCACCGTAGTGGCCCTCAAACCAAACCAAAGAAGGCCACTAAACCACACCAGAGAATTCCTCCCCCACCTTCATCATTGCCCTCTATTTTGGGCCCACATCCATCCACCTTAATAAGAGTGCTTCGTACTCCAACACCTCATAGAGGCAAATTGCCTCCATTATCCCCTTTACCCATTAAACATATATTTCCTCCAAAATGACCAATGCCTCCTATAACTCTAGAACAAAAGTCATCAACCCCTACTGCAACAAAATGCCCAGACCCATTAACAGGTTTTTATGTCTTACTATTACACCAATTGTTGTAATCTTCTCGCATCAGTCTCCCACCTCTTAAGCCATATCAATATTTTGAACCAAAACCCCTTGGTTCAATGACACTCAAGTTTGTGCATATCATCACACGTTGGGACATGACATTAAGCATTGTTGTGCCCTCAAGGTTGTCATTCACCAATGCTTGGAGAAAGACACCCTTCTTCTTGACCATATTATCAACAAACCTTCAACATTGCCCCACGCTTCCCATACCTCCTCACCTTTACACTTATCGACTCTTGGATCAAGACCATCTTGGTTCGACACCACTAAATTTTTTCACTATCATCACACACCGAGACATGACACTGAGCATTGTTGTGCTCTTAAGGCTGTCATTCATCAACACTAAAAAAAAGATACCCTTCTCATCAAGGATCCTCTTGACTATCCTTTAACCAAATCATTGACACCATCACATGTCTCATAAACATCATCACCTAAATCGGGATCCCCTCATTAGACCATGGTCCCTCCACTGCCTTTAACCCCATTATTCGAAATCAACATAGTCAATCTGACCACCAGCCCACTGACCCCAAAGGATAAAGGGAAAAGACATGTTTCTATCCCTTAGACATCCCCATCCATCAAAACTTTAGAATAACCAAAACCCAAGATTACTGTCTTGGGCTCATCTCGACCAGCATCTTCAAAGACTATCCTTGACTCCATGGTGAAACAACTTCACCACACGACCCCTGTGAAGATGTCTTTGTATGATCTCATTCAAAGCTCTCCACAGCATTATCAAACCTTCATCAAAGCCTTACAATCAATGGAGGTCCAACCTCATGACCCCTAACCTCTGGCCACTTTAATCAAATCATTACCAACCATTGCCTCCACCACCATCCGTGATTTTGAGATTCCTGTCTCTAACCTGGCAGATCAGGATCTCACCCTCTCAAACTAAATCTGTCAAACATTCTCCCTAGCAACTGGGGGAATTTGACCTTATCTTGACTATCATAACCATCAACCAAACTTTTAATCATGACCTCAACCATGACCTCGACCAAACATCAATCACACATCGACCAAGTCTCAACCAACCTCAACCAAGCCTCGACTAAGCCTCGACTAATTATCGACTGACCATTGACCAAACATTCAATTGACCATTGACCAAACCTTGACCAAACATTCAACTGACCATTGACAAAACATTAACCAACCAAGCAATGACCAAACATCAACCAACCTTTTAATCACATCCTCAACCAAGCACCAACTAAGCCTCAACCAAGTATCAACCAAACAATCCAACAACACATCAACCAACTTCATGTCTAACATCAACTAACACGTGACCAATTTGGAAAGAAGTAAACAAAGACAAGTTTTCTCCAAATTGGCTTGAACCTTACATCATCACGCAGGAGCATGGACTAGGGACTTATCAGAACTTGAGCCCTTTAATGCCTTGCATCTGCGACCATTCTACTGTTAGTCGAGTACTCATTCACTTGACATTTAACTTGAGCTCGTCCCTTGAGCAACCCCATCCTCTTAATCCTCATTCCTTTCAACTCTATTCCCCTAAAACAAACCCTATGTACCCCTTTTATAAAGTATGGATGCTTTGTCCTAATAAAAGGGAACACTTGAACTTCTATAGTCTCGTCCATGACTCAAAATTCTATCAAAAATAAATTTGGATGTCAAAATATCAAAAGGTCATGAAATCAAAAGATAGGCTACTCCCTCCAAGGATAGTTGTACTATCATTGCTATAGCTAATAGACTGCTCCCTCGAAGGACAGCTATTTAAAGACCTCAAAAATATATAAAGCAAAAATATAGACCACTCCCTCGAAGGATGGCTATGACTAAATCTTGTTATAAATAGCACTCTTTTAGAAGCTTCCTGCATCGATCATCTTCACAAATGGCCACCAAGCAAAATGACATCTCTATGTAGACTTCCCACATTGATCAGTCTACCTCAAAAAAAAAAAAAAAAGAGGGTCATGGACTTGGCTTGTAGTCGTCTCAGGGTCTCCTATAAAAAGGGGCAAAGTTATCCCTACTAAAAAGAGTTACCCTCTCCTCACATATCACATCACCTACTCAAGGGATTTCAAGCTCATTTTAATGTCAAAGTGATTCGATTACCTCTCTAACACAACCCATGGTCAACGATGAAATGCATGAATGGGGCTCTTGGTGCTCACAATCCCTATTTATGCCATTATTGTGGTCCTTGTCAATGAAAGGGAAAAAATCCCTTTCACTTCCTATTCACTTTGGTCACATTCAACCAAATCATTTGCCAACCAAACCAACTCAACCCAACCCTTTTTAGACCACTCACATAGCCTATTCACACAAGTTTTTATGGACACCAATACACATGGAAACTATCGACCACACAATTTATGTCAAGCATAAACCATTACTTGCTGAAGCATAAATAGACTCAATTCATTTTTAGCATACATCCATCACGAATATGAAAAATTGCTAGGGATGAAATACCCCTCAACCAATGTTACAGAATACACCATCACACAATATGGAAAAGGCTGTAATATCATCTTATCCTCATCATTTCAACACATGACCAAACCAATCATCAACTATTTTGCCTCCTAGTCTGAACTACATTAGTCTGAGGCCCTAAGACCAAGGCTATGTAGGCAACACTCAAATGACATGATGTCTTTTAGGGTTAGCTCAGCCACATCTATTTTTTCATCTATCTAATGGACAAACCATCTTCCCCTCATCATTTCAAGTATGTACCCTTAGACATGGGAAGTGCTAAATCTTTATCATGACCAAACTGATCATCAACCAATCAATTGACTGACTTTGACTCCTAGCTCAAACTACATTTGTATGAGGCCCTAAATGATAGGGGCTATGTAGGTAGCACTCAGATGACACGATGTCTTCTAGGGTTAGCTCGACCACCCTCATTTGTTCGTCTACCTGATGAATAAACCATTCCTCCTTTTGACCATGACTTGACCTCAACCAAAACAATCCATAACTTTGACCCTCTTCCTCCCTTTTAGGGAGAACTACATTGGCCTAAGGCCCTTCCAATAAGGGCTATGTAGGCAGCACTCAGTTGACATAACATCTTTTGGGGTTAGCTCGGCCACATTCTTTCGTCCATCCATTCATTCGACCAGCTATCTATCTTGACCTGCCTCGACCAACGACCTTAGAGATCACGACTATCTCCTCAGACTCTGACCACTTCCAAGACAAATGTTGCCTTGGTTGTTTTTTCATGTGTGCTACCTTATGAATGGTTATCAAAATTGTTTGCAACCCATATTTTGACCCTCACAAGTATAGGATTGCAAGCCAGTTGATCCCCACTACTTGTGACATTTTTGTGTTTCCAAGAGCACTTCTTGAGCCTGGGATACTGGAACATGATGACCATTAGAGCTACAACTTAGATTGAATAACTTGATCAGTTATGACTAAATGCTAGGGCTTGATTACTTCAATTTTGGCACTCTTTGACCCTTGACCTGTGACAATTTGACCTGACCAGCCTGTGAAGTGGTATACGTGCAATCACGACTATTACAGCATTCTCACTCCAACTTCACCATTTCCATCCACTCTCTATCAAATTGGCACCCAACTTTAGGTTCCCTTCCCTTGACTCCCACTTTAAGGGGGAATACCTGATCCCACATTTGGGGCAACCAACCACCTCCTATTTTTGTCTTGCAGTTCACTTGAATAACCAACAGGACAAAATACACCTTATCCCATACCTGGGATAACCAACTCCTATTTTTGTCTTGCAGTTCGTCAAAAACAACCAACAAGACAAAAAGGGGCAAATGTAGACACCAAAATTGTGTCTACTCCTTGGTCATCCTCCCCTTCTCTCCCCATTGGTCCTCTTCATCCTGTTCCACTTCAACACTCCTAACCTATGTCTTATTAATTTAAAATAATTATCTATTTTAAATTAATAATTCCCTCTCTCTCTCACCCATGACAACTCACCCCTCCTAGGATACCCTTCCTTGGATGCCCTCCACTACCCCATGCCATGTCTTAAATGACTTAAGACCCCATTTCCCTTATCCCACTCATTTCTCACACCTATTAAACCACCTTTGACCATTTCTTACCATGACCAGCTGACCTCGGCAGAAGAAAGAATGGAAAAAAGACTATTTTTAGCCCTTTTTCCTATTCTTTGGCTGTCGACATCGATCAGTATTCTACCAACGTCGATGGTATTACCAGCATCGGTTGCCTTCAAAATAGTGTTCTGCATCCAGAATTTGGATCCAACCTTCAATCATCCGACCTTTCAATCTTTAACAATCTAATCCTTTCAATATTCAATAATCTTTCCAATCCACCAATCTACCAATCTTTCAATCAGACCTCTCTCTTGGACTCCCTTCCTCTCTCAGGCACACAGCAAGCACCACAGATTACAGGGGCTCACATTGTAGGAAGTCTTTTGCATCAGCACCCAGTCTGCAACACTCTTTCTTCAGCAAGCCATAGGTAAGTATTTCCTCTATGTTTTCATTTCAATTATTTACACTGTTAGTAATTAGTTTTCTAGTTACTGCCTTTCTTACTATGAACCAGACCACAGACCCAACCTGCTCTTCTCAAAGAGGCTGAAAGGCTTTCTCTCATCCTTATCTCCCTGTCACCTTGTCCTTTGTTTGGGCCCTCTTATAGACCATACTTTCTGCCCTGTAAAACCCTACATAGACCTCCTAACAGACTCTCAGACCATCCAAACAGACTCTCAGACCATTTTGTAGACCATAAACCTATCCAGACCCTATCTTGACCAACATCGACCACTTACCCTACCGATGTCGGCAGACTAACTGACATCAGTAGACTTGACCAACCGACACCGATAGAACCATCGATGCTAGTGACTGTGGAAGACAGCTTGTCCCATTCAGGTACGCATTTGCTTCTATTTCTTTTAATTTAGTCTTTATCATTTTTGTTTCTGGCAATATTCTACTTTTTAACAATCAGTGGACTGTCATCCCCCAAGAAGTCTTTGCACTTCGAGGACCAAGTTTTCACTTGGTAGTCCACTTTCTAGCCATCTAACAACTTCTGTGTTTGAGTCTCTTTCTTCTACAGGTGTCATCCTCCACAACCAAAGAGGAGTTCCTTCAGTCATCTAAATTTGGTGCGCAAGACCTCATCTGGGTATGTACAAACCCTTGACCATTTTATCTTAGTTTCTCATTTCCTTTTGAATGTGAAAAGCAAAAATCATATAGAAATAATTTAATCTTACTTGAGGTGATTGGGATGTGTTTTCATAATCTAACTTCTTGATGGTTGTAATTCAAATATTTAGTTATCATAATTTATGCAGTAATGTAATTTAATTATCTTGTTATAATGTGAATGCAAATTATCTTGTTATAATGTGAATGAAAATGTATGATATGAGTGAAAAATTATCTTCTTGGATGCTTACATGATTTCTTATTCTATTATCTTGATACTATATGGAACTCAATGCATATATGGTATATGTATCAAAATTAATAGAAATGCTTGGTGTTTCAATATGTTAGGAATTAGTCCTAACATGGATATATTATTTAGTTTTATTATTAGTGATTTGGTTGTGTAAATCATATAACATAAAATAATATAGGATATTGGTTGTTAGAATAACCAATCCTAAATTAGTGTTAAGGTTGTTTTTTAGTTATTAACAACTAATTTATTGTTAGAAGCATTTTGTTATATATTGTAACCTCTCGATTAATAAAATTGAGTTGTTGAGACTAACTAAATTAATTTATTTGACCTTTTAACTCTGGCCTAATTGTTGGGATCATTTAATGATCCAAAGTATTATTTTGATTATTATTTTATTCTTTTTTAGTTATACCGGTTAATTTCCTGTTAGTTGGTTTTTTAACCAACTTCTTCCATAAACTTTGATAGTTTTCATATGTATAAAAAAGGATATATATATATATATATATATATATATATATATATATATATATATATATATATATATATTGGAATTTATTCCTCCACTATTTTTGATCCATTAGTGGTATCAAAACAAGTAAAGGTGTATCCACGTGTGGTTCTACCATTAGGTGGATAAGCATGAATTACCATGATGTGCAAAGATTCAGTCATAACAAAATAGTGGTTTGGTTGGTAGTAAGAGATATGTTGGAGGATGTACAATGGTAGTCAAATAAAATAAGACCATAAATGACTACTACATTCACCTTATTGAGTTTTTTTTTAATTCAAACTGCTAGCATACCATTCCAGGTTAATAACTAAACAAACATTGATTGTTTAGAGGCTTGCCACATATAATTTGTTTCATATTTTATTTTCTATCTTTATTAAATTTCTTTTAAAGTTTATTAAATATTTCATACACATCCATATTGAGAAACATAATAATTATTGTGTTTGTCATAGGTTTATTCTAATGTTAGAACCATCTATGGTGAGTTGTTTGTGTGACAAAAAAATTCCTAAATCCACCTACCTATAACAAGAAGAATATGACATCAAACTATAATGGCTTCTTGATTATTAGCATAACCAAAAGCATGAAATGTTATTATATATAAAAAATCATGATTGACAAATTTACCTTCAATAGCATTAAAATCTACAATAGTGTATCACTTACCTTCCAACCATAGAATTGAGTGGGGCCTAGTCAGACAAGGTAGATGCAGTTGATTTTTCTATGCAAATGAAAAAGGCCAATTTGATTTCATGATTATTTTTACATACAAATATATATATTTTTATTTTGAAAGTTTAACAACCCAAGTTTATCTAGAATATGCTTCATATATAGTATAAAAATTATGTGTAGAGGGAGTGGTTGTATACATTATGTTTTTGATAAGAAGAGGTCCAAAGTTCTAAACCCTTTTAAATCACTTTGTTGGTCCAAATTTCTTTTTATATTTTATATAAAAACAATGAAAGGATAAATTTTGAAGGGAGAATAATTATAAAATTTTGGAGATATAAGGATGTAAATAAGATATAAGGTGTGATTTTTTTTATGAGTCTCAAAATATTTTTTGTGATTGAAATATATTTTGAAGGTAAAGGAAAAACTTTGATATCATTCCCTTTTTTTTTTGACTTCACATCATGGAAGCAATTGTGAGCTTAATCTCAAAAAATGGAAAAATATCACCTAAAAACTACAAGGAATGGAGTAGGAACATGGAGAATGCACTCACTTTTAATGACTTATTGGAAATCACTAAGAAATAAACCACATCACCAACTAAAGTTGTAAAGTTAGTTGAATATCAGAAACATGATAAGCATGCACTCATACTTTTGAAATCAACTTGCACTAAAGAAGTAATAATTCATATTGAGGTAGTTAAAATTGGTGTATGGAAAGCTTGGAAAGTTTTAAAAGATTTGTCTGACAAAAAACCTACATATAATAATATTGACCTTCTTATGCAACTATTGAACAATAAGCTGGCAGATAATGAATATGTCTCTAAATATCTTTCTTGCATGAAAACATTGAAATAAGAATACTACACAATTGGTGGTAAAATTGATAATGATATGTTGATTTCCATCACATTAAATGGTCTTAATTTTGAATAGACAAATTTTGTTGAAAATTCTACAACTTAGTGATAAACTTAATGGTGCCACATTTGACTCTATGTGTGAGTTATTAACTCAACATAAGAGACAATTTGTAAGGAAGACGAGTACATCTACTAAAGAGACTCACTGTACAAACAATAGGTCCCATCATAGAGATTGTTATCATGTATGATGATAATTTTTTAAACACTCTTTGATTCATTCTCTGAGGTACTCTCCACAACATTCTAGATGGTCTTTATAGCATTACCATTGACACTCTCTAGGGTCTTCCAAACATAGGCATCACCATAAGCACTCTTCTCATAGTTTTTCTAGTGATTCAGGTTCTTCTAGATCTCATAAACATAAGAAAGTAACAAAATGTGTCAAATTTGGTGGCATTGAACATCTTGTAGATGTATGTACTTCTTGATGACCTTGTTCTCCATGCAAAAATAAATTTGAATCAAATTATGTGAGTCATTCTAGTGGTATATCTTCTAGTTACTCCAAGTATTCAGGATATTTTGACACTTCATCTGGTCAAGAGATGTCCTTTATGGCCAAGGTCTATGGTCTTGATGGACTTGACAACATATTTTGAGTGATTAGTGACTAGAGGCTGGAGGACTATTCCCTTCTCTAGTTAATTTTCACTCAAATTTTAGAATCATGCTTGAATAACAATTTTGGTAGTAGTAGTTTGCTTGTTTCATTTTTTTCTAGTTTTTTATTTCTCTCATTTGCTCTTCATGACATAAAGTACACCGTGTTTGTTTGTTTTTGTGTCTCTCGATGCATAAATTTTTACCTCTCGTCTGATAGGAGGAGTAGATATTGCATTTGTTGGTTTTTTAATTAGTCATTAGTGACAATATGATTTGATAAGGGTTTCTATCACCTTTAGTGTTGAACAAAGGTTGTTAGCATTTGTTGTAAATTAGGGAGATGTGTCATACATAGTACAAGTTTGTCACTTGGATGGGTTCTTGTATGGGACCTTATGTGGATTGATGTAGTTAGATAGAGTTTGATCGGGTTCTACTATAGTATGATATGATGATCACAAGGTGTGAGCAAGTTTGGATCATGTTCATTATCCTTTTATTCCATAACTTGTAGGGAAATATTCTATATGGAGTAACATCAGTTTTGATTAGTAATAAGAGGTACAATACATCAATTTTATTGCATTGAGGTTTCCTTTGATGACTTCATAGTTATTATTCCAATTCTTTTATCACCCCTTTGGATCAAGGTGGAGTTTGTTGGGATTATTTAATGATCCAAAGTATTAGTTTGTTCATTTTTAGTTACATGGGTTATTTTCCTATTAGTTTTTTAACCAAATTCTTCTTCCACAAGATTCTATAGTTTGCATATGTACAAAAATAAAATAAGTTTTGTTTTGAATATATTTTTCTAAATTTATTCCTCCACTATTTCTGATTCATCACTGATAAGGGTTATTTTTAATATTAGGTATTAGAGAAGGAACCCTAATAGGATCTCTTTGTATAAAAATCACTTGTTTTATACATAAAATTGGTTTGATGGCTATGATATCCATACCATGAGAAAAAGCCATTGTAGTCCATCCACCCCTACTTGCATGTTGTCTATGAAATCCAGTGAAGAAAACATGCAATTTTTATCTCCACCACCCATTTGCATTTTTATTCCTACTTCCACCCTACTAATTATTTTTACAATTTGTCCCACCATTACTATTCACTATGTGCATTTTACAAATTGTAAAAGGGAAAAAAAAATGATATATATCCAAAGAAAAAGAATAAAGGGTATATGTATAAAAGAAATCATACATCTCTATATATTTATTTGCAGTATTTTTTTGTAAGTATTTTTTTTTCCAAATATTTGGAAATTCATACATACATGCATACATACATACATACATACATACATACATACATATGTATATGTATGTATGTATATATATATATATATATATATATATATATATATATATATATATATAATTTTCTAGCAAATGTTTTTACAATCAAAGCATTCTGAAAATACAAGTTTGAATAATCTTGCACAATAATTTTGAAAAGAATATCAGGATCTCCTCTAGCATCTTCTTCATAGTGATCCAATTCATGATCCATGACAATTATAACCACTACACCCATATATACTTACACATATTAGGATCTTAGAGACAAATTTTTCTCCAACAACATCTCACTCAGCTCACTTCCCTCTTTTCAAAATTACATTGAAGCTTTTCCATACCATTGAGATCTAGGCTACTACATAGTGACCTAGACTCATTCTTCTCTCAATGTTGATCCTTTACCCCACATAATGCTCTAAAATAAACTTAGAATTTTCTATTCATTGATCTTAGCCTTTGAAAATTTTGCATCATCTACAAATATTTTCATCAATAGAATATCAATTTGTGGTAACCTACAAACAAACCTCTACCTGGGATCTTCCTTGTGACTTTCCATCCTCTCATATGCCCTTGGCTTAGCAGTGCAACCCAATACATACTCTCCATCCTCACACAATGGCACTCATCTTTGTGGTTGCCTAAAAATACTCATTATGATGATGAAAAGATCAAGATAAGGTTTTCTTTTTAGTATTTATTTATTATTTTTAGGGTTTGATTTTTACTAAGTCTTTTATTATTATATATTATTATGTATTCTTTTATTTTGTTTTTAGGTATTATGTGGAGTTTTTTAAATAATTTTTCATTTAGTTTGTATTAAGTTTTAAAGCTTTAGGTTAGTTAGTATTTATTTTAGTGTTTATGTTTAGTTTTGTTTGAAATATTAGTTTAGCTATTTTTAAGCTTTAAGTATTTAAGTCCATAGTTTTTTTTATGTTGGTTTGTTTTTATTTCATAGTATTTCATAAGTTTTTATTTATTAAAATCTTAATTTTTTTTCAAGTGTTTAATATGGTTATGTTATTTTGCATAGTATAAGTCATGTTTTGTAATGTTTAAGCATATAAATTTTTATAATGAGTTTCAATTTGAATTAATTCTTGTTTAGATTATGTCATTAGTCATTTTAGTCAATATTTTCAAAGTCTATATGTTTAGTGTCATTATCACTTTTATATTTTTACTAATTAATATTTAAGTTTTTATGAGTCATTTCTATTTTTGTCAAATATAGAGTGGTTGGTTATTTTTTAAATCATTTATGTTGAGAGTCAAGTCATTATTTTTGTCAAAGAGTCCTTTTTAAAAAGTATGAATATAAAATAAGCTTTATAAAGTCATTTTCAATAAAACAATATCATTTGTAATCTTTGTTGTAATAAGTTTTCCTAATCAATATACCAGATGCATTTTTGGGTGAACTTGATGTCTACATTTAGGGGGGAATTTAGGTATGTAGTTCCTTTCTCCATGTTAGAACTAAGGGGGGAATATTAGGAATTAGTCCTAACATGGGTATATTACTTAGTTTTATTATTAGTGATTTGGATGTGCAAATCACGTAGCATAAAATAATATAGAATATTGGTTGTTAGAACAATCATTCCTAAATTAGTGTTAAGGTTGATTGTTAGTTTTTAACAACTAATTTATTGTGGAAATGTTGTTTAAATATTTTTATTATATGTAGTAACCTCTCAATTAATAAGAATGAGTTGTTGAGACTGAATAAATTATGTGTTTGAGCCTTTGGCTCTGGCCTGATAAGAGATATTTTCAATATAATAAATAGTGTCAAGTATACATAGAAATTATATAACCATTTAATAGTTATTAAATTATTTATGTTCATTGGGTGGCATGTTTAAATTTAAATGAGGATTACATTAGTTAAATGGCACATTGAATTATTAGCATTAGTCATGTTTGGATAAATGAAAGTCATAACTTATTATAAAGGGGCATGGTATTTTTATTTATTAATGGAATTACATTAGGATATGTTTGAGATAGTAAAGGTTTTAGTGTTTGAGTCATGCATGATTATTGTGTGAGGTCAAAAGGCAATCTATGTTTAAACTATGCTTGAAGATTTTGAAAAGGAATGACTATTTTGTTTAGGGTCAAAATCCCTCTTTTGAACCTTAATGATTTGCATGAATATTTGATTTGGAATATTCTAAAAATTTAGGTCTTTGAACTAATGGTTTTTAGATTATTGAAAGCCATAATTGGAAGAATTATTGACTTTGTTGATTTGCATGGGTTAGTCATGATGTTTTTCTATTGGTAAACTAGAACTGTGGATGATTTGGGTGAGATATCATGCTAGAATTTTGGAAAATAATTATGCATAACTGGTGTTTTATTATGAAGTACCTAGTTTTTGTAGCTCTTTTAGGATATTTTGGAATGCAAATTGGGAGTCAGATGGATATATGGATTTGAAGGTTTGGATAAGATAGTATGTTGGTGAGAAGAGATGGGAAGAAAATAAATTAGTCTTACACTACCTAGAATAACATTTTAAGGTAGGATCTGTTGAAAAGTATTTTTTTGGTTTTATTATTCAAAAAAATTTGTGAATGCAATTTGTTATGATGTTGGTTTGATTTAACTAGGTTCTTGGAATTTTCTTTAGATTTTAAAAAAAAAATCAGCTATATGTGGTCAACCTTAAGGTTGGGTATGACCCATCTGAAAGGCTGAGCACATATAAATCCATCCCAATTTATAAAACTTGTGTATGTTCTATTATATTTTAAATGGTGAAAAGGAAACATAGGTATTTGAACTAGTGTTTCAAGAGTTTTAAGGGTTATATTGTTTGATAAATTATAATGATCAATCTATGAAAAATATTATGGGATTCCAACCAATAGTTGTGATATTTTATTTTAAATAAACATAAATGTTCAAATTATTATTATTTGAATAGTTATATAAATGGTATTTAATGTTTATTATTTACTCAAAACCCTTCATTAATACTTATTTTTAAATAATACTAATATTTAAAACATAGAAGACCAACAAAGTGTGTAGTGTGTTTGTTCTAGTATGCTTGAAGTAGGCTTGGTTGGTCTTCAGTTTTTTCATGATTAAGGATATATAGGGATGAGTATAATTATTTGAGGCTATGAAATAGGTCCTATAATAGGTCTTATATGATTTTAATTATCTTGTGCATGAATGGATTTAATCTGGTAGTTCATAGTTTTCATCTAGACATTTTAGGTCTAGTGGTAGCAAAATCGAAGTAGGTAGTTTGGTGACATCACCATTTACATGCATAGATGATTTAATGGGATATTTTTATATGGGTGTGATTATATTATTCCAAAGTTTATATGATCAAAATTTTATGTCATGCAGTTGAGTGGAGAAAAAGATATAACTATGCAAAGTTGGCTTCCATGTAATGTTTTCCCATATTTAGCTAAGTAGAGTCGAGTAAGTAGTTTGATGACATTATATTTCACATGTTTGAAGGTTAAAAGATAATATTTATATATTTATGTATTACCCTACGAAATTTTATCATGTGGTTCAAATTTTATGTTATGAAGTTGAGTGGATTAAAATTTATTAAGGTGCAAAGTTGGATTCTTAGACAAAAGTTCTCTAAGTCCCCATACTTAGCCAATTTTGCAAAGGGAGATCTAATAGCATGAATTTAATCACATAATATATCTATGATGAGAAATTAATTTGAATAGATAAGGATCTAATGGTGAGTTTCATTCTTGTCAGAGATCTAATGGTGAGCATGAAATCTATTAGACAAAGATCAATGGTGAGTGGGTGTTCATACATACAGGTCAATGATGTGTATTAAGTCAATAAGTTAAATGTGTAGAAGGAAAATAGCGATGAAAGGTGGAAAAATAATGGGAGATCAGATATTATATCAATAATCAGTACTGCAAGATAAATACCTGGTTAATCCACAAAGATTGATGGTGTGTATTTGGTCAATATTACAAGGGTGCATGAAATGAGGTCAACATGTTTATTTTTTAATAGTTTAGATGAGTTAAAGTTTTTAGAAGATAGATGGTGAATTTTTAATATAATATGAATGGACATGAAATTATGGTATAGTGTTTTAATTTTAACCATTGCTCAATAACTGTTGGAATTCAAATATTTGAATTTGTGAGGGAAGACCAGTCTATGGTTTGTGAGCCATAACTTTTGATATATGTAGAATTTGACTACTATGTAAATTTATAAGTTGTATAGGACTGAAATTCACATCCATAAATATTATTTTTAATGTTTAATTATTTATATAATCAAATTTATTAATCTACAAATTTGACTATGTGTTTGTGTGTACTTTGCAAGTAACTCGAGAAGGGTAATTGGGTTATTCTTGATGGTATTTAGATGTTTAAAGATGAGATAAATATATAAGAGTGTTTTATAATCCATGAGGAAAATATTTATGGATTTTTTATGTTTTAATAATCCATATTTAGTATGAAAAAATTCTTAGAAGGTGATTGTGTTTTTGTTCATGGTGATTATGTGCACACAATGTTATTTGAGCAAATTGAGCTTTAAAAGAAGGGTGTTGTGATGGTTTTTATCAATTAAGGAATACCTATAGAGTGTTTTTAAAGGTTAAATGTATTTAATAGTGTTATTGTGTTCTTATTTTTCTTGGATAGTTTTAAGAAGGTGAATGGGTCTTCATAGGACCTAAAAGGTAACTTAGGCCTATTTGAAAGAGGGTTGTGATTAAAAGTGACCCATGTAGATGCATTAAGAGTGAAATAATGGCCAACAAGGAAATTTTTTAACATTATAATAATCATGAAGGATTGATAAAATCTAAAATCAAATTTGGTGATTTCTATATTTGGGTGAAGAGTGAAAAGAGGTGTGTGAGAATTATGGAGCAAAGGAAAGGGTGTGTGCCTTGTGGATGGATTGAAGAGAAAAGTAAGTTAATGATTGTGTGTATGAAATATATTTCATATTTATAATATCAAGGAAAATTCTATTATAGGTTTGAATATAAAGGTGGTCAAAATGACTTGATCTTCTTAAGGGTAGGTGCTCTTTGTGGAACAAGTGTTTCACTAAAGCCAGTTAGAAGGACTTGACCAAAAGGTGGTCAAAAGGACTTGATCATATTATGGGTAGATGTTCCTTGTGCAATATGTATTTCAATAAATCTAGTTATAAGGACTTAACCAAAATGTGGTCCTAAGGGCTTGACCATCTTATGGGTAAGTGTTCCTTGTGAAACATGTGTTTCACTAAATTCTAGTTGGAAGGACTTGATCAATCTCATGTTTCCATAATTCTTACAAGATAAGTAGTCCATGTGTTTATAGGATTGAGATTTGGTTTTATTCTCCAAGAGGGTTTCCCGCATAGATCTTGTGTTTTGTATGATCTTGTATTATTTATTATTCACTGCTATGAATAACTTATATATTATATGAATTATTGTGATAATTGAATTAGGGTTTGAAAGGTTTAGAATTGAAATTGGATTTTTTATCACCACTAATTCACCCCACCTCAGAGTGATTATATCTCTAGTAGTTAGTATTAGAGTAGGTCCCTGGGTAAAGGCTTGACAGCTTAAAGGAGATACATGGTAAAATATGGGTAGCCATCAAATACAAGGAGGTTTTTCCACTAAGAAAGCTCCAATGTTCAATAGATCCAATCATGCTTTTTGGAGTGAAATAATGAGGACCTATATCATGTCCTTAGGGTTTAATACTTGGAAATATGTAGTGTATGGTTATTCTAAACCTATTATTCATCCATCCAGTGCTACAAATAAGAAGTTGTTTGATAATAATTATAAGGCAATGAATGTTATCACTTATGGTCCTTCAGAGATTGAATACACCAAGGTAATCCATTACATATCTACAAAATAAATGTTGGATAAAATGAACACTATTTATGAAGGAGATTCAAAGGTTAATTTGGTAAATTTTTAGACTCATCGAAGATAATTTGAGTCTTAAGATGAAGGAAGAATATTATGTGGCATCCTTTCTATAGAGATTTGATGAGATTGTGAACATCATTAGAGGTCTTAGAGAGAATCTTGAAGAAAATACTATAGTTCAAAAGTTATTAAGGTATTTCTCTCTCTCAATTTTGAATCTAAAATATCTATTATATAAGAAAGTCATGATCTTACTCAGTTGAAGATGGATGAATTACATGGCATTCTTAATTCCTATGAGATGTGAGTCGATGATGATAAACCACAAAAGAAGGAAGCATCATTCAAGAAACAAATTGAGCCAAAAAAAAGTTCCAAGATAGTAAAATTAAAGAGGATGACACATATGATATTGATGAAGATGAATTAATTGCTTTGTTTACAAGGAAATTGAAAATAGGGTCAGGCAAGTATAAGGGTAAACTACCTATTGATATGGGTTTTATGCACACCACAACCATAATAAGATAGCCTCTAATGTTTTATGATATTAATGGAGGTAAACTCCAATCCAAGGAATGAGTTATAGGTATACAATATTTGATAACCTATTTATGCAATAGTGGGTAGGGTATGCAGGTTGTTAACAAGGTTTTTGGATAGAGATATGGATTTCTAATAGAGTGAGTTCATACTTGAGTTAGATGGGTGGATGTCTTCTAATCTAGAGTGGGTAGATCTCAATAATAAATTAAAAAAAAAGAAATTAAGGTAGGGTATAAAATAAGACTCTACAGTCCTTGGAAATTACTCCCCTAGTTAGTTTCTAAACAAACCTATACTTTCTCAAACTAATGTCTATTGCTAGCAACAATAACACACAAGAAGTCAGACATGACTAATAAGTCTGAGGTAAAAAAGATGTATGAAGTTCACACTCCTCAGACAAAAGTTGTTCCTTTTAGGGTAGCTACTGCACACCCTTGATTACGAGATTATGGCTTAAGCAAGTGAATTATCTAAGGTAGCTATTGCACACACATAAAAAACTACACCAAAGAAAGCATAAATACATATTCATAAATATGATTCAAATTAATTGACTCTCTTTATTTATATTTTTTATTATATTTTAATAGATATTTCACATCTTAAGATTAGTATATCAATCAAGAAATCAAGAATCTACTTATAGCTATAACACACTAAAGATTTATTAAATCACATAACCATATAAATAACAATCAATTACACATAATGGGAAAGAAAATACTCATGACACTTTTTTAATGATCAAAATTGCTCACTACTCAATATTCCAAAAATTTTATACCCCATAAAATCCAAGTTGGATTGAAATTGTTTTTATAAGCTTGGGGAAGGGGTCGCTTCATCCTTCAAGTTTATGCAAGTGATTACATATGAAAATTGGGACATGTATTTCTAACTATGGTTTAAAACTGTATAAGTTTATTTATAGTTATCAGTTTAAAATATCCATTTCTAAGGATATGTAATGTGTAAATTTATATAAAGACAAGGTCTATTTATTTAAAACTATAGCTTGAACTGTATGTAAACTTGATATAGGTGCACCATTTACCAAAACTGCAAATGCCTCTTTTTTGTGATAATAACCAATTAATATTTTAGATTAGCCACCTTTAAATGAAACTCAAACATGTAATTTTTTATATGGATTTGAGATGCCATGTAATTATAGCCTTATTTTGCTAGATTCTCATTTTTATATTCACTATTTAAATCTGAACATGTGTGTTTATAATCCTAGTCTTAACTATGAGTTCCAATGTTCATAAATAAATAAAGCACAATCTAAATGTCTTGCTCATTTATAGCTTGTGACACATGTCAACACTTGATTAAGTCTAGGATCTTTGAAGATTTCACATTGATCTTGCACCATCAATATACTTGTGTACCAGTTCAATGTGGTTCATAGGATCTTATAATTTTGACTCATTGACTCCCACGAACTTGACAATTGTCATTCTTTGTTTTTCTCTACTTCATATGTGTGCCACTTGGCATCTACTCAGGGATTTTGAATTCTACATATTGGGCTCCCTACTTCTTCTTACAAGTCATTAGATATAGGTATCTAGCTCCCATGATGGTGACACTTGTCACCCTTAAGTAGCTTTAACATTTCAAATCTCTCTTCACATTATCCAATCAAATGGGCCTGAGCAGACACACATCATAGGATCTTGATCTAAATCTAAATGGGTAGTTCATGATATTAAATTTGACATTCACATGACTATCAAATGATGTCCTTAAAATTATTGAATGATGTTTGTATGACTATCAAATTTAATCTTGTATTTTAAACATGTTTGTGATGTTAAATATGACATTGACATGACCATTAAATACCATCCTCATGACTATTAAATGACATCCATGTGACTATAAAATTTAATCTCATCAACTGACATGTGTCACTCTCTCAGGGCTTCTTATTTTTATAAACATAAACAAAAGATTTAGTATAACTAGTTTTAAAAAAAAGGACCCTGCATGAATATTTTATCTTTAGCCTAAGATCTTAGTATTTGATAAAATATGATTTATCTAGGATAATAATATTAAATTAAACTTTCAAATGCTCTCTAATGTAAAGGTGCCACTTGGTAGTCTGTCATTGCTTTCATGAATTTTGTTTATGGAAGAATTGCTTCAAGACTTATATATGGAATTGTTTTGGACAAAATCTCTACAATAATTCTCTTGAAGGGTTATTTTCATTGGATAATTTATCTAAAGGATATGGTGAAAGGGAAAGGTGATTGGAACAAAAGTCCCAAAGGGTACTTTTGGAGGGAAAAAGGTCCAAAACTAAAGTTTTGAAGAGCAAGTGATCACTTCAAAATGGATAAAAGGGTTTTTTTTATGAATCCAAAGGGTATGTGCCCTTCAGAGGAATTTTTTTAGGAATTTTGTGTTGGATAAAATGTCTAAAACAAAAAGTCTAAAGGAAATGAACTAAGCCACAAGTCCTAAAGGATAGTCTTGGATGGTCGAAGGGTTTAATTCATGGCAAAATCACCCAAAGGGTCTAATTTATAGGGTAAATTTTAGTAGGAAGAGGCCTTTACAAAAGCCCTGAAGGGTAACTATAAAAGTCCTGAAGGGTACTTTCAACAATGATGAAGGGCATGTTTAAGAAGTTTAAATGAATTATGCTCTTAACAAAACTTCTTAATGGTAAGTGGCCACTTCAAAAATGGTTGAAATGTCATTTTTAGGAAATCCGAAGGGCATGTGACCTTTGAGGAAATTATTTCAAGACTTATATGTTAGATAAAATGTGTAAAACAAAAGGTTTGAAATAAATGGCCTAGGAAAGAGTACAGGATAAAATTCTTGAAGGAAAAGTGTGAAGGGAAAAAGGTCATTACAAAAGTCCTAAAGGGATGCTTTGTGGGGAAAAAGGCCACTACAAAAGTCCTAAAGGGTACTTTCAATAAGGCCAAAGGGAAAAAAGGGGAAAAGGTTCCTTTCAAAAAGTCTCAAAGGAATTATTTAGGGGAATTGTTTCAAACAAAATGTATGTAAAAATTCTCTTGAAGGGTCACTTTCATCTGACAAAATGTCTAAAGGAATTGGCAAAGGTGTGGGACAAAAGTCCTAAAGGAAAATTGTTGAGGTAAATTTCAAAAGTGATAAAGGAATTCTATCAGGAAAAAGGCTAAAACAATTCTTCCAAAGGACACTTTCAAAAATCTTGAAGGGTAGGTTGGAAAGATAGAAAAATCACTTCAAAAGCTATGAAGGGAAATTCCAAAATGTTGAAGGGTAAATTGGTAATAATCCAAAGGGTCCACTCCATAGGGCATCTATCCATGACAAAAGTCTTGAAGGATATACTTCATAAAGGCTAAAGGGTAGGCTCAAAAAAGGGTGAAAAATGCAATGTCAATCATGTCGTGTAAAATGCTCATAGTAAAAAAGGTTGGCAGACTTATTTCATCACAGGAATTGTTTTGAACAAAATGTTCACAATAATTATCTTGATATAAATAAGTCCATAAGAATTAGTACATGGAAAAAAAACCTAATAAAGATAGGTAGGATGAGCTCTAAAATAATAATTTTTAAAATACAATAAGCATAAGCCCTAAAAGAATAAGTCCCAAGAGGATAGAAAATATAGTCCTTGAAAACATAGGTTCACAACAATTAGCTTGAAGTAACAAACTTGATAAAACAAAATATCTAGTTTGTGAAATCATAATACTAACACCATATTATCAAAGTATGAAAGGCCAAATAATATCTTTCTCAAAATTTGCATGAACATATAAAAAAGGGCTCAAAATTGAGATAATATTCTTTAAAAAGTGGGTTCCCATTTCCTATGGAAAAAGGGGGGCGTTGGGTAAAACAAATGGTAACTTATAATGGGAATACTCCTGAGTATTCAAGAACCTATAACTCTAGTTTTCAATCCTAAATTAATCATGAAGTGTGCCATAAAATAATAATTAAATAAAAAACATGAAAGAGACTCCTAAATAGATTCACACAACATACTTACTTTCTAATTTCTTGGATATGTGTGTGTCAAAATGTGTAGTTCATTTAACCCCTACTACAATGAGTTTTCTAAAATATTGGATAGGGCTATATGTTTCATTACTATATATATTAAATCTCAAAAATAAAGGAATCTTAGGTATTTCTCTACTACCAACCAGGCATCCATATCCCTAATAGAGATACCTTGGGATCCTTATCTTCTCATTCCATTATTTTCTTTAGATCATGATGCATGGTACATTAACCTTGTTTCATTATGTGAGCCTTTTGATTTTTTTTTCTATTTTGAATCTATTGTTTCTTTATTATTTTATTTTTATTTTCTTCTTGACTAGAAAAGAGAAGAGCTAGAACCATAGTTAGTTTATGTAATTATAAAAAAAATCATTACTAGAATGTCCTTGCCAACTACACTTATACCCAAAATTATCACTTTTAATGGGTATTTGATGTGATAAGTGCATTTGATCCAATAAAACAAAAAAAATTTATAAATTTGTATGAAGTACTTTGAGAGAGACTTACACAAACCTGTTAAAATTATTCAATTGTGACACCATTCATAATAATACATGATTACCTACCTTCATCCTAAATACCCAAAAAACATAGAAATACACCCAATTTATAATTTAGTCACAAAATGTCAAGATTTTAATTTCTCCTTTCCCATAAATCTTAGTTGGTTTGGATTTTAAATTGGTTGTAGTTAGAGTAAACATAATTCCAATCATTTGAGAAAGCAAAGAACAACCAATCTAATAAAACACTAAAACTAAACTAAGAAAGCACTAAAAGTTAATCTAGAAAAGATGAAGTCTAATCTAGAAAACAAAATACTAAAAGTTAGAAAGATTAATCTAGAAAGAAGAAAACTAGTCTAAGAAAATGGGAAATCTAATCTAATCCTATAGCTATATTCATTTGAATCCTCTCAATTAGTAATATCCACAAATGGAATAGCTCTGTAGTAATGCTTCAAGAACTTGACATGTAAGTTCATTGCCTTGGAGGTCTTTTAGATGAAATGCATTATTTCCCATGATCTCTAAAATCTAGTATGGTCTTATCCATAATGGATAAAAATTGTCATGTTATCCTTTCTTTTCATGGGATTTATCCCATAGTAACACCATATTTAAAATTTGAATGCCTTGACTTTTTTACTTTTTTTTATCAAACTACCTTTTAGCTACATCTTGATGTTTGGTAAATATTGACAGAGCTTCAGTCCTTGAATCCTCTATTTCTATTATATCCATAAATATTGATTCCACTTTGTCATTTGGTTCCATGTAATCTTGTATGAACTGATAAGTGGGCAACTTTAATATGATGGGAAAAACTAGTTTACATCCATACAATAGTAGGTACAATAAAGCTTTTAGAGCTTTCTTGTATCTCATCTGGTCTATCCAAAGAGCATACTTTAGTAAATTATGTCATCTTCTAGGCTTGTCCTCTATTAACTTCTTGATTTCCTCAATCATATTTTAATTCATTAACTTGACTAATCCATTCCCCTAAAGGTGGTGGTTAGAATCTGACTTGATTATAATATGATTATAATGTGCCCACTTAGTGAACTCTATTGATAATAAAACTAGTCTATTTTTACATACCAAAGAGATGGGCATGTTGAATCTAGTCATAATGTGTTCCTCCAAAAATTGAATCACATATTGTGCTCTACTATTCTTTGTGATAACTACTTCCATCCATCTAGTGTAATAATTGGTAGTTATAAGCATAAATTTATGGCCCACTAAGGAGTTTAGGTTAATTAACTAATAAAATCCAAACCTCATTGTGAAAAGGGCATTGATTTAATTATTGGTTTTAGAGGCATTACCATGTGTACTTCTCTCTTGGCCAACACTTGACATTCATGGTAATTCCTGATGTGTATATGAGCATCCTTGAAAATAGTTTGCCAATAGTATCCCAACCTCAAAATTTTATGGGCTATGGTATTCCCAATAGGGTTACCACTACGTATCTTATGATGCAAGTTTTCTAGAATTTACCTTTCTTCCTCTAAAGACACACATCTAAGATAAATTCTGTCATAGTTCCTTCTATAAAGGAGTCCTTTATTAATCATGAAATGAACATCTCTAAGCCTCAAGTTCTCATTTCCATACTAAGCTCTAGGGGGCAAGTTATTATAAGTAAATATTAGATTATATTTGTATACCATTCCCATTTTGAAACTTGTGTCATACATACCTCATAAATAGTGATTTGGGGACCTAGCTTAGTCATGAGTTAAACAATGCCTTTTCCCTTGACAATTTTTGTAGGCCTGATCTCTATGTGGAACTATTAGATCTTATCTATCCATTTACCTCGATGCTCTCCCATGTCATTTTATGATAGGGTGGGCTTGATATTAGGATCAGGTATAATGTCAATGGTTTTGTTCCTTAAGATATAATGTCAAAATTTCTTCACTGCTTTGACTAGAGCAAAAATATGCTTATCAATCATTGAATACTTGAGCTCTACATCCTTTAGTTTTGTAATCATGAAGGTAATTAGATGTTGTGTTTCATCCTTCTTATATGTGATAATGGTAGTAATGGTTTGTTTTGAGGTGAATGAGTACAGATACAAATCCTTAATAAAGTCTAGACTAACCAATCCTAGAGCTTGAGATATGGCATCTTTTATATCTTAAAGGACTTTTTATCTTTAACTATCTATTCTATTTTATCATTTAGAGGCTTGATGATATCTATGAACCCTAAGATAAACTTCCTAACGAAGTTTATTTTCCCAAAAAATGACTTAAGTTCCCTCTTGCTATTTGGCTACTTCATCTTTGAGATTGCCTTGATTCTTTTTGGATTGATGGTGATCCTATCTTTTATGATAACATGTCTTAAGATTTTCCCCTTAGTGGATTTGAATATTCTCTTCTTTAAATTTAAAAAACATTGAAATTATTGCACCTTTTAAATATGGGTTGTTTATGATTTATGTGATCCTTTCTATTCTTTAAGAACACCATGAAATCATTTATATAGATAATTATGCATTTTCCCACCAGTCCCATAAAGGCATGATCCATGGTGCATTGGAAGGTAAATCCTATATTAATTAGGCCAAATAACATCCTCTTGTATGCATAAATACCCCATTCCATGGTAAATTCCATCTTCATTCTATCCTCGGGCTATACCAATACTTGGTTATAGCCTAAAAATCCATCCAAAAAGGACATCATCTCAAAAACACTAACTATATATATTACGTCATCTAGAAAATATAGAGCATAATTATCTTTTTTAGAAGCCCTGTTCAAATTGTTAAAGTCTAAAAATAATATGATCTCACCATTCTTATTTCTAACCAAGACCAAATTGGCCACCTAGGTAGAATATCATATTGGGAAGATGATTTTAGCACTTAATAACTTTTCCACTTCCTTCTAAATAAGAGGGTCCAAATTAGGGTTCACTGGTCTTTGCCTCTATCTAAATGGTTTATGGTCTTACTTCAAGGGAATTATGTGACTAATGAACTTTGGGTCATATACCTTAAGGTCTTCATACATCTAGGTGATAACATCCTTATATTGAACAATCAAATCCTTAACTCACTACCTTTCCTCCATGGTGTAGTTGAGGCCAAATTCACATAATGTGGGTTATGTTCATCTCCCAAATTTTCCCTTTTGAAGTCTGATTCATTGACCTTGGGTTGTCTAAGTTGCTACACATAAGGATCTAAGTAGAATGATCTTTCCAAGGAGACTAAGCCAGTTAGAATTTGATTTTATTTAAGTTAGAAAATACCTTATTTATCAATTTATTTTTGATAGAAATGGTTAATGTCCTTATCATCAATGACTTAGGATGTTAAGCAAAGAATATATAGAGAGGGGGGGTGAATCAGTAAATCATATATCTTATATAACATTCCTTTAACCAAATTTCACTTAATCAAACATTCAAGATATGCAATAAAACTCAAACAATAAACACCACACAAGATAGAGAGAGACACCAGATATAATGTGGAAACCCAATGTGGGAAAAACCATGGAGAATAATCTCAAGTATATGAATGAGCACCAACACAAACAATATTTTCAAGCCAAGCTTGTAGGAGCACCAACCTAGCAATTATTCATGAGCACCAACCCACAGGAGCACCACACCCCTGTGTCGAGCACCAACTTAGCTACTATTCATGAGCACCAACCCATAGAAGCATTAACCCCTTTGTTGAGCACTAACCCAACAACAATTCATGAGCACCAACCCATAACACCACCAACCCCTTTGTCGAGCACCAACCCCTTTGTGTATACTATTGATGACTTAAAATTGCACTAGATCTTAACCAATCAACAATGGGAAGTTTCAAGCTGTGGGATGATGTGACTTGAAACAACCTCCAAATTTTAGAGAAGCTGGTCTTTTCTTTATATTGGGTTGCTTAGGAAAAGGGATATGAGATTAAATAGAAACACAAATACAGGAAATGAAACCTAGCTATGGTGATGTGCCTGAGTGTAATCCTAATCCTAACCTGAGCATATTGAGACTATTATAGGATTCAATTACATTTAAGAGCAGACAAGTGCATGATCAATGTAAAAGATTGAAATAATAGAAACAGAGGCTCACAACAGGGAAGTCTTTCACTGAGATACAGGGAATGTCAACAAAGGCATAGTGTTCAATCTTCTTAATGCAATCTTCCAATCACATAAGAGGTGCATAAGTCATGTACAATTATGTAAACCTTTCGATTCAAGAAAATGAGATAAAAGCAAATAACATTCCTAATCACAACTCTAGAGAATCTATAGTATAGACTACTTCACAAATGACATAGATAACACTAAGGCATGGAGCTCAAATTTCCTTAATTCATTCAACCACATAAAGGGCATAGAAACATACATGATTATATCAACCTCACAACTCAAGAGAATTGAGACAAGAGCAAATGGTATTACTGGTAAAAAACTCTAGAAAGTCTAAAATTATAAAATACCCCCTCTTAATTTTACAATTCTTCTTATATAGCCTCAGATGTCTCCTTACATCACTTTCTTTCCCACGTAATTCCACTCTATCGTTCACTCATAGGGGACAAAATAGTCAGTGCATTCAATGCCTTGGATGCATCCTAGTCTTATCAAGAACTGCCCCAATTACGGCATGGTGATCCATGTCTAATACCTCCCTTCATGCCTAAATTTCCTCCTTCCATCACCTACTTGGATGATCAACAATCTACTCTACCTCTACTATTAGGGAACAAATAGGTGTCATCTTCAATGCTTATGAGCCCAAGAAATCTACTTGGTGCATTATTCTATCTACCAAGAATAACTCCTACCGAGTTTCCCTCCATCTTTGTTGTAATAGGTAGATGGGCACTCTGTTCTATTGAAACGGAAGAGGACACTTATTCAATTCATGAAAATCCTCCCTTTCATCTAAAAGGCACCAGAGAATGACACTTGGCCACTTCTGCTTTCTCTATATTCTACTCAGGAATGCTCCACCTTTGACACCTATTTTAATTTACTTCCTCAATACTTTGTAGTTTTATCAAAATAAAACTCACCATGTTCCTTACTCGGGCAACTATTTAGGAAGGGATGGATGTGCGTGGTAGTCTTTGCATGTTGACACTTGGCACTTCCATAGTCCTTTGAAATAACACTTGAGACCTACCACAATCTTTATTTGGAAATTAGGCTCAAGGATGGTCCCTTAGAAGTTAACACATGGTGACTTCTGCTACTCCTGGGAAGATACATGGCATCTTCCACTTCTCCATCTAGGGGCATGTGGTGCCTTCTACTTTCTCTAGGGTTGGAGCAGAAAGGGACTCAGAGAGTGACACTTGGCAGCCTCTATTGCACTTTAGTAATTACAAAAAATAAAATGATGCCTCCATGTGTTGAATGAAGCATTAGACCCAGACATTGAACTAAAGTTCCTTGAATGTCGACACATGGTGACTTTTTCTACTTCTTCAAAAAGGTAGTTTAGGGCCTCCGCAATTGCCACCTGGTGCTTTCCACTTTGCTACTTAGCTCATCAAAAGTCTTTGTCAAAAGGTAGAATGAAACATGGGTGCCTTTATGAAATGCAAATGCTGACATGTGGTACATTCCACTTAGCTACTACTGGATACGTGTCACAATCTACAGTTCTTTGGAAAGTTACAAAAAGGGCCTCACAGGATGCCAGTTGGCCAGCTTTGTGTTTTAGAAGGTGACACTTGGTAGCTTCTGCTACACTTCAACTCTTAGGCCAAAAATGAAATGAAAGGAATAAAAGGGGAAAAAGGGGGTCCACGATTAAAGGGTGACACTTGGTAGCATCCACTACACTTTGACACTTATGCAAAAATGAACCCATCCTTTACTTCAAAATTATGTCATGATGTCTGAGGTGCATAGGAACCAAAATTGTAGCTTTAATCAAAAAATAAAATATGACATAGAGTAAAAATAACTCTATAATTATTGGCAACCTCCAAGACTTTTGAGCTTGCTCAAAAAGAACTTGACTCTCGCTCGATCAAAACTTTAAAATTTATAGCTTTAAAAGCATTGTTTGGTAGATAGACCACCCATGGTTAGTTAATCCTTTCTTGCTCTACAACTCAACAAAAGCTAGATCTAGGTTAATGAAATCCTTGTGTGAAAAGGTGTGTAGGATTACAACCATAGCTTTCAGTTTGAACTCTAGCTGGGAAACATGAATCAAAATGGCTTTGACCTCTGAGACTAAGGAATCATCTCACAAGCTCTGGAAGACTATTTGATCCCTCTGTTTGGTGAGCAACAATGGTTCAATTTGGTCAACCATTAGCACCATCTTGGCATCTAAAAATGGGGAAGGGAGGCCTAGTTTCACCAAATCTTAAATATGGTGCCTCATCTCACCAATGCCTTCTTTCATGACATCGAGACATCTCTTGCAACTATTGGCTATGGTATTGCAACTGAGTACCTCATTGATGTGTTTCATGATGGCCATTCTATTTGGGATTCTTGTGGCTACCAATGTTGAATCCATTATGTCATAGAGCTTCTCCAACAATGAATGGGAGTCCATGACTCTTTTGGAGATCATGGTTAGAGTGCTCTATACTAAATTCTCCACCCTCTCACACAGTTGCTATGCATTGAGCAGGAAGGTGAGAAATGGCTTGAGCTATATAATCTCTGAAGAGATTCTCTCCCACACTGATTTGTAGAGCTCCTTCACTAGTTACACTACTCTGACACCTCTTGGCCTATTAGCCAGCTCAGTTGTTAGTTACGCTATCCTCTGTTGCTCTACTTAAAACTAGGCTTGAAAAGCCATAGCCTTATTCTACTCCTCCAGTAACCTTTGTTGTGATTGGGTAACCTACAGTTGGAGTCCTTTGACTCTTCCCTATAATGTTGCATTCTCCCACCTTAGGGCTATTACTACATCTTTTGCAAGTACAAGATCCATCTTTAATGAATCATTATGGACTTGAACTGCATGTTGAGTCTAGAGGGAAATAGTATCTTGCAATTATTTTTGTAGACTAGCTATTTCATTATCTCTCCTATTTATTTCTTCAGCCAAACTATTATAGTTTGCCTTTTCTTGGGCCAAATCAACCTCCATCTTCTACAGTCTTCTTGATTTCTTCAAATAATATTTTGTGACCATAAAAGTGGATTCAGTTAGCAACTCGACTCTATCTTGGGGCCTGAATAGGGACATATCGATGGCCACTGCATTCATTGTGTAGTCTTTTGGCTACATTTGCTTGCTCAGCTTGGCAACATTAGGTGACAAATGGGTCACCATCAGTTTCTATTGGATAGGGTCAAATTATGACCTCAAATGTGGGACAGCCAGCACTTTATTCTCTTTAATCCTCTTCTTTTCCAACCAAGCTTCTCTTGCCTTCTTAGCAACATCAGCCTACGTCTTGAAGGTGAAAGGGGATGTAATATGTCCCCCTACGAAAGGAGACCCTTGTGGTAGGCCACATTGGATAACCATTGGCTAGGTAGGGGTGAGTTGTAGGGGAATATTGTTGGGAATAAAGGGGGGAAAATGGGGTAATGTTAGGGCCTGAGGCACTGATGATGGAGTGACTTATGAAATGGGAATGGCAGTAATGGCGGGAGGTGTCATCTAACTGGGTGGAGGCATCATGCCGACAGGGTGAGGACTAGATTGAGAGGGAGGAGGAGAAGTAATACTTACCTAAGGAGAAGTTATAGTGGTCTACATTGGGGGCTATGAAGGCTCCTCTTCCTCCTCTAGATCTAATTAGAACTACACCCTCCTCTTTCTGGGTGTCTCTACCTCTAGCTGCATTTGTCTCCCTTCTACCTCTATTGTTTCCAGTGGCACATGTGGAAAACTAGGGACTTCAATTACTCCAAATGATGGGGAGGCCCTTGGTGGTGATTACACCACACTTCTTTGTTGTTTTATGGTAGTTACAACTTGCTCTAAAGTCTGTGGCTGTTGGCTTGGTCCCACTTTAGCCTCCTACTCTACCCTGAGTGTTTACATTTGGCTTGTTTCTAGGCTAGATGCAGGGGAGGGATGACACTCATCCCAGAGCTCTTCCCACCTTTCATCTGAGTCCATGCCTCTAAAAGTGTGGGTGGTTTGTGAAATTTCTTGCCTATGTTTCTAATAGGCCTCAATTTTCTCTACATCCCAACCCTGGTTCCTCAACATCCTTCTCAAACCAGAAGTCATTCTAGCTTTGGGATCATAATCCCTCTATTTGTCATAAAAGGTCTCCCATGGCCTATTTTGTGGCATGGGCAAATTTGTTAGTTCAACATAGAGACCAGGGGCATCTTCTGTTGGATTTTTCTTAGTCTCCTAAAAGGGGCGGCTTTCATGCATAGTCCTGGCTCCAATTCTATTTGTCTTCACTACAGAGGATATGTAATCAACTGGGTCATAAACCCATTTGTCTTCAACTAATATGAACTTGAGGAAGGCCATCTTCCTCAATAGCACAATTTTAGCTTCTCTAGCTTCTAGGCTTATGTTGCCTACCATCCATGGAAGATTGTGCATTTTCATCTTCTTCTTCCCAGAGCCATATTCATTATCAACCACCAACACTTGCCTAGCAATTTATAGGAATGCTAACCTAAGAGTTAAGGTCTTTGGTAGCAACACTGGTTCTGCACAAAATCCATGGACTCTTATGATTGTGTGATGGGACCTAAAATGGAAATCACATGGGATTGGGAAACTAGCCAGGAGGTTTGTAACACTTGGAAACAACCTATTTATGACAGGCTCATGGCTAAGGCAATGAAGAATAGGGGTAACGAACAGTTCCTAAAAATCATATGGGTCACTGGTTCTTAATAAAATATGTGTCCATGAAGATATAGGGATGGTCCTTTGGGAGTCAAAAGCTAGGTCATATAGGTTCAAGTTCATGAATTGGGTGAAAAGGTTAGGGTTCTGATGTAGTATTAGATGAAACAAAAAGGAAGAATACCTAAATATCCCCTTTGACTTGAACTGGGTTAGTTGCTCCACCATGGAAAAAGTGATGCATTTCAAGAAGTCAAGTCGATACTCCTACATTTTATTGACCATCTTTAGCCTAAATAGGATGGCCATTTGCTCAACATATATATCCATGTCATCTTTCATGCCAAAGATGAGGGCCATCATTAATAGCACATCTTGGCTAGAAAGTGCAAACTGAGTCCTTGGTATAGGGAGCGTGGGTATTGTGGTGTCACCATCAGCCATTTGTAACTTAGACCTCAAAAACCTTGTCTGAGTGTTGATGTTTGCCCATGTCCTTTGCATCCTATCAATGGTGGGGAAGGTGGTAGTACCATCATATTACAAGGCAAGCATGTCCCTGATAGATTGTGGGGTGATCTGCAACATGAATGGGCCTTGCTAAATGGTGTAGGATTATGGATGGAGCAAGTCTTCACATAATTCAATCACATTAGGACATGGGTGCACAGCTAGGACAATGAATTGAGCCAGTTGTGAGGTCCATATCCTCATTTCAAACATTTCATATTGCCTTGCCCTAGCTCTTTGCAAACACCTTTAGTGTGCCCCTTCTCTAAGGTTCTTTCCACTGGCTCTTTGTAGAATTGAGTCCATGATTCCATCTGCATAGTCCCTTACCTTTGATGGGTCACTGGTTTGTCTGATTCCCAGGGCTTTTGCTCTTAAGTAGGTTCTTGGTGGTTGCACAAGAGTTGCAGCGTATGATTTACTAGCTAGTAATATATCAAGATATCTAGGTGCCCCTATTCCTTATTGAGAAGATAATGCTCCCACCATCTCTAAATTTCTTGTGTAATACCTGGTATATGAGCCTTGTGTAGGATAGAAAACATGCTCCCTAAAGCAAACTTTCTTAGGCGCTAATAATTGCAATGAGCAGGGTATGTTTGTAGGAATGCTTAAGAGTTTGTAAACTTTAAAATTTGCTAAGGGATATTTATGGGCCTATCAAGTCCCAAATAGCATTAATTTTGGGTGACCATTAGCAATTCCTACTCAATCTTTAGGAAACAATGAGGTGGATACATTATGCAATGTAAGGTACCTTAGAGATCTCAATAGATTTAGGGAAGCATTTAATGCAGCAAAATTTAAATAATTAAAAACTTCTAAGATGCTAACTCTATGTTTAAAATGCTTATTTCAAAAGAAAAACACGAAAGCAATAATAGAAAATGAAATAATTTGGGAATGGGAAACTACCTAACTACATTAATTAATCATCCTTATTTCCCTCCAGGATCAAAAATGAATTTTCCAATGACATATTTATGACAAGCCAACTTATGTTGCCATACTGGTGGTTGAAATGGGTATATCTTTGATGAAATGTCCTTTGCACTGGCCACACAGATCTACTTGTAGTCAAATGAGTCTAAGTCAAACATGCTTTTGACATCCACAAGCTCTTCTTGTCCTTGAAAGCCCATTATATACCGATTCTTCATGCTATCATGTGTCATCAAGAAATCGTTGACTATTGGCTCTTCACTCTATGCCTTGTGATATCCATTATCCTTTAGTTTATCCTCTTCAAATTCTAGCTTTATTGCATCATCATACTCCTTGATGTCTTCATCCTCTTGAAAAGATAATTCTAAAATTTGGCATTTCCTCTTCATACTCAGTTGGGCCTCACAGTTGTCTTCTCCATACTCAGCCCGTTCATAGCCCTCTTCAAGGATAGTGTCACCTATCTCAATGGCTTGATAAAGGGAGTGTCCATACTCCTCCATATCCTCTTGTAGGGTGAGAACAAAGTCAAAAATGATCTCTTCCTCATCATAGGTTAAGACAAAAGCTTGTGACTTATCCTCTTGTTCATCAAAGGGGGAATCTATGGTGATTTCCTCCTTTTCTGTACTTATGGAATCCTCTTGGATATCCATGAATTGAGTGTATTCCTTTGCATACTCATTTACCTCTTTCAAAATATATTCTTCTTTGAAAAGGGATGAAGAAGAAGGCTGTGATGGAAAACAAGAGGCTTCTTGAGGAAGGGTGGAAGGGAATTGAGGAGATAGTGAGGGTTTAGGGTCCTCTTCCCTTGCTGCTATCATAGAATCTTCATTATTGAGGACATGACATTGACAAGTTTGACCTTGCTCATAAACAAGGGTGGCGTATGAATGTGTAGGTTGATAGACTTGGTAAAGCTATCTCTCATGAATGCTCAGCTTATCTTCTAGAAATGCAATCAATCCACACACATCCAACATCTCATATGTAAGCTCTTACCAATTTGCCATTTCAATGGGATCCCACTCACTTTTAATTAGATCTATTGCATCCCTTACTTTGATGGATGACATGACAAGGAATTTCTTGGCCATATCCCCTTCTGCTATCAAGTGCTAACACATATTTTTTAAATCTAGCAATGCTTTCTTGAAGGTGAAAATAAGGTTAGTTTGAGCATGAGATGTGACATATTAGGGAGATTGGGCATAAGATTGGTATAGCTCATGACTATCTGCATCCTTGTTACTTGACATAATTCGAAGAGAAGGTTCTTCTTGATTAAAAATATATGAAGGAGAATTAGACCCATAGCTATGAGTAACAGAATTATACATACCAAAAGGTGATTTCTTGATGATACTAGGACCACTCAATCAGCTAATTTGACTCAGATTCGTTGTTGGTGTTGATAAAAACCTCAAAAGGCTAATTGGCCAAAGAACACACCAAAATTCTTTGACTCCTTGAAAGATCGGTCCCACTAGGAATGCCAAAAACTATTGATGACATAAAATTGTGCTAGATCTTAACTAATCAACAATGGGAAGTTTCAAGCTATGGGACGATGCAGCTTGAAACAACCTCTAGATTTTAGAGAAACTGGTCTCTTCTTTGTATTGGGTTTCTTGGGAAAAGGGATAGAAGATTAAATAGAAATACAAATGCAAGAAATGAAACCTAGCTATGACGATGCACCTGAGTGTAATCCTACTCCTAACCTGAGCATAGTGAGACTATTATATGATTCAATTACATTTAAGAGTAGACAATTGCATGATCAATGTAAAAGATTGAAATAACAGAAATAGAGGCTCACAATATGGAAGTCTTTCACTAAGATACAGGGAATGTCAATAAAGGCATAGTGTTCAATCTTCTTAATAGAATCTTCCAATCACATAAGAGGCACATAAGTCACGTATAGTTATGTAAACCTTCCAATTCAAGAAAATGGGACAAAAGCAAATAACATTCCTAATCACAACTCCAGAGAATCTACAGTATAGACTACTTCACAAATGACACAAATAACACCAACCAAGGCATGGAGCTCAAATTTCCTTAATTCATTTAGCCACATAAAGGGCATAGAAACATACATGATTATATCAACCTTACAAATGATTATATCAACCTTACAACTCAAGAGAATTAAGACAAAAGCAAATGGTATTACTGGTCAAAAACTCTAGAAAGTCTAAAATTATAGAATCCCCCCTCTTAATTTTACAATTCTTCTTATATAGCCTTGGATGTCTCCTTACATCACTTTCTTTCCCATGCAATTCCACTCCATCCTTCACTCGTAGGGGATAAAATAGTCAATGCATTCAATGCCTTGGATGCATCCTGGTCTTATCAAGAACTGCCCCGACTACGGCATGGCAATCCATGTCTAGTACCTCCCTTCACACTTGAATTTCCTCCTTCCGTCACTTGCTTGGCCACTCAATGGTCTACTCTACCTCTATTTTTAGGGGACAAATAGGCAACATCTTCAATGCTTGTGAGGCCCAAAAATCTACTCGGTACACTGTTCTATCTACCAGGAATAACTCCCATTGAGTTTCCCTCCATCTTCACTATAATAGGTATATGGGCACTCTATTCTATTGAAACAGAAGAGGAAACTTAGTCAATTCATGAAAATCATCCCTTTCATCTAAAAGGCACTAGAGAATGACACTTGGCCACTTCCACTTTCTCTATATTCTACTTAGGAATGCTCTGCCTTTGACACCTATCGCAATCCGCTTCCTCGATACTTTGTAGTTTTATCAAAATAAAACTCACTGCATTCCTTACTCGAGCAACCTTTTAGGAAGGGACAGATGTGTGTGGCAGTCTTTGTATGTTGACACTTGGCACTTCCATAGTCTTTTGAAATAATGCTTGGGACCTACCACAATCTTTATTTGGCAATTAGGCTCGAGGATGGTCCCTCAAAAGTTGACACATGGTGACTTCCACTTCTCTATCTAGGGGTATGTCGCACCTTCTACTTTCTCTAGGGATGTATCAGAAAGGGACTCAAAGAGTGACACTTGGTAGCCTCCATTGCACTTCAGGAATTACACAAAATAAAATGACACCTCCATGTGTTGAACGAAGCATTAGACCCAAGCATTGAACCAAAGTTATTCAGATGTCAACACGTGGTGACTTCTGCTACTTCTTTAAAAAGGTAGTTTAGGGCCTCCACAATTGCCACCTAGTGATTTCTACTCTACTGCTACTTAGCTCATCAAAAGTCTTTGTTAAAAGGTAGAATGAAATGTGGGTGCCTCTATGAAATGTGGATGCTGACACATGGTATGTTCCACTCAGAGACTACTAGATACATGTCATAATCTGCGCTTCTCTAGAAAGTTACAAAAATGGCCTTAGAGGACACTAGCTGGCTAGCTTTGTGTTTCAAAAGGTGACACTTGGTAGCTTCCACTGCACCTTGACACTTAGGCCAAAAATGAAATGAAAGGAACAAAAGGGGAAAAAGGGGGTCCATGACTAAAGGGCGAAACTTGGCAACATCCACTACACTTCGACACTTACGCAAAAATGACCCTGGCCTCTGCTTCAAAAATTTTCCATGACGTCTAAGGTGCACAAGAACCAAAATTGTAGCTCGAATCAAAAAATAAAATATGACATAGATTAAAAATTACTCTACATATACCACACACCTATCTCTCAATGTTGCTATCTTAACAAATGATAAATCAATACAACATCTCTTTCCTCTCTCTCACCTTTGCTCTTCTAAGATAGATATAACAAATACAAATCATATTCATCTCTCAAAATTTTCTTCTAAGCTAGATATTACAATATCAAATCAACATCTATCTCTCACATTACAAATGGCTTCTCAAGCCTTTATTTATAGCTTTCCAAATGACCTTTGGCCTTCCCCGTTTGTGACCCTTCAATCCTCATGGAAAATGGCACCAAACTTGTATGACCCTTCATATCCTTGCCTTTGAAAATTCATGTGGTGACCCTTCATGATAAAAAATGTCCTTCCCTCTACACATATTCATCTCTCACAATTGCTCTTCTAAGCTAGATATTACAATATCAAATCAACCTCTATCTCTCATATTTACAAATGGCTTCTCAAGCATTTATTTATAGCTTTCCAAATGACCTTTGGCCTTCCCCCTTTGTGACCCTTCAATCCTCATGGAAAATGGCACCAAACTTGTATGACCCTTCATATTCAAGCCTTTGAAAAGTCAAAAAAAGTCCTTCCCTCTTTTGTCCTCATCTTGGTGACTTTTCATATTCCTTAACGTGTCCCTTCATGAGAAATTGCACCCTTCCTCTTTTGTCTTCACATGGTGACTCTTGGAATTCCTCAAGATGACTCTTCATGGGAAAATGTGTCCCATCCTTTTTTTATCTTTATCTCATGGCTCTTTGACTTCTCCATGAGTCCTTTTGTCTCATATGCAACCAAAAATATATTCATTAATATTAAATAAATATTAACTCATATTAGCCAATATATATTTATTACAAACAACATTAAATGCAATGGGGCCTTTATCACCAATAATGCTAAACCTTTGACACCAATGACAATATTTCCAACAATCTCTACCTTTGTCATTGATGGCAACCTCAATCCTGAAACTACCACATCCTGTCACTTGCACATAATATGATCTAAAAACATATAGTAACTCCCCTTTACTGTAGCAACTTGTACCTATTCCTTGTACCTATTTTTTGCACTTGTACTTATACCTATTATTCTCCCCCTTAAACATCAATGGCAGGAAGTAATAAAAATTACTCCCAACTCTTCGCGTAGATCTTTGAATGTGTCCTTTGATCATGCCTTTGAGAAGATATCTGACAATACATATACATTGTTCCCTATCCTTTGAGCATCTACAATCAACTCATTTGAATCTTTTCTTCTAATCTCACAACCTTCAGCATGAAACCTTAATGTGTATCCTTGATCACATATTTGACTAACACTCAATAGATTATGCTTAAGACATTTTACATATAAAACATTCTTAGTCTTAGTTCTACCATAATCCAAACTTAAAGTACCTTTTTTAGCTATCTTGGTAGTGGTTTTATCTCTAAATCTCACTATACCACCATTGATCTTCTTTAGAGATATGAATTTACTTTTATCTCCTGTCATATGCCTCGAACATCCACTATCAATTAACCATGGTTGATATTTACCTTTTACATGCAAAGCTGTCTGAAGCATCATATAATCTTTAGGTTGTTTCTTCTACCATGAACATGTCTAAGACTTCTTCTTGATGAATGGAGATTTGAAACTCTGATCCTTCTTGACTGACTCGAACATGCTTCTACAATACCAAGCTATGTGTCTGAAGTTGTTACACTTATAGCATACTATGGTCTCTTCATCAAAGCTTGATAGAGGAGCAAAAGAGTTGTGGCTTCTACTTGAATCTCCTTGACTTTCCTTCTCCTTATTTCTAAAATTGTTAGCTCTTTTTCTACATTCTAATTTCTTGTGATCATATCCATTACAATAAAAACAATAGCCATAAAAATAAGACCTATCTATATATCTCTGACCTGATTGTCTTTTATAGCTTTATTCTCTCCAGCCTTCTCTATTTGAAATGTCCTCTATATTTTTCACTTCTCCCATTTTTGTTTCATCTTTTGTAAGAGCTTCAACATAGCTCTTTTTCTTTTCAAATCTAATCCCTGTCTTATCTAAATTTGTTTTTGGACTTTCCAATATCTTATTCGGCATGTTAGTGCTATCTTCAAATTTTGAATCACTGACTACTTTATCACTGACTGCTTTCTTAATATCTTCTTTTAAAGAGGCAATATCAATACATACCTTTGACATTATTTTCTTGTTATTTCCAACTGTGCTGTGAGGTCTTCTTCATTCTTCTTAGCTTCTTCAAAGTGTACTTATAGATCTTCAATCATTTCCTTTGACTCTTGTTCATTTTTCTCGATCTGGCGCTTTAATCTTCAATTCTTCTTCTGAATAGCTTCTAACTCTTCTAAGGCACAAATGAGCTCTCCTTCCATATTCACTTCATCTTCATCCTCTTCTTCTTCTTAATCATCTTCATGTATGGCCATGAATAAAATCTCTTCTTCTTCTCAATTGCTAACTCTACTATCTTCCCCTAAGCTAGGATCCTTAGAATACAGGCTCTTCTTCTCGAATCCCTTCTTATATTTGCCTTTGAAATTCTTCTTGTATGTAGTCTTTTCTTCTTCATCATCATTAACCTTATCTGGGTATCTATCTAAAAAATGTCCAATCTTTTCACAATTAAAACATTTAAAAGGTAATTTTCCTTGATATTTACCTATTCCTCTTTTTGGCTTGCAACTGAAAAATGATCCATTGTCATCTTCATCATGACTGGAACTATCACTTGATTCTTGAATCTTAGCTTTCTCCTTCTTTGATGTCTTGAAATCTGCTTCTCTCTTTGAGGGTTTATCTTGTTTTGTCTGCATCTCATATACCGTGAGAATACCATGAAGCTCATCCATCTTTAGCTTGGCTAAATTCTTCATCTCCTCGATTGCTAAAACCTTTGCATCATATCTCATTTCTAGAGATCTCAAAACCTTTTGCACTAGCATTGACTCATCCAATGTTTCATTAAGACCTTGAATCTAATTTACTATTTGATCAACTCACAAAAGATAATTTGCTATATCTTCTTCTTCCATCTTCAAAATTTCAAACTACCTTCTAAAAGTCTGTAGCTTAACTTGCTGAACCTTTCCATCACCTTTGTAAATATTCTCAAGTTTTACCCAAGTTTCATGAGTATATTTACATTACATAACTTTAACAAATTCAAATTCACATAAACCACATAAAATAACATTTAAAGCTTTAACATTACATTCACTTGCGTTCTTTTTTGCTAGAGTAATTGCAAATGTTTGTGGCTCTTCATATTCCTCAACCATTGCTTTCCATATGTTGAATCTAAGGGCCATCAAATTAACCTTCATTCTCATGCTCCAAAAAGCATAATTCATCCCATCAAATAAAGGTGCCTTATTTGTAGAAAATCCTTCATGTGACCCAGCCATCATGCTTTCCTAATCTACCTTCAAGCTGTAAAACTTTTCAAAAACGAACCTGCTTTGATACCAATTATTAAGCACAAAATATACTGAGAGGGGGGTGAATCAGTATATCATATATCTTATAAAACTTTCCTTTAACCAAATTTCACTTAATCAAACATTCAAGATATGCAATAAAACTCAAACAATAAACACCACACAAGATAGAGAGAGACACCAAATATAACATGGAAACGCAATGTGGGAAAAACCATAAAGAACAATCTCAAGTAAATGAATGAGCACCAACCCAAACAATATTCACAAGCGAAGCTTGTAAGAGCACTAACCCATTTGATGAGCACTAACCCAACAACTATTCATGAGCACCAACCCACAGGAGCACCACACCCCTTTTTTGAGCACCAACCCAACTACTATTCATGAGCACAAACCCATAAGATCACCAACCCTTTTGCCGAGCACCAACCCAACAATAATTTGTGAGCACCAACCCACATGAGCACTAACCCCTTTGCCGAGCACCAACCCAACAACAATTCGTGAGCACCAACCCAAAGGAGCACCAACCCCTTTATGTATACCACATACCTATCTCTCAATGTTGCTATCTCAACAAATGATAGATCAATATAACATCTCTTTCCTATCTCTCACCTTTGCTCTTCTAAGCTAGATATAACAAATACAAATCATATTCATTTCTCACAATTGCTCTTCTAAGCTAGATATTACAATATCAAATCAACCTCTATCTCTCATATTTACAAATGGCTTCTCAAGCCTTTATTTATAGCTTTCCAAATGACCTTTGGCCTCCCCCTTTGTCACCCTTCAATCCTCATGGAAAATGGCACCAAACTTGTATGATCATTCATATTCAAGCCTTTGAAAAGTCAAAAACATCCTTCTCTCTTTTGTCCTCATCTTGGTGACTTTTTGTATTCCTTAAAGTGTCCCTTCATGAGAAATTGTGCCCTTCCTCTTTTGTCTTCACTTGGTGACTCTTGGAATTCCCCAAGATGACTCTTCATGGGAAAATGCATCCCATCCTTCTTTTATCTTTATCTCATGGCTCTTTGACTTCTCCATGGGCCCTTTTTTGGTCTCATATGCAGCCAAAAATATATTCATTAATATTAAATAAATATTAATTCATATTAGCCAAGATATATTTATTACAAATAACATTAAATGCAATGGGGCCTTTATCACCAATAATGCTAAACCTTTAACATCAATGACAATATTTCCAACATAGGATTTGAAATCCCTTAAATTAGTTAAGAACTAGATAATATATTAATCATCAGTGAAGACCTAAAAACTTTCTACATTATCTAGGACAAAGGAATAGAAAACCAATTCAATAGAAAATCTTTTTACCTTAGACTCTTGTAATGGCTCAAGATTGTTAATAGCTATAGCTAGAGAATTTATGGCCTAACTTTGTTCTTTAAAGAGTGTTACTATGTTAAAATCTATAAATATTTCAATTAAATCTCATACTCTATGCTTATACCCCTTTAAATAAGAAAATTTGCATTGGTATTTGTTTCTTATTTGGTGAACTACTAGATTTGAGCCCTCAAATACTTTTATCTATTTTACATTGTTCTTCAGTGCAAATTGTAGTCTTAAAATTAGAGCCTCATACATGACCCTATTATTTTTAAATGAAAACTACAATTTATAGGCATCTAAGAAATTCTTACCTTGAGGATCAATTATCTCAATTCCCATACCTGATCATTGCTTGGACTTTGATCCATCAAAATGCATTGTCCATATCTAATTTGAACCTTTAGGTTATAGGTTTTATGTTGACTTATGAGTGATAAAAGTATAAATTCCCATCAAGGGAGAATCATACTTTACATCTTAATTCTTGAAATTGTATTCCATGATGTGATATTTAATTCTTGGCTCTTAATCAAATTTGATCTAATTTGCATCTCCTCTCCATGACAACCATATGTATGAGAAGTTTGTGGAAAGATACCCATTAAGTGTTTTGGACTAGTGTTTCCTTACCAATAATTTATATCCCTCTAGTATGTCCACTACTAGGATATTGATAGTCATCTAGACTCTTAGTTTCGATGCTACTTGAATGTGTACATTACTCAATTCTCCCACTACTATTACTACCATTTTATCTAACTGAGAGATTGATCTCTTTGAAGGGATAAGAGTGAGACCAAAATTTTTATATATAGTAGGCATAATAGTTTTATATGCTCTAGAATCAACCAAATAGTTATGAATATTCTTACTAAATGCTTTGATGGTCAGTAGGAATGGTGATACTTTAGGCTTACTCTTATAAATGACATTGGCATCAACAACCTTTTCTTTGCTCATAGCCACTCTAGTTTTATCCATAAGGGCCTTTTCGGTAATGGATTACCATAATAGTTCCTTTTGCTCAGTGATTAGAACTAACTCCTGGAGAGTTATATTTTCCTTAATCTTCTTCATGTCTCTTTGATATTATATCCTCCTTTAGTTGGTTATTCTTTATTTGGTAGTTGATCATTCCCTTTTCTAAGGGTTGGATTGTTGTCTACTTTGGGATTTGGAGTAATCATTATAGTATTTGGAGAAGTCAAGGTGGTAAATAAACTCTTATTCTTTAATTTGTCTGCACCTCTATAAAGCTAATAGAAGGCATGAACTTCATCTATATTATCTTCTAGTTCATTGCCATCTTTTCATGGGAAGTTAAATTCATGAGTCTAAAAGAACATGGTTGTGCTAGAAGATCCAGGGTCATAATGATATTTTGGCAGATGATTCACCTGATCATGCCTAGTTACTTCCCTCTAAAAGATCTTGAACATTATATATAACTCAATGAAATCAAGCTTGCCATATTGGGGCATATTATGTATCCTACATCAATTAGGGAGAGTTGTTTTAGTGATGTTGAATTCTAGGAGTCTACCAAGTTGCTCCATATTATTTGTCGGCCTTTTAAATGGCATGTTATATTTTTAGAACCCGATGTTCTAGTTTCCAATCAAAGCATTGGTATTGCCTATCTTTCATTACATATTCAAAAAATCATTACTCAATTTCTGAACCATCTTCTAAATAGAATCTAATTTGGCTTTTATGGAATCCACACCTTATAGAATAGCCATAAGAAGTGTAGTTGCATGCTAGTTTTGTTGGTAACTATTGCCTACCACATGATTATTCAAATAACCAAAATTTGTTTACATCATTTATGTCAATGGAGGTAGCATGTATAACTGATTCTAATTATATGTTAGAACATTATTCTTCACATGTAGTGTTAGATTAAACACTCAGAATCCATTGTTGCTAGTAGGTACCCCAGGTGTCTATGAGTTGAGTTGTCTATTTATGCTAATGGCTTCTTCAAATCCTAACACCAAAGTATTGGTAGTAGGTTCCTTTCTTAGGAACACAATGGTAATGGGATATAAGTTGTTTTTATATATTTCTAGTCTTAACATTACATCTAGTTTATACCTTAGGTTCAACTAGTTATAAATATTTTTCCTTCTTACATTGAAAGAATAGATGGGATAATGAGGTTCCCTCTTCATGTTGGTAAAGTGATAATATACCAATTTAGGATTGGTGACCTATCCAAACTGTACAAGAAAAGTGATTTGAAAATCATCCTAATTGGTGATGGAGTTTTTTATTACATTTAAATATCAATCATAAGCAACATCCATTAAAATAAAAAGTAATAACTGACATGCAACATCCTCATAGACTACATTCATTAACATTAAGGTAGCTTTAATAAATTTAATATGCTCTTCTATAATCCTTAGACCTAAAGGAGAAAAGGATGGTAGATATTTTTAGGGTCTTGAGGTAAATCATGCATGTCCCTTGGGACAATAATGGTAGATCTAACTAAATAGGGTTGTTGTTGATCCCTTGGTTGATTAACAAGAAAAGGGTTCTTTACGAGTAAAGGGTGCCCTAGTAGAGGTGGATTGTTATGAACTAGAGTTGTTGGCATAGCTCTAGATTTCTTATGGATTACCAAGGGTGATACTAATAAACTAGCCTAGAATTGGATCTCATTACTCTTTTAGGTGACTCCAATGTAATTATACATAAAGACTAACCTCTATTATTGGGAGGAAATTTAGATCATCCTTCTAGCACTATTAAAACTATTGATGCAAGTTTTATGCATACCATATCCATAATAAGGTAGCTTCTAATTTTGTAGGATCTCAATGGAGGTAAACTCCACTCCAAGTCATGAATTATAGCTATGTAATTTTTGACAACCTATTGATGGAATAGAAGGTAGGGTATGCAGGTTGTTAACAAGGTTTTTATATGAAGGTGTGGCATTCTAATAGAGTGAGTTCCTACATGAGTTGGATGGGTAACTAGCTTCTAAACTAGAGTGGATAGATCCCAATAAAAATTTTTAAAAAAAGGAAAGTAAGGTATAATATAAAATAAGACTCTGTGGTCCTTGGAAATTACTCTCCTAGTTAGTTTCTAAACAAACCTATATTTTCTTAAACCAATGTTTGTTGCTAGAAATAATAACACATATGTAGTTAGACATGGCTAAGAAGTCTAAGGGAACATAGATGTAGGAATTTCACATGCCTTAAACAAAAATTTCTCCTTTTAGGGCAAGTTATTCACACCCCTAATTAGGAGATTATGGATCAAGCAAGTGAATTATTTGAGGTAGATATTGTACACACATAGAAAACTACACCAAAGAAAGCATAAACACACATTCAAAAATATGATTCAAATAAATTGACTCACTTTATTGATATATTTACTTATCTTTTAATAGATATTACACATCTTAACATCAGCATATCAATCAATAAATCAAGAATTTACTCATAGCTATAACACACTAAATATTTATTGAATCACACAACCATAGAAATAACAATCAATTACACAAAATGGGAAACAAAATACTCAAGGCACTTTATTGATGATCAAAATTACTTGCTACTTTATATTCCAAAATTTTTTAATTCCCCAAAATCCAAGTTAGATTACAATTATTTTTATAGGCTTGGGGAAGGGGTCACTTCATCTTCCAAGTTCATGTAAGTGATTACATGTGAAAAATATAACATGTAGTTCTAACTATGGTCTAAAATTGTATAGGTGTATTTATAGTTATCAGTTTAAAATAACCTTTACCAAGGACATGCAATGTGTGCATGTTTATAAAGATAAGGTCTATTATTTACTATTGTAGCTCGAAATATATGTAAACCTCAAATAGGTGCACCATTTACCAAAACTACATATGCTTCTTTTTTATGAGAAAAACTAGTTAATATTTTAGATTAGATACCTTTAAATAAAACTCAAACATGCACTATTTTCTATGGCTTTGAGATGCCACGTAATTGTATCCTTCTTTTATTGGATTCTCACTTTTATATTGGACATTTAGATTCAAACATGTGTGTTCATATTCTTGGCATTAACTATCATTTTTAATGTTCATCAATAAATAAATCATAGTCCAAATGTCTCACTAATTGCTAGTTTATGACACATGTTAACACTTGATTGAGTCTGGGATCTTTGAAAATTTCACATTGATCTCACACCATCAATCTACTTGTGTACTAGTTTAATATAGTTTATCAAATCTTAGAGTTTTGACTCATTGACTCCCATGAGATTGACACTTGTCATTCTCTATTTTTATTTTCTTCATATGTGTGTTAATTAGCATATATCAAGGCTTTTGAGTTCTACTTACTGGGCTCCCTACTTCTTCCCATGGGTTGTTGGATCTAGGTATCGATCTCTCATGATGGTGGCACTTGTAACCTTCTTTGAGATTTGACATTTCAACTCACTCTTCATGTCATCTGATTAAATGGGCCTAGATAGATGTGTATCATAAGATATTTATTCGAATCCAAATGGGTAGTTCATGATATTAAATTTAATGCTCAAATGATTATCAAATGATGTCCTCATGATTGTCAAATGATGTTCACATGACTGTAAAATTTAATGTCAAATTCTATACACATTGATGGTGTTAAATTTGATGTTTATTTGACCATAAAATACCATATTCATGGCCATCAAATGATATCTACCTGACTATAAAATTTGATATCATCAATTGACATGTGTCACTCTCTCTGAGGGCTTCATGTTTCTACAAACATAAATGAAAAACTTAGCACAATTCTTTTTAAAAAATGGGACCCTGCATGAATATTTTATCTTTAGCCTAAGATCTTAGTATTTGATAAAATATGATTTGTCTGTGCTAAAAATATTAAATTAATCTTTGAAATTATCTCTAATGAAAAGGTGCCACTTTACAATCTATCTTTCCTTTTGAGACTTTTGTTTATGGAAGAATTGCTTCAGGACTTATGCAGGGATTTGTTTAAGATAAAATGTCCACAGTAATTCTCCTAAAGGGTTATTTTCATTAGATAATTTATCTGAAGGATATGGCTAAAGGGCAAGGTGATTAGAAAAAAAGTCTTGAAGGGTAATTTTGGAGGGTAAAAGATCCAAAACTAAAGTTTTGAAGGGTAAGTAATCAATTCAAAATGTTTGACAGGGTCTTTTTAGGAAATCTTAAGGGTATGTGCCCTTTGGGGTAATTGTTTCAGGACTTTTATGTTGAACAAAATGTCTGAAGGAAATGGACTACGACAAAAGTCTCGAAGGATAGGTTTGGAGGGCTAAAGGGTCTAATTCATGGTAAAAGTGCATGAAGGGTCTAATTCATAGGGTAAATTTCAATGGAAAGAGGCCTTTACAAAAGTCTTAAAGGTTACTTTCAATTAGGTCGAAGGGAATGTTCAAGAAGTCTAAAGGAATTGTCCTTAAAAAAAATTTGAAGGGTAAGTGTCCACTTCAAAAAGGGTCGAAAGGTCATTTTTAATAAATCTAAAGGGCATGTGCCCTTTAGGTAAATTGTTTTGAAACTTATGATTCAAATAAAATGTCTAAAATAAAAGGTCTGAAAGAAATGGCATGGGCAAGAGTGTAAGACAAAAGTGATAAAGGAAAAGTAAAAAGGGCAAAAGGCCATTATAAAAGTCTTGAAGGGATGCTTTGTGGGGTAAAAGGCCACTATAAAAGTCTTGAAGGGTACTTTTAATAATGCCAAAGGGAAAAAAGGGGAAAATGATCCTTTCAAAAGGTCTTGAAGGAATTTTATGGGGGAATTATTTTGGACAAAATGTTTGCAATAGTTATCCCAAAGGATCATTTTCATCAGATAAAATGTTTGAAGGGATTGGCAAATGCACAAGATAAAAGTCTTAAAGGCAAAGTACAGAGAGAAATTACAAAAGTGTTAAAAGAATTTTGCTAGGCAAAAGGCAACAAGAATTCTTCTGAAGGGCACTTTCACAAATATTAAAGGGTAGGTTGGCAAGATATAAAGGCACTTCAAAAGCTCTGAAGGGTAAGTTGGAAATAATACAAAGGGTCCACTCCATAGGGAATCTATCCATGAAAAATTCCCAAAGGATATACTTCGTAAAGGCCAAAGGGTAGGCTAAAAAAAGGGGTGAAAAAGGTAATGTCAATTTTGTTAGGTAAAATTCCCATAGAAAAAAAGGCCTGCAGACCTATTTCATCGAAGGAATTATTTCACATAAGATGTTCACAATAATTAACTTGATATAGATATGTCCACAAGAATTATTACATAGAAAAAAAACTTGACAAAGATAGGTAGGATTACCTCTGAAGTAATAAGTTTGAAGAGACAATAAACATAAGCCTCAAAAGAATAAGTCCCAATAGGATAGAAAAGATAGTCCATGAAAACATAGGTCTAAGAAAAATAGCTTAAAGTAGAAAATTTGATAAAAAAAAGATCTAGTCTATAGAATCATAATACTAACACCATCTTTTCAAAGTATGAAAGTCCAAATAATGATCTTTCCCATAATTTTCATGAACATATAGAAAAAGGGCTCAAAATGGAGATAATATTCTAAAAAAAGTGGGTCCCCATTTTTTATAGAAAAAGTAGGGTGTTGGGTACAACACTACCCTTCAAATTCTTCAATTATGGAGAGGTAGGACATTTTGACAATAATTTCCCTCATAAGCATAAGAATAATGATGATGAAGAGCTTGGTGATGTCCAAGATGAAGACAAGGAAACATACAAGTCTAATAAGAGGAAGAAAGGATTCAAAAACTATGATAACAAGGAGGATTACTTCAAGAACAAGAAGATTCTCTACACTAGAGAATATTACATATCATCAGATGAGAGTGAAGATAGTGACTCAAAGTATGATCATGAAGATGGTGTTCCTATTAAAGATAGATCCCTCTTCATGGCTGAAGGAGGAAGTTGCTCATATCAAAAAGAGTATACTTGGAGTGATTCAGATGATGATAAAGATGATATGAATGCTCTTGAAAAACTAAATATTGAGAACAAGATTAAAAAGAATATGAATTCTAAAATCAAGGACTATGATGAGTAATTTAGTGTGTATGAAGCAATAATGAATGAAGACACTAAGGAGCATGAAGATATTGTCCAACATCTCAGTTGTTAATTAGAAATCCTATCTATAAGCCTAAAAGATAAAAAATATGAATGTTCAAGGTATGTAATTGAAAATGAATGATTATAATTTGAGTTATAGAGGACATCTAGTAAGATGTAGTCATTTATGAGATTTTAAAAGAGCTCACATGATCTAGACAATATTTTAAGTAGTCAAAAGAATGCAAGTGATAGAACTAGTCTTGGATACAAAGAAGAACTAGTTAATGCAGATCAAGAAAAGATGAAGGCTAATGTATATTAGACCTTGAATTTCAAAAATTAGTCAAAGAATGAAGATGTTGGTAGAGTAAAGATAAATCAGATTAGACAACCAAATTCCTTGAGGTATGCAAGTTTCAATGGTTATTGTTACACATGTAATCAATTTTGGAATAGAGTTAGAGAATGCAAGAGACCTATTAAAAATGAGTTTGCATGGAACTATGATGGGGGTCATCAGTCAAAAGGTGTGAACATAGTTAAGTGTTTTAAATATCTTAATAAGAGACATTTTGTTAAGCATTATCCAAATAAGGTAAGGCAAGGTGATTCTGCTTCAAAAGGTGTAGTTTATTTCAATTGTCAAAAGAATGGACATATTACAATATTTTGTTCTAATCAAGAAAGGTAGGATAAGCTTCTTGTACAAGTTATAGTTTTATTCAATTGTTAATAGAGAGGTCACATTGATAGATTCTAAAGCAAAGGCCTACAAGATAGAATAGGTTTAATCAGGGTCATAAAGTGCAAGACAGAAGGCAAGTTAACTCATAAAAACCAAAAGTGGTAAGTGTGAGTCATGATGAGTCTATAGGTCCAAGTAATATGTTTGATATGGTAGAGAATGATATAGAAGTTAGAGAGTGGTTAGATCTCTCATTGTCTACTTATGTTGTGAATGAAGAAACCAAGCTCAAGGAGAAGACCAAGGTTCTCATAGAGGGTAGTTATAAGGAGTGTTTGGATGCTAATGAGCAACCTATTGTATGTGAGAAAGTTTAAGTCTTAGATCCTATGTTATCAATGTATAAAGGTTATGTTATATAATACAAATAAGATACTTTACTGATCAAGACTAAGGAGAACAAGAGCAATAAGTCTTATAGATATAAAAGGATTTCAGTGATTACTGAGGAGATGTGGGCCACTCCTAGCTTTACTTTATTTTTAAGAGAATTATCATGTAGAGGAGGTCTTTGTCTATGATTATTAAGAGAATCCTTTAAATGGAGAAGAAATTATTGTTTTGGTGTTCTTCAGAAGGTCCCAAAAGGCAAGAGATGAGTGTTTTTAATTGGAGTTGGTGTGTGATTTAACAATTTTGGAAATATTGGTGTATTATTCTTAATTCAGTTAAAGGGTCTAAGTATTAAAATTAGTAAATAAATATAAAATATTAAGCTACAAATTTGTGTATATTACTTGAAATTTAGACTTTTCAAAAAATATTAATGAGAGGGAAAAAATCAAACTTAGCTGGAAACTGATTGATCCAACTGAGATAGAGGCTAGAATTCACTATGTAGGAATGAGACACTATCCTAAACTAAGATTTGAAATTCATTTTATTATTTCTATAGGATCATTGAAACTAGATAGTAGTGGAACTAGTGTTATAGTCTACCTCTGCTATTATTGTCTTGAGGATCTAAGCTTTCTACATTTTCTTTGTTATGTCTGTGTGACCCTATCTCCAAAGTTTCAATTGCTGGAAGTCTTATAACTCCCTGTAGAGAAAATTATTTATTTAAACCCTATCTTTCATTATGATTGGACAAATTTTGAGAAAGAGCGGTGGGTGTTAGTGTGTGTAAGAGTAAATGGATGTGTTTCACACCCTATGTGTGAGCACACTACCTACATACTAATACTCCAAAGAGGGATCAAGCCATATGTAGTTCTCTCACTTGATGTGCTTTGTGAAATTATGTATATGAAGATGAAGAATACTAAGATAGATGTGCTTAATGTGGTTAGCGACTGGTGTAAGTATTTGAATGAGCTTTTAAGTGTGTTGGTTGGCTATATGCAAAGAATAGGGAAGATTGCTTGAGTAGTCTTGCTTGTATTATTGCTTGCTTAGTGATATTTACCAACCCTTTCCAAATGATCTTTGAATGGGATTTTATAAGGATCTATTGGTCATGGGTTAAATTTACTCATGTTAGGAAGATAAGGATAAGGATGGGGAATCAAAATAAATTGATTGTTGGGGCTAGAAATGGACTTGGACAATAACACTAAAACTGGACAGTAGTTGCACTGGTGTTACGGTCCAAGTGTAACACTATTGCCCTAAGTAGATGGGACCTAGGGGGATTGATTTTTCTAGGAAAGAATAATTTAGGTGAGCTAGGAATAAGTTTAGAAGGCTATGGATGACTAGGAATTAGTGAAAATAAGCCTAAGGTGGTCATGAAAGTAAACAAGAAGGACCTATCAGTTGGGTGTCATTAGCCATGCTCAACTTACCAATTTTTTTCATTTTATATGACTACATTTACCCCCCCTTTTATTCTAGTGATGCAACAAAGTGAAATACTAGGATAAAGGAAAAAATAGAAAGTGTACCTAAACTTACTTATAAGGGTGAAATTCATGAAGCTATTGTGATTCTAGGTGTGCATAGAGAGAGCACACTGAGAAGTATGAATCTTAAAAAAAAAAACAAAGAGTAGATCAGTTCTTACTAAATATGTTATATCCAAAATAAGAATGTGTAAAATTAGGTAAAATAAAGAGGAAGAGAAAGGAATAAATACACATTATCAGGTACAGAAACTAATACAAAACCTATTGTGATGTTGAGTGATGATAGATTATGTTGAGTAATGATAAAAGGTGATGTACCAAGAGTAATATCATGAATGTAGCTGAGTGCTCAATTCCCCAAAAGTGGGTCAAGAATACAAAAAATGACCCTATTGATCCGTCATCACCTACTAAGTGAAGTTATATGATCATGTGTGCGCTAATCAATATCTAGACCATGTGTCCAATCCCTCTAAATAGGTGGCTCAAGAATACAAAGGCTAACTAGTCATTTGACTCCATCATTTACTTGTGAAGTGAAGTTACGAACTAATACTGGTATGAAATGTATGTCATATGAGATGGCTCTTGAATCCAATGAATGTACTATGATATAACAATGTTGGCATCGATAACTGAAGGTATGCTAGAAACTAGGCCACTCTTGGCTAATCCAAAAGATGGAGATTAGGATTGTATGAAAGCCACTCCAAACTAGTACACTAGGCTTGTATGAAAGCCACTCAAGAACTGTGAAAGTTAGGCTTATATGAAATCCATTACAAAATTATGCCAAGCATCTAAAAATGGAATAAATCATGCAACTACTAAGAATGCCTAGGTAATATTGAACTCAGGAAGAAAAAAAAGGTGCCATGTATATTGCCCCCAATCATTGGTGTCTAAAATATGGATTCTAATTTGGAAGTTATATTAACTACCATATATAAAAGTATAAGTGAGAGATATCATGTCATGCATGATTCCCCCTATATTTGGATTCTCTAAAAAAAAAATACTAAAACTATTGATTTTTGTATGAACTATAACTAAACCTACTTTTCTACTTACTTTTGGAAATCTTAGTTTGTTTTTCATTTATAAAAGAGTGATAAAATTAGACACTAATGGCACCAATGTTATTTAAGTTGGGTGTTTTTGTACAAGGCTAAATTTGGTAACTATTGTAGATTCTTTACTATCTACCTGGTCTGTTCACATTATTTTGAAGTCTAGTTATTGTTCTAGGTGTTATAAAACTATTATTTTGACTATTAGGAGCTTTAATCTCTAAGAAAAAACCCCTATTTGTTTCACCTTATTTTGAGAGTATGAATGAATACCTTGTAATGACTTCCCTTAGAATAAAGATCCCTATAAGTGTGTTATGTTACAAACATACAAGATATAGCAATGATAATTGACAAGATATCTCAAAATATAGCATGATTTATATTGAGATATTGTTATATTAATAGGGATATTCCTAGATGGATATAATAATTTAATAACATGTACAACTTACTAAACTAAAAATAAAAGTTTGGTTATTTTTTAATTGGAGGGATGAAGCATGATGTCCATCATGGCATCTAAGAAAGCAAGATAAATGCATGATGTGAATCATGGCATTAAAAATAAATAAAAAACAACAAGCAAAAAACACACAAAGTGAGAAGCAATAATCATACAAGGGTGGCCAAGGGGCCATGAAAATAAGGGACATGGGCATATGTCACTCAAACTAGAAAGCAAGCATACAAGGCATGTTCAAATGACATATACACATATAACTAAAATAAATAAAATTAGAATGGAAGCTACAATAATATAAAGGAGTAAAAGCAAAGGAAATTAGAAAATTTCCTAAGGCACATGCATGAATAGAATCAAAGGACATTGGTAAATGTCCTAAGGCACATACAAGAGACAAATAGGAACTAAGAAATGAAAACAATCTAACTACGCTAAGAAAAGAAAAGAAAGCATGTAAGGAACTATAAGTACAATCACATCTAGTGATGAGCTCAAAATATGGCTCATTATTAACATGTTATTTCCTTCAAATCATCTCTTGAAGGATATTATCTTATACAAATCTTAGATTCTTAGATATCTATTACATGGAAAATAGATATTTGTCTTATTTATATTAAACCAAAGATTGAAACTTTACTTTGTCATTAATGTATAATACATAGCATGTTTTAGTGATCTTTTATGTGAAAAATTCTCAGGAAGAAGACATAGGTGATGTATAGTGAACATTCCATTTTAATCTCCATCCAGCAGAACTATGGACTTCACAGGCTTGTTTCTACAGACTTTGCAGGCTTATTTCTATAGACTCTGCAGGCTTATTTCTATGGACTCCATAGGCTTATTTATATGGACTCCATAGGCTTATTTATATGAACTCCATAGGCTTATTTCTATAGACTTCATAGGGTCAATATCGAGAATTCTGTAAGGACAATGGGAAGTTGGAGACTAGATAGGAAAAGAAAGAACCATTCCAACTAGAATCAAATAAGGACAATAAATGCCTGCTATTTTGAAGGACTTGCTTTTGAAAAATATGTATGTAATCAGATTTTATGACTATTATAGGATAGGATATTTATTTCATCAAAATAATTGGATCTCTTGGAAATCCAATCTCCTATCTTTGGATGAAGGGATCGACTAGGAGTCCTATTCTTTTGCATCCTATTTTGAGTTGATTGTATTAGTATAAAGTATAAGACTTTTGACTATGAAAAAGATAATAGAAGATAAAGATAAAATAGAGAATCAAGAATTAGATTTTTTAGAAGCATATAGGTTTCAATTAGATTTTAATCATTTCATTTCTTTGAATTAATACTTCAAGTTTCCAGCACTGATTAATCTTTGTTCTTGAGTCCAAGAGGAGCAAGGGCCCACTCTCCTTGGAACTAGGAACTATGTACGGTATTTATATTCTATTTTATTAGTTACAATCTTGTTTCAATTTGCATTTATTTATAATAACATCAAAAAAAATTCATAGTTTAGAAAAAGCATTTTCTTATTTCATTTCTTTTCTACACAAAGTATGTTTTCTTTTATAACAAAAGTGTGAAGCAGATTTCCTTTTGTAAGTAATGTGAATTGATTTTCCCTACAAATGTGAAATAGGAGTGTGATATTTTATTTCTATCAAAAGAGTGGATTGATTTGATTTCTTTATTTTTTAGCAAAATTGTGAATCAAGTAGTTTAGTCAAAGTTACAATAAGATCAGCAAACACCCCCATAAGTAGACTTCTAGATCTACCATCCCATACCTTACTACAGATAGCTTTGGACACTGGCCATGGTTGATAAGACACCAATTGAATATTGGTTAAATGAGGAGTTAAAAGACACTCATCATTTTTGGCGCTATTGCCAGGGAAACAAAAGGCATTAGTAAGGTAATAATTATTGATCTAGAGTAAAAAACAATTAATAAAATTGATGTACCATCCTAGAGATTCTAAAGGATGATTTATTCCAAAGTTTCCACCGAGGACACAAGTGGACACTCCTTCAACATCTTTGAGTATTGAACTAGAAGACACAAGTGAAAACTATTTGCAAGAATATTTTAAAATTGGTATAGGAACCAAGCCATTACCACACGCAAGCCTCATAGGACAAACTCCTCAAGACCAATCTCTTACAAGAAGACATTAGTTAGAGATTTCCAAAGACTTAGAAGAAGCATTTAAAAGATCCATACCTAAAGAATATTCTTAGAAATTGGAATAACCTATAGTTGAGACCACAAACATTCAGTGGGAAGATCATCTTGGCTTTGAAATATCATCAGAAGAAGAAATAACTCTCCAACAAAATCAATAATTCACACAAATAGGAAGGAATTTCTCCTTTCCTATTATTGCTGAACCTAATGATCAAACCCCCATGAAAAATATTTCACTAGCTAATCTACCAAATTTTTGGGGATGATCTATAGAAGATCCTAATCAATTCTTATTTGAATTTGAGGTGCTATGTCAAACCTATGATTACACAACTAATAGCAAGAAATTAAAACTATTTCCCTCTACACTTAAAGATGCAGCTATGAGATGGTTCATGGGTTTACCTAGAAATTCTATTAGAACATAGGATGACATGGAAATAGAATTCTTGAACAAATACAAAGATTACTACCAAGTGCAAGAAAGAAAAGAGGATTTCTTCAAAATAAAACAAAATGCGGATGAATCTTTAGAGGATTATTTAGATAGATTCATGTTCACTCATAAAAGAAGTAGTTATCCACTCACTGAAGACATTCAAAAATTGGTTTTCTTGAAAGGATTGGATGAAGACACTAGAGATGCCTTAAATTTTATGGGTAGAGGAAACATAAATAAGTTGGATTTCGATCAAATTTTTGATCTTTATACCAATTACTCTCAAACAAAACTTGGAATTAGGAAAGGAAAGTTTAGAAAATCTAAAGAAGTGGGTAAATTAATGGAAGAATTTGCTAATCTAAAAAAAAAAAAATGGTTACACTAAATAGTACTCTAGATGGCCTTCAAGCCAAGGCAAATAGAGCCTTTAGAAATATACTATCCTAAGTGCAAACATAAACATGCCCTTAGAGACTACCCCCTAGATAGAACCAATATTTCATCATGTGGGATCTATAATGCAACAAATGATGATACCAAATATTTCACCCTTCTACCTATTTTAAAGAATCAAATGAAAACCCAAGTTTAGTCCACTAAAGAAGTAAATTATATTTAGAGACAAAACTTTGCTCGACAAACCTAGGCTCAAGGATAGTTTAATGCAAGAAATCTAGTTAATCCATGGATGGTACCATGGAATGTTTCATTTCCTACACCATTATAGAATCAATCCCAAATTCCATCAATTTAGAATTCATGGGTAGGGCAAGATTAGATGTCAACACCTCCATGGATGGTGCCACAGTCACAATAATAATGGGTACCATAGCATCATTGGATGCCACATCTACATCAACAATGGAATCAACAGTGGAACCCATAGTCACAATTTACCCAAGCAAGAAGACCACTTCAACAAAAAACCATTATGCCACCCCCAGTTATTCAACAATAAGGATAAATCAATCAACCCTCAATGCCTACAAAACCAATAGAAAATACAAAAAATAAACAACCAGCACCTATTTATGTTAATGAACAGGAAGAAACAATCAATGTTGGAGCTATTGAGTGTTCAAACATACATTTGAGATCAGGGAAAACTATACAAAAACCTCCAGTACTCATTTTTGAGATATCTGATGAAAATGAAAAGATAAAATCATCTCAATTAAGCACTGGAGAAACTAAAATCAAGATGAGTCCTAAAGTAAACATAGGAAAAACTACTACACCAATGGTTCATTTTTATTAAAGATTAAGAGCCACTGATATCAAACCAGACTCAAACTTGGTCCATGAGTTGCAAAAGAACAATATTGAGGTACCCCTTCTACAAGCTATTAGGGATATACCTAAATTAAATAAGATCATCAAAAACATCTATATTAAGACAACTGGGAAGAAGGTAAAATATCCTAGAACCATTCATGTTGATGGAAAAGTTGATGACTTATTAGCAGGAAAACTATTAGTTCCAAAATATGCAGATCCAGGAAGCCCAGTGATCATAGTCACAATCGAAGGTAAAGAAATTCCTAAAGTCTTGGTAGATTTGGGAGTATAAATCAATGTCATGACAATTGATACTCTCCATGCATTATCTCTTATGAAAATTCAACCCACAACTACCATTCTTCAAATGGCAGATTGGTCGATAACAAAACCAAAATGAACTATAGAAAATGTTGAAGTGTTAATAGAAACTTGGGAATATCTAGTAGATTTCATGGTCTTGCAACCCAAAAGAAAGAATATAGGATATCCTATAATCTTAAGTAGACCATGGTTGGCTTATGTAGTAGCATTAATTGATTTTAGGTTAGGAGACATGACCATTTCTAATGGGTTAAAATCCAAATGCATCTCCTTGTATCCTCCTGTAAAACCATCAACAAATTGCATACAAGAACTTTGGGTGGATGAATTAGACAACACATTAAACAACATTTCCTCCTTAGCCATGATCACAGTTAAAAAACACTTGGAATAATTGAATATAGACATATACCTAAAATCTATGGACTCTACCAGTCTAGAAACTACAAATTCTGCTAGTCCAAAAATTATAGATTATGCTAGTCTACCAACTACAGACTCTACCAGTCCAAAAGCTATGGACTACCTTAGTTTAGGATTCTTGGGTCTGATGGAAAATTTTGAAACCTCCACTTCTACTTTTTCTAGTACTTCTTCATCATATGATCATAGATTGATTCATAAAAGTGTGTGGAAATTGGCAGAACAACAACAAACTCATTTCTTAGATGCATTTCATTATTCCTTAGCAAGCCTAATTCCTATTGGAAAAGAGTTTGTTAATGATGTAACTATGTTTTATAAGATAATTCCTCACCCATGTCCTCTAAAATCATTAATTAGTGAGTTTAATCAAATAGAATCCAACTATCCAGGTACAAAACCAATCATGGTATTACCTGGAAATTTTTTGAACATCAATAGTTGGTTGACAAATGAAGAGGAAGATCAACTCTTTGAAGTATTTGAAAGACATACCAAGGATTTTTCTTGGGATTATATTGACATAAAAGAAATTCACCCCAACATATGCACTCATCACATCTACATAGAATTTTTCAAACCAGTCAGACAACCACAAAGAAGAATAAACCTATCACTAAAGGAAATAGTCAAAATAGAAATCCAAAAGTTACTAGAAGTTGGGTTTATTTACCCCATCTCAAATAGCTAGTGGGTGTCACCTCTAGTAATTATGCCTAAGAAAAATGGAAAGTTAAGAGTATGTGTGGATTATAGAGAATTAAACAAAGCAACATTAAGGGATTACTTTCCTTTACCTTTCATTGATCAAGTTCTTGATAACTGGGTAGGAAAGAAATATTTTTCTTTCTTGGATGGGTTCAGTGGGTATAACTAGATAATGATAATAGTTAAAGATCAAGATAAAACCACATTTACCTGCCCTTGGGGAACTTTTGCTTACTGATTAATTCCATTTGGACTCTGTAATGCTCTAGTAACTTTTTAAAGAGTACTTTTGGTAATATTCTCTGACCTTACAAATGATTTTGTTGAGGTATATATGGATGACTTCACTTTTTATGGTGAAACTTATGAAGAAGCTCTTACCAACTTGGAAAGAGTATTGATCAAATGTGAGGAACATCAATTATCTTTGAGCCATGAGAAATGTTTATTGATGATGGATGAAGGAATAGTCCTAGGACATCATATTTTTGTAAAAGGCATTCAAGTAGATCCAAAGAAAGTTGAAATAATTTCCAACTTACCCATTCCATAAACACAAACTGAAGTTAAGATTTTTTTGGGACATGTTGGTTACTACAAATGCTTCATGGATAAGTTTAGTCAAATAGCTACCCCTATGTTTTCCTTGCTTATAAAAGATAGTACATTCAAATGGAATGATAGTTGCCAGTAGCTTTTCAAACCATCAAAGCTAAACTTGTTACTGATCTAGTATTAGGAGGACCAGATTGGACTAAGCCATTCCATATATACATAGATGCTTCCAATACAACACTAGGAGCAGTTCTTGGACAAAAGGATGAAAAATGTAACATGTATGTTATATATTATATTAGAAAAAACATGAAACCTACTGAAATAAATTACACCACAATTGAGAAGGAATTCTTAGCTGTAATTTATGCAATCAACAAATTTAAACACTACATAATAGGCTACAAGGTATTTGTCTATACAGACCATTCATTTATTAGATATCTTACCAACAAACTAATTGTGGGAGGTAGGAGCATGACCAATGTGAGAATCCACTAGACCTGATTAGGGGATCACTTGTCATAACACACTATGTGAAATAGGGTTCCAAAGCCTATAGTCTAAAACAATGCATCACAACCCTAAAAAAGTCCTATGATTTAATATTTCACTAATCTAATAACAAGAAAAGTAAATCTAATCTAGTGTGCACCAAAGATTGTGGCATAAAGTGGGGGTTAGAAATTAAAAAAATAAACAACTAAACTAAAACATGTATAGAAGACATATAATCATGTGAATGTATATGGATTCCTAATACATGGAAGAGAAGAATACAAATGATCTATCTATCTACTCTTTAAAAAAAAAGGAATAAAGTTAGGAATCCTTATCTTTGAAGATGAATATGAGCCTCAATCTCTCCTTTGGCCAAGGTACTTCATAAGAGATTGTCATTATATGTAAGGACAACTAAGATAAATCAGCTCCAGGCTACACAACTTATCCAAGCATCCAAAATACTTATCCACAAGATGAGATCAACACTCTACATAAAGTATTGAACCCTAAAGCTTTATTCCCAAAGTAGAAATGTCAATAGGTAGATGTTCATTCACACTTATTCACTTAATTCTTTACTCTTATCAAATGGTGTTAGATGACCTTGTATATATAGTGGTAACTTTCCCTAATAACTTTCAAGAATGTTGGTCATGTTAGGTTGACTCGGTCAACCTAGCATATTTTTAGGGCTAACTCTTTAGGTATGTGCTAGGTTAGCCAAGAGGTCAATAAAACCAAAAGAGAGAAAAAGTCCCCAAACTATGCTAAGTCAACCTAGTCAACCTAACACACCAATAGGTCAAAAGGGTGATAAGACAAGAAATAAAGAACAAAACATAGAAAATGATGGGAATAGATAGGACTAATAATAATAATTTTGGGTTCAATGGTTTCAAGAGGCTAGAGTGTGGATGATAAGAGGAAAAAGGAATGAAAATATTATGAAGCATTGATGGTCTACCCACCCCTTTCTTAGTGCACCCCTTAAGGTATGCACTTAGAGAGATTGAGACTCGATAGGTTCTTGCAAGATATGAAGTGTCAGTAATCAATCAAAGTTAAAAATATTTTGTGTATATATCATATTTAAAGATGAGGAATGTGACTCAGCGATAAAATCACTAAAATAAAAAAATAGAGGTTTGAGCCATTTTGATGATGTCGTACAACACTATCACATGGAGTTTTGACCAAGACAAATGCATATATCTTGTAGCATCCACATAGGGGAAGATCCTTGAAAAAGGAAGAGGGTGTGTGATTAGAAAAGCATAGTGTTTGAGGGATCCCAAATCATGAAATTATCCACTACATAATTTTAGTGTCTTCTAAGGGATTTCAACCTCAAAATAACTCCATAACCCAAAATTGTAATATAAACACATGTATATGTATGACAAGTGGTCCTATAATGGTGAAAAGGACAATAGTGGTTCAAAGGTGATCAATAGTGGTTGAATATTTTGTTATTATCCTCTATCAACATCTATAGGTACACTCAAAGTATTTTGTAATAGTAAGGTCTTTTACCCCTTTTATGGTTTAAGGAGGCTAGTTGTGACCTTACAAAACATGGATAACATTGAGGTCCAATTCATGGAAAATATATCAAGAAATAAAGGCATACAAAATAGCAGGGATGGATTATGATGAGCCTATTATGACATGGAATTTAACCCTTATGGAAGAGTTCTTAAGGCTCCTCCACTCCCATTCACAATATGAGAACAATCCTAGGCTATGGGTAACCTATGATGGGGTTGAACCTCGTGAGAAGGTCAACTTCCTCTTGATGAATCACCTAAGCCAATGTTACCACAAGGAAAAGGGTTAGAAATGAGGAAAGGGTTCCTAATATGGCTAAAAGGTGATGTACCAAATAAAAATGGGAAATCCCATAAGCTTGAACCCACACTAGATTTTTAGAAGACAATTCTAGCTCCCACATCCTCAAAATCAATCCAATTACATAATTATTTCATAGACTAAGTTTAGGAAGCAATGAATGAAAATAAATATGAGTTATAAGACTCAATTATAACCTACATTAATGGTAGAAATAACACTATTCTAGACCTTTAATAACTTGAAAACACCATAAAGGAGGTCAAAAAGGAAGACAATGGATGAGAAAGATTCTCCTTCACTATGTCATCATGCACAACTCACCAACACAAATCCAATACAAGAGATAGGTAAATAAAGTCTTAGACATTAAGAGGTAGTTATTACAAATGTTTGATATGGTTTAGCCTAATCAAGAGGAGAATATCTTGCAATATCTCAAAGAGTTCCTTGTTACTCCCAAAAATGAGCATCATGTTTTTCAAGATTAAAGAGTCCTTGTGAGAATCCAAAATCTAAGAGAGTTATAAATGGGAAATAATTGTCTAATATAGAGAAAGGGAAAACATAAAATAGGGAGCACATTAACCAAGAAAAAGAAATAAGCTACCACCTTTTCAATGAACGCTCTACCATCTTTTATCAAATTAGGGCTAGTTATCTATGACAAGCTATCTTTCCTTTGTCCTAATAACCCCCAAATATCTTCATTGGTTGAGAAAAATAGACTAGAGTACAAGATTTTGCCGAAGGTGATGATTCATGATCCTTTCAAATAATATTTATCCTTAAGATCTGAACAAAATTAAATGATCCACTACTTCTTTCCAATCATAAAACTTATTCCTTGGACTTTTATGCCACCTTCCACTTGACTTTCTTGTGAAGACAAAATATTCATATCTTTTGATCCTAACAAATTCATGTCATGTATACTTTAAGTGGTGGTAAGTACCTTCTTTTTCAAGAATATATCCATGTCAAAGGATGAGACACTTTTCCATAACCATACATCTACCCCTATTCCAAATTTTAACATAGTTTTACCATAGATTGAAAACCAATCCAATTTATTGCTTTTCATATGGTATTTATATCAATGTAAAACCTATAGTTCAAATAAATTCTTTCTAAAATATTAAAAAAACACACTAATGTTATAACCCTATAATGTTTAGAGAATTAGGTTGACAAGTTCTAAATCTTTGACCAGTGGTCATGTTTGAGGTTTAATGATGGAGATTCATCATTAACCATACTAACTTTATAACTATGTTTGGTTAATGGCCTTCAATTGATCTCTAATGGAGGTATACACCCTTTAAAAAAATTATCCAATTCAACCTTGGTCACATTTGTTCTCTGTGAAGTTCTTGGCTTTCAAATTTTAATTTTAACCTTTGATCTTGATCTGAGCCTTCTCAAATTATCCCAGCTATCATCTCCACATTCATTCCATAGGATTAGACTAATTCTTTGACCTATTTTTCACCATAAATATTAATTTTCATAGCTTGAATGCATACCATTGATCTTATGCTAATTTAATGTTCTTAAGACACTTGGCATCTCTTTATTTGTCTTCAAGATTTATTGACTTGTTGACCTCTCACTTGCCATCGATATGATTTTGTACAATTGATCATGCACCATAGATATTCTTAGATCCATTGACTTTATCAATCACTACATGATATTGTATCTTCATTCATGTACTTGAGATCTTGACACTTGTCATCCATGCATTCATGTTAACCTTTTGACTTGGTGTTTACCATTGATCTTGGGTGCATGATCAAATGCACTCCATTAGATCTTTGGGACCCACTAACACTATCAAGTTACCACTTGCCATTATATCTTAAGTAAAATTTAATGATGACCATTGGATATTATTTTTGAAATCAAATGGCTAATTTTTGTAGCTAAAACTTGATGTCCCCACACATGTCTCATATTTGCAAGTCTAACTTTGAATATTTATATCTTGAGATAGAAACGACATCAAGATATGAAATTTGTAGGGGACCTTCTAGGCACGAATAAATTCATGTCCATAAAATATTTTTTCTTGAGAGGATTTATACATTAATATAATAATTGCATAATCAAATAGACCCATCTACATTTGCATGATGTCTTATTGATAGTCTAGATCTTTAAAGCTTGTTTTATTCATCTGATCATTTGGTCAATCAAGAACTTTGCTTAGCTAACTTATCTAGGTAGAAGCTTTGTATGTGGGCCAAATTTGGCCAACATGTTTGGTGAATCAAATAGGAAGCATGTCTACTATGCTTGAAAACCCAGACCATTTATTTTGGCCAGTCTATTAGGCATAGATTCTCTACTCTAGTTCAACATATTGATCTAAAGCTAAAACTGGATACCAACCTCTAGATAACTCCTTTTTAAACAAGGGAAAAAAAGAAACAAAAAAAACAAAGGAAAGTGCATAAAGAGACTTAGAGAAAAGAAAAAAATATCTAACCTACTAAACAAATGTTCACAAAGGCACTTAGAGAAAATCATGAAATCTACATACCCTAAACTAACTAATTAGAATAAAACCTATACAAAACCATTGATTGGATGTATAAAATAAATACCCTTCCTCACCAATATAATATGGTTTACATTCTTGAGGGCATCCGACCAAAGATGGAAAAGGAGTGTATATTTAACATATTGGTGATATACATCTCCAATAATAATAACAAAAACAAACTTACCTACCCAATCTAATTGATTGGATATACAAGCATCTTGGAGTTGATAGGCAAGCTGATCTATCTATTTTTGATGCTTAACTTTGTGCTTTGAATAAATAACAAGCGATGGATCATCCTTATCATATTTAAATTAGGATAGGTACTTGATAGGTCATCTTTTTGTCAACACAAACATTGATAAATCATATTTTACCTCACTCTTTCACTTTGCTAATCCATAATTATGTTCCTCAAGAATAATAAAATCATAGTCTCCTTAGAGAGGAACATAGCCTACTCCCAAGATCTCAAACAAGTCCTCCATCTCCCTTTTACTTGATGGTGTATGCAAGATTATCTTAAGTTGATTAGGACATTCTCCTTGAAGCACATGCTCATCTTGAAATATTTTTTCACCCTCAAGGTCCTCCTTCATCACACAAAGTGGTAGCTCATAAAGCTACATTCCCTGAGCACTCAAGATGTCTTCTTCATCAACCTCACTCAATATTTCATCTCATTTTTCAACTATAAATGAGGGTTGATTTGACCATCCAAGGTATAAAAAGACACATTTATCTTGCTCAAGGTATAATTTACCTTCCTCAAATCTAAACCATTAGGGTTACCCTTATTTGGAAACTTATCCTAAAGTGAACCAACCTCAGGTTTTTGGCCTTGATCCTCTTCTTCATCCATGTAGAATGGACCTTCAGTAGTCCATTCAAGGTCTCCTCTATTTTTCACTTAAATATTGTCCTCATCAATATCTAATTCATTAATTTCAAATCCATCCTAAGAAGGTTGGTTCAAACTTTATTCTTCTCCTTTTGAATGAAGTGGATTGCCTATTATGATCTCCTCATTATAAACACTTGCATTATCCTCTTTAGGCTCACCTATGACTGCAAGCTCCTCATATATCATTTGTAAAATAGGTTCTTTCTCTAAGAGGGAGATGGTGGGAGGGTGAATAGTTTCACCTTTTTTGCATCTTAGGAGGGTCTCCTTCTAGTTAGGGACTTTGAAGGCTCTTCTTGGTGGCTCTTAGACTAGTGCCTCCTTCTTTCTCTATATGCCTTACTTGACTAATTTTCATGAGGGGAATGTGTAAGAAATAACTAAATTTTATTGATTTTTAATCTCTTCCTCTTTCCTCATATTCATCTCCTATTATTTGATTTATCTATCTATATTCTCTTGGAAAATCCTCTCTTGAAGGTGGCTACGGGATTCATGAAGATAAGGATCACAAGAGGGTTGCTATAATATACAACAAGATTTTTGAGGAAGATAAGTGGAATACTAGATCTCATTAATAGGATGCTTTACAATAATCTCCCTCTTTCTTTAAAGTCTCTCTTAGAATGAATTCCAAGAAGGGAAGGTTTGAGGAACACATGAAAAACTTGGGATACTTTGAATGGCCTCTTGGGGAAGAATTGGTGGCATATATGAGGGTTGAGGTGGTGTTTATGAAGACACATAAGGTTGATGGAGTTGAACCTACTATTATTCAAGGATTTTGAGATTATCTTCAATGTTTTTAATGTGACCACTTACATTCATCATCTCACTTGAATTTATTTTCCAATTTTCTCCCTCAATAGGTGCCCATTCTTCCTTCATTAATTATAATGCATCTATAAACACTAGAAAACTGTACTAGGTGTCAAAATGCCTCGAGACTCTTTAGGGACCACCTAACCCTTATTAACCCAATGACCAACCCATTAAACCCTAAGTCTAGTTAGCTACTTAGATAACTAAACTCACTTACTAACTTGAACATTAACACACCTCTCTCAACCCACCTTGACCTCTTTTCCTTTAAACACTCAACTGTCAACAATCAACATAATTATCGATGGTTAGCTTGACCATCGATGATCAGTTTTTCACCTTTATAACACAGCACTAACTATGTGTAAGCTAATGAGGCACATTTAAATATGTTCACCTTATACGGTGCTAATGAACTCCTAAGCATTGAAATCAGTAGACTCACCCTTTAGGGAACCTTCTATCCTCCATCTCTCTTTGTCTATAAAAGGAGGGGAGTAGGAGGTGAAATGGATATAGGATCATCACAAGCACTCTTGCATATAGGTATTCAAGCTTTCTAGCATCCAATCTTCCTTCAAAAACTCAATAATAGTAAAATATACCCAAACCTCTATCAAATTTGATTTTGAGGCCAAAACACTATTACTCTGGTAAAATTGCTCTAACCTTCAACCATCAGCCACTAATAAGCTATAGGTATATTCTACTTATTCTTTGTTTCATTGTATTTTTAACCCCAATAACTTGATTAGACCTATCTACACATTATTTCCCAACTTATATATCCTTAATAAAACCATTATCAAACCATTCACCTATTTTGTAACTTCTCTTTTAGTAACATTTAGAATCCATAGGCAACCATCGATGGTTAGCACAACTAACAATGGTCACCCCCAACCATCAATGGTTACCCAACTACCAATGTTAAATTTAACCACCAATAATTTACCCAACCATTAACAGTCACTATGGTAGAAAATAATAGCATGTTATTTTGAGCCCCTTAACCCCAACCAAACCTAACTTTGTATTCTTACCTATTCATAGATCCTTTTGTGATTTTCTAAACCTAACTTCACCCACTTTATCATAATTATTAACCTATTTTTCATATATTTATTAATTTTTCTTAGAAAGCATTCTAATTTCTTCTTGTATTTCATTTCATTTTCTTTATACAATTACCTTGCTTTTATCTATTTCAACTTGATTGTTATTAAGAGTGGATTGACAACCTCCTAGCAAGCTTACACTTCTTGGATCTAGATCATGCTAGGTAGGCAACCCAACTATCTTGCTAACAACCCCTTTATTAGTGTTTTTAAATCTATAGGTTATTCCTTCCAAGCCAAAGAGGAGTTCTCCATCTTTTTCTAGATTACATGTCCATCAACAACTAGGTATTTCTATCAAACCTTTATTGATAGTTTCTTATCTTCTTCTAAAATTATGAAATGAGTAGAAATTAAGAGAAATATTTTGGCACACTTGGTGGGACCCTAGCATCATCTAGGTGCCCTTTTCTTTCTTCCTTTAATCTATGCTCATCCAACAAAATTTAAAATTTCTTTTTGGATTAAAATAAACCTTAAATACATTGATTGATTGCTTATTTTAGTTTATTTAGTGACTTAAAATAAAAGTAATTAATCATAGTTTCACTCCTATTATAACATACTTTACCAATCCACATAATTAATTAACATATCAAAAAAAATTGAGACAAGGCCTAAATAGGATTTCATCAGCTAGTGGTAAACCTTACCCTTTCCTATAAATCTTACTTGGAGATCATTACCAAGGGGAAAACTAACTCAACTCTATGGTTGAGTATAAACTCTAAAATTTAGTATATCTTGGCTAAACACCTAACACCCTTATCATTACAGTGTGTGAAGTGAGGGGGTAGGCCCCAATATCAAGCCACTTACTAAATTTCAATATAGATTCTTTCTTTTGAGCACCTACACACAACCTTAAACCAACATTAGATTTCATCTTTAGTACATGACCTGTAAACCAAATTTTTTCTTCACACTTTCTAAGGCATAAGCCAAAAATGATCTAAAAATAATCCTAAGTTTTAAATGCACTTTTACTATATGTTTAGATTGCCTCGAGATTCTTTTCCTTTTGCTTGATTTGTGTTTGAGTTGTGATTTTTTCATCATTTCTTTACTATTCCTCACATGTTCTTTACTAGACAACAATTGAGGAATCAAACCAACCAAGAACCACCATCTTTCTCTTCCTCTTCTTCCATGGAGTATACTTCAGATGTTGAGAGTTCTCCTCATCTTTTTCCCATTCATATCTACCTCAGATAGTTATTGAGGGTGATGTATATTTCACTACCTTCCTTGATAACAAAATCATGGCGCTCCAACATTACCTTAACACCTTATCTTATTATACCCCTATTGCAGTTATTCCTCTTGTGGATGCACCTTATGGTATGCCTCCCCCTATTATGGTTGGTTTTACCTCTACCCAACCTTTGATTACCCAAGCCTCTTCTTCTAACAATATCCCATCCATTGCCACCACCCAAACCCAATACAACATCCTAACCAATAGCCAAACACCTCCCACACTAACCAACACTTCTAACATAGGGGCAACCTCACTTCTTATTACCCATACCTCATCCACCATGGGGGTATAATTTGCACCTATTTACATCATTCCTCTTATCACCACTAACCCACCAATTTCCACCCCTCTTCAAAATTTGGTACTTCCCATACCTTCTACCCTTCCACCTATTAGCATAAGATTTACTGATCAACCCCAAACATCTACCAACCCATCCATACCTCCAAATCAACTCATCTCAATCCCATAACAAATACAAATGACATCTTACCAATATGTTCTTAATCTACAAGGATACATAGCACCTTTTACCCAACCTTTTGTGCCCATCAATCCTTATGTGGTACCATCCCAACCTACAATTACCACATACCAATATGTTGTATCTTCTCAATATTCTACCTCTTATCCATATATTGTTTCCACCCAACCTCAACCAAAATTACCATCTAATTATGGATCTTCCCAACCTTATATAAATTTGGTCAAAATGTGAACAGACAAAATGACCAATTTAGAGTCATATATCTCTAGGGCTCATAAACTTTTATCTTATGATCAAATTTGTAATGAACCTATCCATCCATCCATCCATCCCTATCTGATCATATCCTCCTTAATGGGAACTACCCAAGTTTTCCAAGTTCCAAATCAAGGAGGACCCCCAACAACACTTGAGATCATATCACCATTCTTCCTGTATGATTTCATATGATGCTCTTCTCCTTCATATCTTCCCCATGTCTTTATCTAGACCAACCTTGTACTGGTATAGTTCTCTCACCAAGCACTCCATCTTTTCCTTTTCTCAACTTTCCTAAGTCTTTTTAGATCATTTCTCAGTGAACATAACTAAAAAGGTCTCTCTTATTGACCTCTATTCCATTAGGCAATTTGATGATGAATCAATTACTGATTTTGTAGCTAAATGGAGAGGTCTTATCAACAAACTATATTTATCCTTACCCTAACCCAAATTGATTGAACTCCTCTCTCAGGGATGTGCCAAACATATTTCCCCTACTCTTCAAGTTCAAACTTTCCAAATTTTTGATGAGTCTTTTACCATGGCACAAAAAGTGGAAATCCAAACCATTGATGAGGTAAAATTGAATAGAACAAAAATTCTATCTTTAAATATAATGATCCTTCCTACACCAAAATTGCCAATAAACCTAACCATCCCAATACCAAATCAAAGGCATCCACCAACTAGGTTGTACTTAAAACCACTCCACCACTAACTATCAACCAACCCAACCCAACCAATTCTTCTACTCTTCCAACCAACCAAATCAAAACCAAAACTAAGTTGCACCAAAACAATATACTCTAATAGGGGATTTTTATACTTTTATTGTGGACAACTTACTCAAATAAAACATCATATAACTTCCTCTAAAAAACCCTCCCCAATGATTTGATACCTCTCGCCCTACACTTGGTTGGTACAATGAGAACAATCTTTTTTCTTTCCACCACATCATTGGACATGATGTTAGTAGGTGAAATACATTTAAGATTATTGTCCAAAACATGATTGATAAGTGAGAACCTATATATTATAATCTGAATGCACCCCCAAATCAGTTCCTTGACATCTTTCATAAACCTTTTCCCAACCATGCCCCTTCCACCAAATATGATGATGATAAACCAAAATCGTCTCATGCTTGTGAGGTTTATATGGTTAATGCCATTATTTGTGAACCTATCATTGAGGAGAACATTATCTCAACTACCTACTCCCCTATTTCACTCATTGAAGTGATGGATTCATATTTTATTCCTTTGGACAACCAAACAAAGGAAGTAACCACCCCTCTTAAAGATAACATAGACTGATGCATATCTCCTTGGATAGAAATACCAAAGAAGGAACCATTACTTCAACCACCTCTTTACCCATTTAAGTGGTTGAATTACCTACCATTCCTTTAGAAATCCAAACAAAGGAAATAACCATCTTTGTTCCTTCACTTGAGGCCATCAAACCTTCCTCCCCTATTCTTGGACCACCCATTCTCCCTTTGGGAATCTTCCTAAGAGAAGAGATTACGTTGCCTATTTATTCTATGGAGGAGACATCTTCCCAAACCTTGAAACCTTCCATCAACAATAAATGTGAAGAAACTATCACCTTAATTCCACCCATGGGCTTAACTTTTGAAACCAATGACCAAGGAACCAAACCCATTTACAATCCCTTTTCTAGATTGGACTAAAGTCTAGAGTTTACTTCTCAACCCAACCTAGATAGATCCACATTTTGGCATCATCTTGGCCTCCTCTACCAAAACAAATATAAACCTTCAACCTCACTTTCATCCACAATCAAACCTATCATTATCTCCATCCCTTCCTTAAACATTGCTTCCTCCAAAACCATAGGGGAACCATCCAACCCACCTCTACCTAAATTTGTCAAGTCACTTTACACCTTATTAACCAAACCAATCAAGAATATAGGAATACTTCTTAAACCTATCCTTGCTCACCCATCTTTGAAATTGGACTTAACCCCTTCTAGTCCACCAAAGAAAACCCCAACTAAACCAACTAAGAAGGTGGAACTAACCAAACTCCCACCTCAAACCAGATATATACCACCTCTTTCCCACCAACCTTCCATATTAGGAACCCATCCCTATACTACCCCCTTTACCTATCCATCATCTATTAAACCTTATCCTTTTACTCTACCTACACCTACATTCAATTAATCAAAATCCCTATCATGCTTGACTAACCTAGCTATCTCTACCTTCCCAACTATCACCAAACTTTCACCTTCCACCTCTAAATATGCAACCTTAAAATCAACCATAACCAAACAATCCCAACCAAAACTACCTACCAAAACCCTTCCACCACCTATAATTTCTATAGTGAAGCCTACTTCTAAGAAGGATCCCACTCCTAAAATGAAAAACCCAACACCCTCAACACCTTTGATCAAATCTTATTTGACCATTCTACAAAGGTTATTGAAAACCTCTTCCTTAACCCTACCACCCATCAAACCTTTCAACCCTTCACATCTTAAACCATCATGGCTCAATGGTAATTTGATTTTCTCATACCATAAGACTCCTAGACATGATATAGATAATTGTAAATCTCTCCAAAAACTTATACATAGCTTATGATACAAGGTTGATCTATTATTGGATGAACCTCCCTTGAGCCCATTACCAACCCAACCATAAAATCAACCCATACAACATTTAACTACTCCTCCACTCTCATATTAAAATGAGGAGGAACCAAAGCAACCATCTATCCCAACACCTCCCTTAATCCACACTATACATATGGTGACCCGATCCAGGGCCCAACATAAAGATAAGGGAAAATAAAAAGTGTCCATACCATAGACATACCCTTCTACCCCTCAACCTTCTAACTGAAACTAAGCACCCTCACCTTTACTTTCACCTTCTCTAAAACCCAAAATATCCATTATGGGTGCCTCTTCTTCCAACCCTTCTGTTGATGGTTTAAAATTGTGATTGATCTTAACCAATCAACAAAGGGAAGTTTTAAGTTGTGGGACAATGCGGCTTGAAACAACCTCTAGATTTTAGAGAAGCTGGTCTCTTCTTTGTATTGGGTGTTGGGGAAAAGGGATAGGAGATTAAATAAAAATGTAAATGCAGGAATGAAAACCTAACTATGGTGATGTGTCTGAGTGTAATCCTAATCCTAACCTGAGCACAGTGAGACTATTATATGATTCAATTACATTTAAGAGTAGACAAGTGCATGATCAATGTAAAAGATTGGAATAACAGAAATAGAGGCTCACAATAGGGAATTCTTTTGCTGAGATACAGGGAGTGTCAACAAAGGCATAGTGTTCAATCTTCTTAACAGAATCTTCTGATCACATAAGAGGCACAAAAGTCATGTATAGTTATGTAAACCTTCTAATTCAAGAAAATGAGACAAAAGCAAATGACATTCCTAATCACAAGTCTAGAAAATCTATAGTTTAGACTACTTTACAAATGACATAGATAACACCAACCAAGGCATGGAGCTCAAATCTTCTTAATTTATTCAGCCACATAAGAGGCATAGAAACCTACACGGTTATATCAACTTTACAACTCAAGAAAATTGAGACAAGAGCAAATGATGTTACTGGTCAAAACTTTAGAAAGTCTAAAACTATGAGAAATCCCCCCTTTAAATTTTATAATCCTTCTTCTTTATTAGCCTCGGATCACTCCTTCCATCATCCCCTTTCCTACACAATTCTCCTTTGTCCTTCACTCATAGGGGACAAATAGATGGTGCCTTTAATGATTTAGGGGCTCCAAAAATCTACCCAATGAACTGTTCCATCTACTCAAATTAACTATAGCTGATTTTCCCTCCATTTCACTTGGCGGCAATAGATACACAGAATACTCTGTTATGTTGAAATGGGAGAGAACACTTAGTCAATTTCTTGAAAATCCTCTTATTACTGAGAAGGCATTGGAAAATGACACTTGGTTCCTTCCACCAGATTTATCAAATACACGTGGCCCTCTACACTTCTCTTTAGCTATTCTTTGGTATCACTCAGGACACATATTAGACTCTCATAGATGGTGACACTTGGCAGTTTCTATAGACTCTTGAAGTACACCTGAGGCCCACCATAATATTTATTCAGTAATGAAACTCAAAGATAGTCTGTCAAAAGTTGACACGTGGTGACCTCTACTACTTCTAGGAAGACACATGGTATCTTCCACTTCTCCTACTAGGGGTATGTGGCATCTTCTACTTTTTTTGGGAATGGAGTAAGAAGGGGCTTAGAGAGTGACACTTGGTAGTAACTGCTACTTTATGGCACTGAATAAAAAATAAGATGACACCTTTATGCATTAAATCAAATCATGAACCCAGGTGTCCTTCAGATGCCAACATGTGGAGGCTTTTGTTTTTTTTAAAAAGGTAGTTTAGGGCCTTCCATGACTGCCACCTGGTGCTTTTCACTCTACTGCTAAGCTCATTGAAAATCTTTGTCAAAAAAGTAGAACAAAATGTGGGTGCCTCTATGAGACATGGATGCTGACATGTGGTGCATTCCACTTAGCTGCTACTAGGTATGTGGCATGATCTGTAGTTCTCTAAAAAGCTACAAAAGGGCCTAAGAGGATGCCAGCTGATCAGCTCAATTTCTTGGAAGGTGACACTTGGTGACTTTTGCTCAAATGCAACATTTTAGGCAAAATGAAATAAAATAAATAAAAGAGGAGTAATGAGGACCCGTGCTTGGAAAGTGACACTTGGTGGCCTCCATTGCACTTTGACACTTAGATGAAAAATGAACTCGCACTCTACCCCAACTCTGCCACTATGACCAAGGTATATGGGAACTCAAACTATAGTGCTCGACTAAAAATTTTAATGCAACATAGAGTAAAAATTTACTCTATAGTTACTAGCGACCCTCAAGACTTTTGAGCCTACTCAAAAAGAAAACTCCACCTCTCGCTAGATCAAAATCATGAAAATTATAGCCTCAAAAGAGCCATTAACATATGTTTAAAACATTTATTTAAAAGCAAAGTGGGAAAACAACATAAAAACAATGTGAGAAAGGGAAAATACTTAATTATAATACATGAGAGACCTAAGTTAATTAAAATGTTTTAAATAGATTCCATTTATAGGAATCTCTTTAGGCTCTCCTTCCATCAACTCCAGCTCAAAAGAATTCTTCTACTTGAATGCATAAATTTTATACGGGCCAGTCCATAGCACCTCAAATTTGGTATGCTAACTTGGTTTGGTAGCCCGTGCATCCCATTTCAAAACAATCGAGCCTACTTCAAAATTAGGATTTGAAGTCCTTTTATCAAAATAATTCTTAACCATTCCCTGATGCTTGATTAATGAATCATGGGCCATATCCCTCTTTTCTTGAACCTCTAGAAGTTCTGTGAGTCTGACCTACATGGGGCCATTTTCTTCAATCTCAATTTATTTGATTAGCTGAAGAGCAAGGATTTCCAAACTTAAGGGAATCATAGTAGACTTTCCATATACTAATTCATATGGGGAAATTTTGATCACCTGCTTAGGTGTGATTCAATCAGCCCATAATGCTAAATTAAGAATTTTATGCCACTCTTTGTGATGATCAGCCCCTATTCTTTTGATGAGTCTTATTAGGTTCTTATTGGTTGATTCTGCTAGACCATTACCTTGAGGGTAATAGCTAGATAAAGTTTTCAAATATATTCCATGTCTCAAGGCAAAGTCAGATACTTTAGACCCCAAGAATGCTTTAGCATTATCCAAAATGATGGTGTGAGGAGCCCCAAAGTGAGTAGTGATACCCCATAGAAAATCTAGGATCACATTCTCTGTTGCTTCCTTAAGTGGGACTACCTCTATCCATCTAGTGAAATAGTCTGTGGTGGTTAATATCCATTTGTGACCCATATTAGACACTAGATTTATCATTCCAATGAAGTCAAGACCCCATTTAGAAAATGGTTCATCCACAATTATAGGACCGAGGGGCGTGGCGACATTCCTCCTCATCCCCACATAATACTAGCAGGTTTGACATTTTCTAACTAGTTGATAACAATCTACAAATAAAGTAGGCTAGAAATACCCTGCCTCACTTATCTTTATGGCTATTGTTTTTGTATAAAAATGTCCCCCTGATATCCCATGATGTATTTTGTGTAGTATTCTTTGAGCTTCAGCCTATTCTACACATCTTAACAATTTCCCATCAAGATTTCTTCTGAAAAGGACTTGTTCAATTAAAACAAAATGAACTCCCTATATCCTATAATATCTCCTCTTGTTTTGAGGGAGTTCTCTTAGATAAACCCCATTTTTCATAAATTGAATCCTGTTTGTGACCCAAGATACATGATCAACCTCTTGCAATTTTAGCACCATCTCCGTCTCTCCTTCTGAATCTGCTTCCTTAGGTAATAGTTTTTTAAGCTCTTGGGTTATATATTGGCACAGACCCCTACCTCTAACTAGTTTTGTGGGTTTGAATTCTACATCATATTCAAGGATCTTAGTGATCCAATTGGCTCTTTTTTCAGTAATCTCACCCTCCATGATGTATTCCCTAACACTTGGGTGAGTTACAAGTATCATAATTTTGTTCCCTGATATCAGATGTATGAATTTCTTGAGGGCTTTTACCATGGCACAGGCTTGTCTTTCTACAAAATTGTACCTAGTCTCGTAATCTCTGAGAGTTCTTGAGAAAAAGGCTATTGGGTGCTCCCCCTCTAGCTTGTCATTCTTTTGAGTCAAGACAGTGACAATACTTGACTCCCCTCCATAGACATACATTATGAAGGGCATGGAAAAATCTAGGTTTTTTAGCACTAGGGCTATAGAGATAGCCTTCTTGACCCCCTCAAAATCTTGCCTTCCTTTTGTGGTCCACTTGAAAACCAAGTCATTTTTTAGCAAGAGTGTCATTGGTCTAACCAAGCCTGCAAAATCATATATGAATTTACTGACAAAATTGATCTTCCCTAAAAAGGACTGGACTGCCTTTTTATTTGCTAGAAGAAGTAGGTCCATTATAGATATGATTCTCTCAAGATCTATAAAAACCCCTTCTTTAGATACTATGTGCCCCAACAATTTACCTTAAGGTACAACAAAAATACATTTCTTGGGATTCAATGATATCCCAAAATCCTGACATTTCTTGAAGACAGATTCTAAATGATCAAAATGATCATCAATATTTTTGGAGAGAATAGTGAGATCATCCAGATAGACCAAGATGACCTTGTTTATAAGTTCACCAAAGGCTATATCCATAGCTCGTTGAAAGGTGGCTCCTACATTTGATAAAACAAATGGCATCTTTGTGTAGGCAAATGTCCCCCACTTGGTAGTGAAAGTAGTTTTGTACTAGTCTTCCTCAGCTAGCCAAATCTGATTATACCCAAAGAAACCATCAAGTAAAGAAAACCTCTCTGATACAGGTTGCATAATTTGCTCCATGGAGGGCAAGGGATATTGGTCTTTCAGAGATGCTCTATTCAAATCTCTGAAATCTACACATAGTCTTACATCCCCATTCTTTTTCCTAATTGGGACTAGATTTGATACCCAGGTCGAGTGCTTGATTGGAAATATTATTTTGGAGTCTAAAAGTTTCTTCAATTCATCTACCATTAGAGGCTTGATCCTTGGATTTACTAGCCTCTACTTCTATCTGATGGGCTTAAATCCCTTAGCCAATTCTATTGTGTGCTAGATAATGTCTCTGTTGTATCCATGAAGGTCTTCATAGCTCCAAGCTATGACTCTATCATATCTTTGGCACAATTCAATTAATTTTTCCTTTTCTTCTCAAGTTATAGAATTCCCAACTTTTAGACTCTTCCCATCACTCACCTCTCCCTCAAAATAGTTTGCTTTATCTACCTAGAACCTTTTCTTTTCTAGGCTTACATCCTCTGGGTCAAACAAGTTTTCTAAGGTGATCAATCCCTTGGGGAGCTTATTAGTCCTCAATTGTATAATCTGATCACCATATGCCTCTTAAATTTTAGTTTGTAATTGATAAGCAAACTCATCTAATTGTTGTAAGAAAGAGACCACCTGAGCATCAATTTCAAACACTTACCAATTTTCATCATTGTCTAGGATGGTCGGTCTCACTATAACTTTTACTAACTCATTATTAACCAATAGGCTAGTTGCTAGGTTAAACTGTGAGCCAATCTGGGCCATCCTATTAGCCTAAGAGTTTTGACTTCTAGGGATTATCTCAATATTAAAAGCTTCAAAATCTTCTATCAAATCCCAAATCCTATGCTTGTAGGATCTCATTCTCACATTTTTAGCTACTACCTTTTCCCTAATTTTCTTTACTACTAATTCTAAATCTCCTTTTACTTTTAGGTTCTTTATTCCTACTAATTCTAAAGCTTTGAGATAGAATACTATGGCTATACTAGGTGGTGGTTTAGCTACAACAGGGATTTTGTCCCAAGTTTTTTGGAATCTGGTGTTGAAGTCAGTCATGTCCTCTTGTGGTCCCTTTTGAATGGTGATTAACTACTGTAATAAAGAAGACTTATCACCCTTCTCTGAAAATCTTTCAAAGAACTAATCTCTGAGCTGGTCCCAAGAGGATATGGTATTTGGGGTCAAAGACTGATACCATTCTAAATCCTTCCCTTTAAATGAGGTTGTTAACAACCTTAGGGCCACATTTTGCTCTGTGACACTGTGTATGGCACATACATCTGATACATCTTGAAGATGTTCCATAGGTGTTTTTAAGTCTTGCCCACTAAATTTGGGTACAACTTTTAGAGAATTTATTGGAATAGGGTCCCAAATAGCTGGTGGTGTTGGGAGGATTAAGGGACTACTAGTGTTCTAGCTTGCATAATTTATTAGGGGTACATTGGCTCCCATGTTTGGTACTGGTACAAACTAGTTAGCTCTTCTTCTTAGACTAATTACTAGAGGTGGAAAAAAAATACCTAGATTTGTAGTAGATTGTGATTTGGTAACTGGTCCACAGCTCTGACTTCTCATAGCTCTTTGGTTCATGCAGTCTTGAAAGAAACTTTAAGACTATCCCACTGAGTGTGCTAAAAACTATTGATGGTTTAAAATTGCACTTGATCTTAACCAATCAAGAATGGGAAGTTTGAAGTTGTGGGACAATGTGGCTTGAAACAACCTCTAGATTTTAGAGAAGCTGGTCTCTTCTTTGTATTGGGTGTTGGGCAAAAGGGATATGAGATTAAATAGAAATGCAAATGCAGGAATGAAAACCTAACTATGGTGATGCACCTGAGTGTAATCCTAATCCTAACCTGAGCATAGTGAGACTATTATAGGATTCAATTACATTTAAGAGTAGACAAGTGCATGATCAATGTAAAAGATTGGAATAATAGAAATAGAGGCTCACAATAGAAAATTCTTTTGTTGAGATACAGAGAGTGTCAACAAAGGCATAGTGTTTAATCTTCTTAACAAAATCTCCCAATCACATAAGAGGTGCAGAAGTCATGTACAATTATGTAAACCTTTCGATTTAAGAAAATGAGACAAAAGCAAATGACATTCCTAATCACAACTCCAGAAAATCTATAGTTTAGACTACTTTACGAATGACACAGATAACACCAACCAAGGCATGGAGCTCAAATCTTCTTAATTTATTCAGCCACATAATAGACAAAAAAACTTGCATGGTTATATCAACATTACAACTCAAGAAAATTGAGAGAAGAGCAAATGATGTTATTGGTCAAAACTTTAGAAAGTCTAAAACTATGAGAAATCCCCCCTTTTAGATTTTACAATCCTTCTTCTTTATTAGCCTCAGATCACTCCTTCCATCATCCCCTTTCCCATGTAATTCTCCTCTATCCTTCACTCACAGAAGACAAACAGATGGCACCTTCAATGCTTTGGGGGCTCAAAATATCTACCCGATGAACTATTCCATCTACTTGAATTAACTCTAGTTGATTTTCCCTCCATTTTACTTGGTTGCAATAGATACACAAAATACTCTGTTATGTTGAAATGGGAGAGAACACTTAGTCAATTTCCTAAAAATCCTCTTATTACTAAGAAGGCACCAAAAAATGACACTTGGCACTTTCCACTAGATTTATTAGATACATGCAGCCCTCTCCGCTTCTCTTTGGTTATTCTGTGGTATCACTCATGACACATATTAGACTCTCACAGATGGTGACACTTGGCAATTTCTGTGTACTTTTGAAGTACACTCGAGGCCCATCACAATCTTTATTTGGTAATGAAACTTGAATATAGTCTATTGGAAGTTGACACATGGTGACCTCCACTACTTTTGGGAAGACACGTGGTATCTTCCGCTTCTCTTACTAGGGGTATGTGGCATCTTCTACTTTTTTCAGGAATGGAGTAAGAAGGGGCTCAGAGAGTGACACTTGGTAGTATCTGCTACTTTATGGCACTTAATCAAAAATAAGATGATGCCTTTATGCATTAAATCAAAGCATGAACCTAGGCATCCTTCAGATGTCGACACATGGAGGCTTCTACTTTCTCTAAAAAGGTAGTTTAGGGCCTTTTGCAACTGCCACCTAGCACTTTCTACTCTGCTTCTAAGCTCATTAGAAATCTTTGTTGAAAAAGTAGAACAAAATGCAGGTGCCTCTATGAGATGCAAATGCTGATGTGTGGTGCATTCTGCTTAGCTACTACTGGGTACGTGGCATGATCCGTAGTTCTCTAGAAAGCTACAAAAGGGCCTCAGAGGATGCCAACTGATCAGCTCAGTTTCTTAGAAGGTGACACTTGGTGACTTTTGCTCAAATGTAACATTTTAAGCAAAATGAAACAAAAGAAACAAAAGAGGAGTAACAAGGACCCGTGCTAGGAAAGTGACACTTGGTAGCCTCCACTACACTTCGACACTTAAATGGAAAATGAACTCGTGCTCTGCCCCAACTCTATCACTACGACCAAGGTCTATGGGAACTCAGACTACAGTGCTCGACTAAAAATTTTAATGCAACATAGAGTAAAAATTTACTCTACACGTTCTAAGAACATATATCAAGTAGTGTTAAAAAAACTTCACTAGACATCAGTGAAGATGAGCCTTTATGAACTAATCAACAACTCACCCCATCATCTCCAAACATTGATAGAGGCCTTGTAATCTATAGAATTTCAACCAAAATATATTCAACCTCTTGTATCCTTTTTCAAAACCCTTCAAATTTCTACCTTTGTTACCTTCTAAGATTCAAAAATACCTTCTATCCATTCTAAAGATCTTGATCCTCCCCTCTTCATTACTACATACATCAATAAAACCCACATCAAAAGGGTGATGATTGATGGAGGAGATAGTATCAACATTATTTCTTCTCATGCCTATGACAAACTTCAATTTTCTAAGAATATCATGTCATAAATTGTAGTAGTCCTTCACTCCTTTAATGACACTATGGCCACTACCTTGGGGATAGTCATCCTCCACATCTGCTTGGGAGCTCACACCATTCCTAAACTTTTTGACATTTTAGAGGGTGAGTTCTAATATAATTTTTTACTTGGATGACCTTGGATCTATGTCCTGAGTTGTGTCCCTTCTACCTTATACCGATGTGTCAAATTTGAGCACAAAGGTCAAGTTGTTACCATAAGAGCTGACCCTAGTCATTTTGTATCATGCAACATGACATATCAACCTAATGATTTTATTCTTCCTCCTTCATCTACCTCACAACCAACCAACAACAACACCACCTCATCAACCAAAACCAACATTTCTACCCCTACCATTGATGAGGCTTCTACTAATTCATATATCCCTTCTTCTTAGATACATATAGAGGACCCCTTGGAACCCACATTATAACATCTCTTGCTAGGGGAATATCACATTTTAGCCTGGGATGCTTTCCCTACTCACCAAAAGTATGGGAACCTCACCCATAATTCTATTTATGACATTAACATTGAAACCATCATCCATTTTGGGCCTCTCAACCATCAAATCAACTTAATATATGGGGGATTGGATCATCTACTTTTTACTTCCATCATTACCTCTATCACCTGACTATTCACCTCTAACTTATCCTATCTTGACAAACCAACATTTTCTAAATTATACCTCCCTAGGTGTTTTTATAATGAATTTGGCCTTAGCCTTTATGAGCATGGACCTCAAAAGTTACCTTCCATCAAAACCCAAAAACCTTTTGAGTTATTTGGCCTTCGGTTCATATTACTAAAAGAACCAACTGATTCACCAAAACCCATCACCACCCAACCCAATCTCCTTTGAAATATGAGGATTTTTACATCATTCCTCTTATCCATCCTGAAATGGTAGAAAATTATTCTCCTACCATCAACACCATCCAACATCAAGATGATGATTCCATTCTCACCTACCTTGGTGTGAGGAATTCTTCTATCCAAAAATCCCTTCCTCTTGAGAACCAAACCATGTTGAATGAATCCACTATTGATGTCAACTTGGGTACTCAGGATAAACCTCACATTATCAAGATTTGTCAATCCTTAGATTTCATGGATTAACAAGATTACCCTTCTTTCCTTTATGATCATAACATAGACTTTTCTTGGTCCTATCAAGATATTCCTAGAAATGATCCTTATATAACCCTTTATAACATTATCACCCAACCTGATGCTAAGCCTATTTGATAAAATATTCACATAATGCACCTTTGAATTGCCCTTGTAGTCAAAGAGGAGCTTTAACATCTCTTGTCTGTTGACTTCATTCAACCCATCAAGTATCCTTAATGGGTTTCTAACTTCATTCCTATTACCAAAGCCATAGAGGGTCTTTGACTTTGTATCTACTCTCATGACCTTAATCTTGCTTTCCCAAAAGATGACTTCCCTTTACCAAGCATTGACCAATTTGTTAATCTTACAACTAGCCATGAGATGTTATCTCTCATGGATAGTTTTTCAAGATATAATCAAATCTTGATTTCCCCCAAAGATCAACATAAAACCTCTTTCATCACCTCATGTGGAACCTTCTACTACAAGGTCATGCCATTTAGTCTAAAAAATGTTGGAGTAACTTAATAGCATGTGATGACCTACATCTTCCATGATCTAATCTATAAAATCATAAAGGACTATGTGGATGATCTCCTTGGAAAATCTAAACATCACAAAGATCACTTAGTTATTCTCACCATCATCTTTTAATGCCTAATCCACTTTCACATTAAACTCAACCCCAAGAAATGTATATTTGGGGTCTTTTCTAGAAAGCTTCTTAGCTTTATCACCTCTCCTCGAGTAATTGAAGTAAAACCTACAAAAGTCAAATCAATTTTGGAGATGCCTTCTCTAACCCACCTCAAGTAACTCCATAACCTATAGGAGAATCTCTAATCCATTTATCACTTCATCTCTCAATTATCTTATGGATGTAAACCCTTTCACCATATTCTAAAGAAAGATACATATTTTAAGTGGACCAAAGATTTCCAAAAATACTTTTATTCAATTAAATAATACCTTATTTCTCTACCCATTCTTACCCCACCTAAATAATACCAACCTTTCTATCTTTATATATATGCCACTGACCATTCCTTAGGGACCATTCTCATTCACCATGATGAACAACACAAGGAGCAAGATATTTAATACTTAATTTAAACACTTATATAATATAAGACTAAGTACACCCATCCCAAGATACTTTAACTCATTTTAGTCTTTCTGGCTTCTAAACTTTATCATTACCTTCTCAATCGTAAAACCTATGTCATCACTAACACTGACCCACTCAAGTACATGCACTCTAAACCATACCACAACCAATGTATGGATAAGTGGATCTTGCTTTTAGCTAAGTTTGACCTTCATTTCCTCTAGCAGAAGTCAATTAAAGGGAAAGTCATTGCTGACCAATTAGCTGAAGCCCCTTTACCAAAAAACCAACTACTTCTTTTTGCATTTCCTAAAGAGTCTATCCTGACTCTTTCTTAAGAGGACCCCACCTAATAGATGACCATGTTATTTGATGGGTCTAAATGATATCTTGGTGGGGGTTTTAGAGTTATTCTCATTCTCATTGATGGTGAACCTCTTCCCCTTTCCTTTAAACTTGAATTTGAATGCACCAACAATGTGGTTGAGTATGAATCCCTAGTAATAGGTCTTCAAATCATTCTATCCTTCGGAATTAAGACCATTATTTTATTTGGTGATTCCCAACTTGTGGTTAACTAGGTAAATGTATCCTACCAATGTAAGAATGATGTCTTTAAAAATTACAAACAACTAGTATATGTACTCTTAGAATTAATTGATCATTACCTTATCTAGTCAGTTCATTGATCTACAAACATGTTTATAGATATAATGGCTTCCTTTTCTTCCTAAATCCCATCTCAACATTATAAATCTAAAATCTTTTTTATCATACATAATTTTATCACCCCATCTTATATCCATTTTGAACTTCCTACCATTTGTAGTGTAGAGCAATTTCCATTGGATATATGGTATGAAAAAACCTTCAACTAGCTCAACCTTGACATCATTCCTCCCAACCTCTTTAGGAATTCATGATAATCCTTTGTTTAGAGTACCTCTCATTATACCATAATAGGGGGAATCATTTATAAGCATGACTTTGATAGCCTCCTTCTCCATTGTCTACATAGTCATGAAGCTTCCCATGCTATTAGATAAAGGCATGACAAAATATATGGGGGACACTTTAGTGGTTTAGTTGTCACTAAATGTATCCTTTACCTTGGATACTATTGGCCAACCCTCAACTAAGACTATTTTGATTATGTAAATAAGTGTGTTAAATGTCAATAGCATGCTAATTTACATCACACACCTACCCATGGCTTATAAGTATCCAAAGACTATTGACCCTTCTCACAATGGGGAGTCAATCTCATTGGGGAAATCAACCCTCATTCTTCAAAATGACACAAATCCATCATTACCACCATCGAGTATTTCACCAAGTGGGTGGAAGCCATTCCTCTCATCTTAACTAAAGCTAACAAAATAGTTGACTTCATCAACCACCATATCATCTGGCATTTTGGTGTACCCCATAAAATCATCATCAATAATGGAAAATCTTTCAAGAATAAGCAAGTCCAAGGTATTTATGATGCATTTGGCATTAATTTAAGATTTTCTTCACCCTACCATCCATAATAAAATAGACAAGTGGAAGACTCTAAATAACCCTTAACAAAATATTAACCAAAGTAGTTAGTGTTTTAAGTCAAGATTGGCACTTACACATCCCTTTCACTTTATGGGCCTATCACAGTAGTATTCAAACCTCTATGGGTGCTACCCATTTCTCTCTAGTCTTTGGATTGGAAGTATTATTGCCTCTTGAAGTCTAAATTCCATCTCTTCACATATCCTTGAAAGACAATATTTCTAAGAATGAATTTTGTCAAGAATGTCTAGCATGACTTTAGCTACTTGATGAGCATCACCTAGAAATACTTAACCACCTTCATGTCTACTAGGAGAGAATCAAGCAGTCCTATAAAAAACACTTGAAAGAATGAGAATTTAATATCAGAGACCTCATATTAAAGGAAAACTAACATGTAACTGATATGGAGAAAGAAAAAGAGGCAAATTTGATTTTAATTGGCTTGGACCCTACATCATAACCCACAAGTATAGATTAGGAGATTACCATTTGTCCCCTCTCAAATTCAAACTAGAACCTTAGCCTCTTAATGATTCACATCTACATCCTTTCTATTATTGAAATAAGGATTAAACTCATGTTTTTGTAAAACTAAATCTTGTCCCTTGTTGTATAATATTTTTACCTTCACCCCTTCCTCCTATCCTTTTAAGGACAAATGATTAAAACATAGAGCCATGTGATTAACCATCATAGTCATATCCTAATCATAAATATGGGTCACATAGATCTACCCATGGCATGGTTTTCATGGATACTTTTTGTCTCTAATCAGATGGAATCCCATGATCATTCATCTCTCAAAACCACCCCTTTCATGTATCATTAACTTTTTGTGCTAAAAGTTTTTCCCTCATAAAGTTAAACCTCTAAGCCTAATTAGACTTATCCATGTCTAAAACCTAGCATTAAAATATTTGGGATACCAAAATATAACCTAAGTCACATATCTATAACATTACAGATTGCTCCCTTGAAGGATGGCTAAGTCAAATGGGTCAAAAAGCAATCATTTGAAGCTTCATGCATCGATCAACTTCACAAACCTATTAAAAAAAGCAACAAATGACCCTATATAAAATTTTTAATAAACTATCCTAAGGAAGATGCAAACAACTTTCATATCTAATATTAGTAGACTTCTTGCATCAATCAGTCTACACCTAGTATAAGACATGGAATTATCTAATTTGGTTCTTAGGTCACCTATAGAAGGGGCACACTAACCCACATAAGGTTACCTTACCTATCACCCATCTACCTTTCACCTACTATCTATCACCCCTTTATACCATATATAAATCAAAGGATTATGAGCTTACTTGACATGACGTGATAAAGACATTGATTTATCAACCAAAGCATGCTAATGCAAAGCATTTGAAAGGCTTATGTTCCTTAAGCCAATATAACTTCGGTTTTGTTAGGTCCTTACCAATGAAAAGGCATCATGCATTTTTCTTACCCTCTTATCATTGGTTCATGTAGACATACACGTCATGATTCTCATTTTTTTCTTACATTTAGTTTCTTATTTAACTTAATTTATGCATTTTCATTACATCTTTATCCATAGTCACATTACATCTCCATGATCATAACCAACAAACATCAATTATTAACACAATATTATGAACTATATCCATGAAACACATCATATCATAAGTTTCATCTTATCCATCTACCATCAAGCATTATATCACAAAACACATCAATTGAACCATTCATCATCATGAACATGAACAAAACAAAATATCATTCATAATCATCCCATTGCTAAAGTTATTAAGTCCAAATCACATAAGGCATAAAACATCAAAACATATAAACCATGAACCATGAACATAAATATATACACATGTGTGTGTGTGTGTGTGTGTATACACACACATACATATATGTGTGTGTGTATATATATATATATATATGTATATATATATATATGTATATATATATATATATATATATATATATATACATATACATACATATATATATATCATGAAACATACATCACATCTATATCATATACATTATTTCATCAAATAAATAATATATGAATAGCATTTCTCCCTCATGAACATCTTGCATCATCAACACATAGGCTGATATAAAAAACATATAAATCATATCTATCTAGTATATCATGTCAAGCCCTTAGGGCACCACTACCATGTGTTTCCAATCCTCTTGGGATGCCTACCTATCTATTCACTGATGTAGCTCACTGACCTGGAGTCACTAAAGCTACCCCACTTACTAAAATAGCTCTATACTCACCCCATCAAGGCTTTAGTGAGTACTATTCCATAACTATAGCCTCATAATATCTCAACTCCTTAACCATGGCCAAGTATCACACCATAAGAATAGTGCCTAGTGGTTCTAATCGTGTTATCACTACCCATATCCTCTACCTCAAGATATCCCTCTCCTGGGTCACCAAACCAAGGAAGGTCCTTACCTAATCTCTCTCAGCTATAATGGTGGTAACCTAATCCTATAAAGTCACAATCCAAACCTATAATATGGCTACCTATCCTTGTAAGCCTATAAATTGAGCATGCACAACTATTAGTGTTGCCATTGCCTATCTATCTTGACCACCAACCCATACTTATGCTCTAGCTAGATCCACATCCATGGCCTATCAACCCCCATCATCCCATTTAAAATTGATCACTACATAAATGGTTTGGTACCATATTTCATAGTTGTCAAGAAAACTAGCATCATTTATCCTTGCTCTCATAAGTAGCTCCTCATGGTCTACTACTACATCAGTTGGATGTGGCTTGCGTAATAAAAAATCTACATCCTCCCTCTTATAGCTCAAAAAAGGAACTAAAATCCCCTACATAAGGCCATATTACCTCCAAACTCTATCAAATGGGATGAGTTTAGTCTCACCCTCTCTCCTCCCATAGATCCACCTCCAACTCTATAAAGACAATGTGTGATAGTTGTATAAGGCCCACATAGAATAACTCACATATGGCCTCTAGATCATGTCACCCACAGCCAAACCCTCTAATGCATATTTAAACTAGTCAATGTCTATTATCCCTCCACCTACTCTTATTAAATCATAATCTCCCCTCCATCTTAAGAATCTCACTCTATAGTCTACCTAAGCATAACCATCCCATGATAACACCAATTATCTTAGAACCTAATGTGATTATATACCCAATAATGGAATACAAAAGCAACATTGATCCCATATTATCTATGAGATCAAAATACTTATAGCTTCTTATATATTTAAACCAACAAAACTGGTACCCACCTAAACACCATCCTCCTAAGCAATATCTCTATTAACACTCCCAGTAGCAGATAGGGAAATCATCCACTACTCAAATCAAGTAATTCAAAATAAGACACCACCATGATCATCATTGTCATCAAGTGCCTCTCATCTAGATACCTCTGGTATAATGGATTATAATTGAAACCACTTAAATTCCATCTAGCAAGGGTCTGATCCCCACCATATAATAACTCTATTTGCTCATCCTACTCCTCACTCTCAATATGATAAATAGGCTCCCCTTAAATAGGAAACTTTGTAATCTTGTGAACATCCTCTAATAGGATGTTCATCTCTCCTATCAGTGATAGGAAGATGTTTATGGTTGGATCCCATCTCTCTATGAGCGTCATGATCATCAATGCATCTCTTAGTAACTACTGATAATGTTACATGGATCCTAAGCCAACCTCTTCCATATGTGTCCAACAATCACTAGTCATCCCTCCATGGATCTCCACAAAGATCCTCAGAACCTAATCCCTCATCTAGATCTGGTCTCATTCCTACAAAAATAAATTAATTTAGCATACACCCTTAGTTTATCATCAACCTAAGCTCACCTACATTAACTTATTCCAATCATTACCTCTATCACATTAATGTGACCTTCACCCATAACCATTTTCAACCTATCATACCAACACTTAATACTTCTATCAAAAACATCTACCCTACCCCACAAAATTTTCACACACCTTCCCTAAACTATCAAACTAACACCTACTTCTAACCACTACCCACCTCAAAATATTACACTCGCTCTCTTAACCATCAAAAACATCTATCTTGACCCACACTTATGATAAAAAATCCTAATCAAGCCCTTTAAAATATTTTTAAAAAAGACACTTCACTTAAACCTTCCATGAAAATCATCTACCCTAAATCTATAAACTTTTCAAAATATCTACCACACCAATACTTATTTTAAACACAACAACCATTTCAACACATTAAACATTTTAACATATAAACATTTTAATAATTCCTATCTTCAACATTTTAACTTGTTATTTTACCTACCCTAACCCTTTAAAAACATTTCAAACACATTCTAATACCTTTCTATTACAACCCATTTACCCTAGTTACTAGACCATCGATGGTCTTAATAGCCACTGATGGTCCAATGGGTTTTATCCTTTGGTGGTCAACCACCGATGGTCATGTCTAACCATTGATGGTCAGGTCTAACCATAGATGGTCAGTATGTGCTATTTTTTATGGCAAAAACCTTGACCTACCTTCCTCTAAACATCAAAATTTAAAAAATTAAACTAATTAAATTTATCATACAACCCACCCCAAACCAAGTATTATTTCAAATTCAAAATTCATCTACCATATTTTCCAATTTCACTCAAAGCCTAAATCTAGGTCAAACACTACCAAAATAATCACAAACTACCCAAATTCTACTTTAACAATAACCAAATCAACTAATTAACAATTTTAAAACATCTCCTAGATCATTCCTTGACCATTATTGAGGATGAATCCCATGTTTAACTACTTGATCAAATCTTTATCCACCCTACATCTCAGTATGAGTTGGATCACCTCAATGCACACCTCACACCAATCAATAATAGACCCATTAGCAATCAATGACCTCCACAATTGCTTAGTCAAATCTCTTATCTAAACATCAAAACACAAAATTACCAGAGCATGGAAATCATGAAGTCAATAAGATAAAAGTAAAAATGAAATTTCATTTTAACTTTTTTTCCTTAGATTTTTAGGTTTTCCACTTGACTATCGATGGTCAACCTTGAAAACTCTGACCATCAATGATCAGGGTATCATTTTTTAGGCATGTATACCTAAGTTCAAATTTTTGGAGATCACCTAATCTCCCTAAAACTAAAAATTAAACTTTTAGAAATTACCCTTCTCTAACCAACCATTAGACCACATCCACCTTGATGTTGGCCATTTTTGACTTGAATAATCACATATTGCATGACGAACCTTGCATTGCTCTTTTTGACCTCATCGACCAACCTTGCCATGTTGAACATTTAAAATTGTACCACCTCTTGCATAACTAGACCATTTGTGTTTTTAAAGGGAGCACTTCCCACCTCAAGTACCTATGAAAACACTGACATGTCTAGGAAACTTATATAATTCCCTGATCAACTATGACCAATGTTGTGGATCAGTTACGTTATCACTTGTACTTCTAAAACTAAACTTATTTTTACCAACATTGGTAATCTTAGTCTTTGAATAATCTTGACTATCATACTTAATCATATTTTGTGCACATGTTTACATTTTAAATGTCCAACCACCCCTTCTTGTCACCAAACTTATGACTCACCATATATCTATTATCAAACCCTAACTCAATTTCATTTTCACCTAATCGACTCCTAGTTTGAGGGGGAACACCTCCTATACTTGAGGGAAACAAACCTTTGACAAAGCAATCCATTTTTGTTTTTCAACTTGTTAATTCAAATTTAGATAACAAAAAGAGGAAAAATGTAGACACTAGAAAACTATAATAGGTATTGAAATGCCTCAGGACTCTTTAGGTACCACCTAACCCTTATCGACCCACTAACTAAACATTTAGACCCTGAGTCTAGTTAGCTACTTAGCTAACTGTTTCTAACTATTTTCACTTTTCTACATTTAGAAGATGAAAGAAACTAAGATAATGGTCAAGGTTTAGATGATACCTAGATGAAGTTTGTGCACCATATCCAGATGACTGAAGGAGCTCCTCTTTGGCTGTGGAGGATGACACTTGTAGAAGAAAGAGACTCAAACATAGAGATTGTTAGATAGAGATAAGGTGGACTGCCAAGCAAAGCCCGGTCCCAAAAGTGCAAAGACTTCCTTGAGGGATGACAGTCCACTATTTATAAGTAAAAGTGCTAGAAATAAAGAAATGACAAATGACTAGCAAAGAGGAAATTCGATAATGTGTACCTATTTCTTTACAGTCAATCTACTACAGTCACCGACGTCAATTATTTTACCGATGTCAATTGTTCAGGTTACTGACGTCAGTTATTTCACTGATGTTGATAGGGGAAATGGTTGATGTCGATCAAGGAAATGGCCTTGGATAAGTTTTTGGTATGCCTGTGATCAACAAAATGGACTGGGATGTTTGTGGGAGCTTATGCAGGTTTGTAGAGCAATAGATAGGGTCTTAGGAGGGACAAGGGGTAGAGGATAGGTTGTCAAAAGGGAGTAGGGATATGGGGAAGGCCTCTCAGCCTTTCTAGGAGGAAGGTTGGGTCTGGTCTAGTCTACAATACTTAGAAATACTAAAAAGAGAACTAATTACTAATGCTTTCTAAACTACTGAAATGAAAGGGCAGAAGAAATACTTAGCTCTGGTTTGTTGAAGAAAGAGTGTAGAAGACTTATTGTTGATGTGACTGATATAGAAGACTTCTTGCAATGTTTTTACCCCAATGTCTGGAGCTATTCCTGTAGATTGCCTATACCCTATGATGCTTGGTGTGTGTCTGGGAGAGAGAGAGAGAGAGAGAGAGAGAGAGGAGAGAGAGAGAGAGAGAGAGAGAGAGAGAGAGAGAGAGAGAGAGAGAGAGAGAGAGAGAGAGAGAGAGAGAGAGAGAGAGAAGTTAGATTCAAAATAAGAGAATTCACCTTCAAGTCTATGATAGATTGATTCAGCACTGTGATTTTAGCTTCCTATGGGGAAGAGAATTCACCTTTGGGTTGTTTTAAGTGACTGACATCGGCAATCCCACTGGCGTTGGTTGACTAGTAACTGACGTCGGTGGCTAGAAGATGGGAAAAAGGCTATTTTTAGCCTTCTGCCTATTCTTCTGTCTATTGAGTTTAATTGTCATTGGAAATGGTCAAAGGTGGGTATAATAAGCATGAGGATTAGTGAGAGGGTTGGAATGATTAGTCATAAGATAATGAATGAGGGTATCCAAGGGTGAGGAATCCAAGGGTGAGGTGTCAAGGGTGATGTGTCATGGGTGAGGTGTCAAGGGAGGTGTTATTAACTTAAAATAAGTTATTATTTTAAATTAATAAGTGTGTGGGTTAGGAATGTGTTAGAAGTGGACCAAGGAGACCAAGGGGGAGTCGACTAAGGAGTAGACATAGTTTTAGTGTCTACATTTGCCCCTTTTTGTCTTGTTGGTTGTTCTAGATGAAATGCAAGACAAAAATAGGAGTAAGTTGCCCCAGGTATGGGATGAGGTAGTTTTTTCCCTGTTGGTTGTTCTAATGAACTGCAAGACAAAAATGAATGTAGGTTGTCCTGATTATGGGATGAGGTATTCCCCCTCAAAGTAGGAGTTGAGGGAAGGGACCCTGATATCAGGTGTCGATTTGATAGATAGTGGATGGATATAGTGAAGTTTGAGTGTGAACACTATAATAGTTGAGATTGCATGCATACCACTTCACATGATGGTCAGGTCAAATTGTCATAAGTCAAGGGTTGAGGAGTGCTAAAATTGCAATAACTAGTCCTCAACATTTAGTCGTAGCTGATTGGGTTATTCGATCCAAGCTGTAGCTCCAATGGTCATCATGTTCCAAGTATTCCAAGCTTAGGAAGTGCTCTTGGAAAACATGAAAATGTCACAAGTAGTGGGGATCAACTTGCTCATGATACAATACTTGTGAGGGTCATAATATGGGTTGCAGACAATTTTGCTAACCATTCATGAGGTAGCATACATGCAATCAAAACAACCAAGGCATAGTTGTCTCGAAAGTGGTCATGGTCTGAGGAGATAGTTGGTCCATTAGATGGATGGATGAAGGAATGACATGTGACAAAGGAATGGCTGAGCTAACCTTAGAAGACCCCATGTCAACTGAGTGTTACCTACATAGCCCCAGTCATTAGGGCCTCAGGCCGATGTAGTTCAGACTAAGAGTCAAAATGGTTGATGATTGGTTTGGTCAGGTTAAGTCATGGTTAAAAGGTGAAATGGTTTGTCCATCAAGTAGATGAACAAATGGATGTGGTTGAGCTAACCCCAGAAGATGTCATGTCATTTGAGTGCTGCCTACATAGCCCCTGTTTGAAGGGCCTTAGACCAATGTAGTTCAGACTGGTTGATAGGTTGGTTTGGTTAGGTTATAAATGATGAAGGTATGATGATGTTACAGCCTTTTCCATATTATGTGATGGTGTATTCTATAACATTGGTTAAGTGGTCTTTCATCCCTAGAAATTTTCCATATTAATAATGGATGTATGCTAAAAATGAAATGAGTCGATTTATGCTTCAGCAAGTCATGGTTTATGCTTGACATAAATTGTGTGGTCGATAGTTTCCATGTGTATTGTTGTCCATAAAAACTATGTGAAATGGACTATGTTATGTTGGTGGTCTAAAAATGTTTGGTTTGATTGGGTTTGTTTAGAAAATTATTTGGTTGGATGTGACCAAAGGTATGGAGGAAGTGAAAGGCATTTTGCCCTTTCATTGACAAGGACCACAATGATAGCATAGGTAGGGGTTTTTTAGAAACAAAGGCCCCATTCATGCATTACATCATTGACCATTGGTTGTGTTAGAAAAGTAATCAAATCACTTTGACATTAAAATGAGCTCAAAATCCCTTGAGTAGGTGATGTGATATGTTAGGATAGGGTAACCCTTTTTACTAGGGATAACTTTGTCCCTTTTTATAAGAGACCCTAAGAATGACTATAAGTCAAGTCCATGACCTTTTTTTTGGTAGATTGATCAATGCAGGAAGTCTACATGGGGATGTCATTTTGTTTGTGGTCATTTATGAAGCTGATCGATGTGAGAAGCTTCTAAGAGAGTGCTATTTGTAGCAAGATTTTTAGGCATAGCCATCCTTTGAGGGAGTGGTCTATATTTTTGCTTTATATGTTTTTGAGGGCTTTGAATAGCTATCCTTCAAGGGAGCAGTATATTAGCTACAGCAATGATGATGCAGCTATCCTTTAAGGGAGTAACCTTTATTTAGAGTTTTATGACCTTTTGATATTTTGTTTGACCTCTCCATTTATTTTTGACAAAATTTTTAGTCATGGACAAGACTATAGAAGTTTAAGGGCTCCCTTTTATTAGGACAAAGAATTCATACTTTATAAAAGGGTTACATAATGTCAGTTTAGGGGAACGGGTTGAAAGGAATGAGGATTAAGATGACAGGGATTGCTCAAGCAACAAGCTCAAGTTAAATATCAAGTGAACAAGGACTCGACTAACAGTAGAATGGTCGCAGATGCAAGGCATTAAGGGGCTCAATTTCTAGTCAACCTTTAAGAGAAGATAGATGATAAGTCCCTGATCTATACTTGTGCGATATAATGTTAGGTCCAAGCCAATTAGGAGCAAACTTGCCTCATTTACTTCTTTCCATATTGGTCACATGTTGGTTGATGTTGGACATGAAGTTGGTTTATATGTTGTTGGCATGTTTGGTTGGTTGATGTTTGGTCATTCTTTGGTTGGTTGATGTTTGGTCAATGTTTGGTCATTGTTTAGTCGAGGCTTGGTTGATGCTTGGTTGGTTGATGTTTGGTCAATGCTTAGTCAGTTGATATTTGGTCGATGCTTGGTCGGTGCTTGGTCGAGGCTTAGTTGATGCTTGGTCGATGCTTAGTTAGTTGATATTTGGTTGAGGCTTGGTCGGTTGATGTTTGGTTGAGGTCATGATAGTCAGGATAGAGTCAAATTCCCCTAGTTGCTTATGTGACAGGAGAATGTTTGGCACCCATTGTAAATAATCAATGAGTTGGATAAAAGAGACAGAGAGAAGATGATGAAGCTTCTCTTTGACAAGGAGTGTGACACAAGGATGCATCCTATGAAGCTTCTCACCTGATAAGCTTTAGTTTGAGAGGACGAGATCCTAATTTTCCATGTTGGAGTTTGGAATCTCAAAATGACTGAAAGTGATGGAGGCAATGGTAGGTAATGATGTGACCAAAGCAGCCAGTGGTTGGGGGTCTTTGGGTTGGACCTTCACTGCCTGTAAGGCTTTGATCAAAGTTAGACAATGCTGAAGAGAGTTTTGTATGGGGTCATACAAATATGTCTTCACAAGGGTTTGGTGAAGTTATTTCACCATGGGGTCATGAATTGGGTTTGAAGATGTTGATCGAGGTGTGCCCAAGACAGTAATCTTGGGTCTTGGTTGTGGTGAGGGCTTGACAAATGGATATGTTTGAGGGAGAAAAACCTTTTCTTTCCCTTTATCCCTTATGGTTTGTGACCTATTGGCCACATTGATGGTGTTGATTTTAAATAATGGGTTTGAAGGTGGTAAAGGGATCATAGTCTTGTATGGGGATCCTGATTTAGGTGAAGATGTTTGAGAGGTATGTGATGGTGTCGATGGTTTGTTGAAGGGTTGGTCAAAAGGATCCTTAGTGAGAAGGGTGTCCTTTTTGAAGGGTTGATGAATGAAAAATTTAAGAGCACAATAATGCTCAGTGTCATGTCCAGGTGTGTGATGATACACACAAAATTTAGTGTCATCGAACCAAGATGGTTTTGATCTGAGAGTTGATGAGTGTGACGGTGAAGAGGTCTAGGAGAAATGAGATAGTGTTGGAGATTTGGTGACAATATCCTTAACAAGAGGGGTGTCTTTATTGATGAATTGGCAAATGACAACCTTAAGGGCACAATAATTTTTAGTGTCATGCCTAGGTGTGCGATGATATTAGCAAATTTTAGTGTCATCAAACCAAGACAATTTTGGTCTGAGAGGTTGAAATGGTTTGATAGGTGGAAGAGTGATGTTAGAAGTTTGTAACAATTAGCATAACAACAAGGCATAAGAACTTGCTAATGGGTCTGTGCATTGTATTGCAGTAAAAGTTGACAAATTTCATTTAGAAGCTATTGAGGGAGTGTTTCATACCATCCTTTTGTTTGGAGGTGTGGCCAAACGTGTAGATGACACTTTCGTGGTAGGAGGTGTTGGATGTTTTAAAGGAGGTATGTTTTTGTTAGGTGTTGGTAGTAATGGAGGTGATTTGTTTTTTTGGGTGTCAGAGTAAGAAGCACTCTTATTAAGGTGGATGGGTGAGGGCCCAAAATAGAGGGCAATGGTGATAGTGGGAGAAAAGTTATCTGATGGGGTTTAGTAGCCTTCTTTGGTTTAGTTTGAGGGCCACTATATGCGAGGCAAGGTTCAAGTCTACCTTCACTTGATTTTCTTTGACCGAAGTAGGTGAGGTGGCGAGTTCCTCTCTCGACAGAGAAGGGATTAGAGATTGTGGCTCTTTGAGAGGGTAGAGCATAGGGATGGTGATGGCTTTGGCATGTGGTCGAGGAGTGGGGAAAGTATGATCCCCCATTGATGATAGAAAGGATGAGGGCAAGGCTAGTGGTGTTGGTATGGTCAAAGCATCCTCCAATATAAGAGAGGCTGATGGAGAACTAATAAGAGAAGAAGGTTCTTCCACTTACGAAGGAAAAATAGGAGAAGAAGGCTCTTCTACCTGTGAGGGACCAATAGGTGGGCTAACCTCTTCAGACTGTGAGAGAGGTTGGTTAGGCATAAGAGGTGAGATCATGTTGACTGTGCATATATTACTCTCTTGGGAGTCATCAGTCATGGTCTGAATGTTGTTTTGATTAGGGGGATGATTAGGGAATGGTTGTCTAAAGATGTCTATATTTTGGTTAGGTGGCACGTTTAGGTTATCCAAAACTAGATCACCTTTATCTAACATGTCTTGGACAATGTTTTTGAAGGTCTTGTAGTTGTTTATGTCATGGCCTTTGACATGGTGATAATGACAAAAGTCATTTTCCCTATACCATGCAGGGATAGGTTTTGAGGGGTTGAATTGAAGTCAAATTTGAGGGAGATTGAGGACCCCCTGATTGACAAGTCTATCCAACACAGATGCATATGACTCTCCTAGTGGAGTATATTGACACTGCACGTATCATTGTTAGAATTGTTTTGTGATGATTTGTGATGTGGAAGGTTCTGATGGGTTAGTTATTATAGAGGATGGTGATCTAATGACCATAGTGTTTTTTGACTCCTTGGATTTGGAGTGGGAAGAAGGTTTGGAAGAAGAAGGGTCATTTGATTTTGCATTGGGGTTTTTACTCTACAATTTGACTTTGTTTGCCTTGACAGCACGTAATTCAAGCTTCCTAGCCATCATGAAAGCTTCATCAAAGGTGCAGAATGTTTGGACCCATAGAGTAGATGAAATATGTTTGGCACACACCTGTGAAAAGAGCTCGATGAGCTTGGGTTGAGGTAAAGAAAAGGAGAGTTGGTTGATTAAGCCTCTCTAATAGGCAACAAAATCAGCTATGGATTTGTCATCAAACTGTCTGATAGAGTATAGGTCCGTGATTAAGACCTTTTTGGTGATATTGATCGAAAAGTGGTCAAGAAAAAGTTGAGCCAGTTGAGTGAATGTGAAAAGAGAGTGACAGGTAATAGAACTATACCAATCAAGGGTAGCACCAAAAAGTGACATGGGAAATGTGCATAGCAATAATGCATCTTCATGTGCTATAAGGTAATAAGTGTGTCTAAACGCTCATAGATGTTGCTGTGGGTCTTCCTTACTCTAAAAGTGAGTAAACTTGGGAAGTTCCCACTGACTGGAATATGGTCGAATTAGGACTGAAGGATGAATGGGTTCATTACAAATTTACTCATATGAGAGAACATTTCTTGAACCTAAAATGGAGGTCTCAAGATTAGACATTTTGTCCATCAACATTTTGATTAGATCAGTTGATGGATTTGTGGGTGGGGCACCCCCTAGATTGTAAGGTGCTAGGAGGGGTGTATGACATAGTTGGTTTCACTTGTATAGGCACAACATATCGGTAGTTCATCATAGGGACTGATGTCAAAGCCAAGGGTTGTTGTGTCATGAAGCTAGAGGGCACGAATTGACTAGATGCCACCAAAGGTGGTTGAGTGGTGGCAATACTTGTTGAAGGGTAGGTAGTCACTCTTGTGTTGATGGGTGTAAGAGTAGGTGGGATAAAGATAATTAAGTTTTGGAATGGTGTAGAACTTTGTTGAATAGTTTGCGTTTGATGGGGCACTGAAACCCTAATGAAAGTAGGTCCAAAAATAGAAGGAGAAGCCATACTTTGAAGGTTGGTCATGGTCAGGCTATTAGCTGAGGCAATGGCTTGGGTGTCTATGAGTTTAATTATGGAGGCGGTTGATACAATTCCTATCTCAACTAAGGAGGTCGACATCCCATAAATTGGGTTGCCTAAAGAGTCTCACATTTGACTTCTTGCGAGATAGTGCTGAAGGGCCTTGACATTGAGGTCAAGGAACTTTTCAAAGTCTTGATCCCCTTCAGGAATAATAGGGTGTTGAGTTGGGGTTGGTTGCGTAGGAGTTCATTCAGTCTCTGAATGATACTCCATTAAAGGACTTGTTATGGAGGGCGAAGGTGGGAGTGGTTGTTGCCTTGCATGGTCAACAAGAGTTTTGGTTTGACTACGTGTCAAAACCATTCAAGGCAAAAAGGGCCAGGTTCTAGAAACTGTGTTTTTTAGTTTCAAAAAACTAGAGTTGGTGTCTAACAGCAAGAAAGTCGGGTTTTAAGCCTACTATTTTGAGAAGAAATATTTTGATAGTGACCGATGTCAGTGTAAAAACTGATGTCGATGAATAAAATTGTCGATGTCGGTCAGATAACCGATGTCAGTGAATAAAGTTGCCGATGTCAGTGTAAAAATTGATGTCAGTTACTATGTGTTTCCAGCAACTCTAAAAACTAAAAGTTTTTGGAAGAAAGAAGAGAGTCTGAGTTATTCTAGAGCTCAAAATGTGACCTCACTAGCTCAAAAAACCAGATAGAGATAGAAAAATAGATGAAGATAAGCAACCCCTAAATGTTAATTCCTAAGAATAAGTTTTAGAGTCTTGTTGGCTTATGCCTTAGATTAGTGTGTTTGGGAAGTTGGCTTTTAGAATGGGTCTTAGAAGAAGTAGTCTAAGGTTGGTTTTGGGTTAGTTTCGATGCTCAAAGTCTTTATTAGGTTCTGTATGTGGCTTGGTGTTAAGGAGCAAGCTCCCCTCACTTCACAAGCCTAGAGATAAGCTGGGTCACTTAGCCAGTATATACTTCCCCTAGAGTTTATACTCTGCCAGAGAACAGAGTGGGCTCTCCCCTTGGTAGTGAAGTCCAAGTAGGATTACCAGGAAGGGTAAGGTATTCGCTAGGTGATGAAATCCTAGTTGGACCTTGTCTCAAGTATGTTTAGATGTTTTATTATGAAAGTGGTCTGGATGTGTAACATAAGTGCACTATGATTTATTCATAATGTGGTTCTAATTAATAGATGAGCTAAAATGCATTCAGGCAGGAATGAAATGCAATAAATTTTTAGCCCAAATTGAAATGTGTGTTTGGATGCAAACAAGTGGAGAAAAGGTTGAAGAGTATGAATTTCACTACTCTAAAATGCAAAAAAAGAAAGAAAAAGAAGGGTTCTTTTTAACTTTGCTAATGGTGTCTTTTCGAAAGAGATAGAAGAAAAGGATGCAAGAAGAGACCTAATGCACCTATATGAAAAGTTTGCTTTTAGATGAAAAAGTATGAACCCAAGAAAAATTCTAGGGTCCCACCAGGCGTGCCAGAATGTTTCTAACTATTTTCACTTTTCTACATTTAGAAGATGAAAGAAACTAAGATAACGGTCAAGGGTTAGATGATACCCAGATGAAGTTTGCACACCATATCCAGACGACTGAAGCTGCTCATCTTTGGCTATGGAGGATGACACCTATAAAAGAAAGAGACTCAAACACAGAGATTGTTAGATAGAGATAAGGTGGACTACCAAGCAAAGCTCGGTCCTAGAAGCACAAAGACTTCCTTGAGGGATGATAGTCCACTATTTATAAGTAAAAGTGTTAGAAATAAAGAAATGACAAATGGCTAGCAAAGAGGAAATTAGATAATGCATACCTATTTCTTTGCAGTCAGTCTGCTACAGTCACTGACGTTAATTATTCTATTGGCATTGATTGTTCAGGTTGCTAACGTTAGTTATTCTACCAACGTCAGTAGGGGAAATGGTTGATGTCAGTCAGGGTAATGGCCTTGGATGAGTTTTTGGTCTGCTTGTGATCAACAGAATGGACTGGGATGTTTGTGGGATCTTGTGCAGGTTTACAGAGTAATAGATAGGGTCTTAGGAGGGACAAGGGGTAGAGGATAGGTTGTTAAAAGGAAGTAGGGATATGGGGAAGGCCTCTCAGCCTTTTTGGGAGGAAGGTCGGGTCTGGTCTAGTTTACAGTACTTAGAAATAGTAAAAAGAGAACTAATTACTAATGCTTTCTAAACTACTGAAATGAAAGGGCAAAATAAATACTTAGCTCTGGTTTGCTAAAGAAAGAGTGTAGAAGACTTGTTGTTGATGCAACTGATGTAGAAGACTTCCTGCAATGTTTTTAACCCAAAGTCTAGAGCTATTCCTGTAGAGTGCCTATATCCTGTGATGTTTGGTGTGTGTCTGGGAGAGATAGAGAGAGAAGTTGGATTCAAAACAAGAGAATTCACCTTCGGGTCTGTGATAGATTGATTCAGCACTGTGATTTTAGCTTCCCAAGGGGAAGAGAATTTGCCTTTGGGTTGTTTTAAGTGATCGACGTCAGTGATCTTGCTGGCATCAGCCGACTAGTAACCGATGTTGGCAGCTAGAAGATGGGAAAAAGGCTTTTTTTAGCCTTCTACCCATTCCTTCATCTGTCAAGTTTAATTGTCATTGGAAAACAATCAAAGGTGGGTTTAATAGGCATGAGGATTAGTGAGAGGGTTGGAATGATTAGTCATAAGGTAATGAATGAAGGTATCCAAGGGTGAGGAATCCAAGGGTGAGGTGTCAAGGGTGATGTGTCATGGGTGAGGTGTCAAGAGAGGTGTTATTAACTTAAAATAAGTTATTATTTTAAATTAATAAGTGTGTGGGTTAGGAATGTGTTAGAAGTGGACCAAGGGGACCAAGGGGGAGTCGACTAAGGAGTAGACACAATTTTGGTGTCTACACTAACTAGACTCACTAACTTACTAACTTAAACATTAACCCACCTCTTTCAACTCATGTTGACCCTTTTTATTTTAAACACTCAACTTTGATGGTTAGCTTAGCCATCGATGGTTAGCCTAAACATTGATGGTTAGCCTAACCATCGATGGTTAGCCTAACCATCGATGGTTAGCCTAACCATCGATGGTCAACCTAACCATCGATGGTTAACCTAACCATCGATGGTTATCCTAACCATTGATGGTTAGGTCTTCACCCTTCTAACACATCACTAGATGTAAGTGAGCTAATGAGGTACAATTACATATGTTCTCCTTATGTGGTACTAATGAACTCCCAAGCATTGAAATCAGTAGCATCACCCTCTAGGGAACCTTTTATCCTCTATCTCTCTTTGCTTATAAAAGGAGGGGAGTACGAGGTGAAATGGATCAAGGATTATCAAAATCACTCTTGCATATAGGTATTCAAGATTTTTAGCATCCAGTTTTCCTTCAACAATTCAAAAACAACAAAAGAGACCTGAACTTGTACCAAATTTGCTTTTGAGGCCAAAGTACTGTTACTCTGGCAAAATTGCTCCAACCTTCAACCATCAACCCTCTAAAAAGCTATAGGTATATTCTACTTTATTTTTGTTTCATTAAATTTCTAACCTCCCTGACCTAATCAAACCTATCTACACCTTGTTTCCCAACTTTTAGATCGTTAACATAACTATTATTAGACCATTCACCTATTTTTCAACTTCTCTTTTAGCAACCTTTAGAATCTATAGGCAACCATCGAGGGTTATCACAACTATCAATGATCATCACTAATTGTCGATGATTACCCAATCATTGATAGTTAGTTTAACCATCAATGGTTCACCCTCAATGTTTAATGTGGTAAAAAAATATCAATCTATTTTTAGCTCCTTAACCCCAACCAAATCTAACTTTTTGTGTTTTTACCTATTCATAGACCCTTTTCTAATTTCTTAAACTTGACTTCACCCACTTTAGCACAAGTATTGACCTAGTTTTGATATATTTATTAATTTTATTGAGCAATCATTCTAATTTATTATTGTATTATATTTCATTTTCATTATGCAAGTACCTTAATTTTATCTCTTTCAACTTGATTGTTATTAAGAGTGGATTGACAACCTCCTAGCAAGCTTACACTTCTTAGATCTAGATCATGCTAGGTAGTCTACCTAACTATCTTGTTAACAACCCCTTTGTTAGTTATTTCTTATTTATAGGTTATTCCTTCCAAGCTAAAGAGGTTTTTTCCATCTTCATCTAGATTATGTGTGCATCACTAACTAGGTATTTATAAAACACATTTATTACTAGTTTATTATCTTATTCCAAAATTAATAAATGAATATAAATTAAGAGAAATAACATCTCTAATGCCATGACTAAGTTGATTAGGGATATCTTGAACATATCCACTTTGTGTATTAATATCTATTATGTACTTTTCATATCTATAGAGTATTTTCCTCCAACTTGAAATGGATCGATTTGAGGAGTAACTAGGGAAATTTGAGCCTAAGAAGGCTCATGTACTAGAATCTTGAGAACCATTTAGGGTGAAGCCATAAACATTACTAATATAATATGAAGTATGTTGAGGTAGATAATAGACTAATAAAAAGAGTGATGATACATACCAAATGATGGCCATTAGGCACTTAGACTTCTTAAACCAGTTGATAGATTCTTGGATTCACCATTAATGGTTTCACACTTGCCTTTACACATTGATTGGATGAAGATAACATCAAAACTCTTCACCAGTGAACAATGTAGTAAGTCCCACCAGGCATGACAAAAACTATTGACATAGAATTACACCCTTTTGGAAGAGTTATTTAGGATCCTCCACTCCTATTTATAATATGGGAACAAGCCTAGGCTATGGGTAACCTATGATGGGGATGAACCTCCAGAGAAGGTCAACTTCCTCTTGATGATTCACCTAAAGTAATATTATCACAAGTAAAAGGGTTAAAAATGGGAAAAGGGATCCTAATAAGGCTAAAAGGTGATGCACAAAATAAAAATGGGAAAATCTCATAATCTTTAACCCACACTAGATCTATATAATATAATTCTAGCTCACACAACCTCAAAATCAAGCCAATTGCATAAGTATTTCATAGACTAGGTTCAAGAAGCAATGAATGAAAACAAAGAATATTTCTAATACTCATTGAGAACTTACATTAATGAAAGAAATAAAACTAATCCAAAATTTAAATAACTTGAAAACACCCTAAAGGAGGTCAGAAAGGAGGACAACAGATGAGGAATATTATCCTTCACTATGCCATCATGCACAACTCACCAAACATAGATCCAAGGCAAGAGATAGGTAAATAAAGTATTATTGAATCAAGAGGTAGTTCCTAAAAATTCTTGACAAGGTTTAGCCTAATAAAGAGGATAATATATTTCATTATCTCAAAGAGTCTCTTGATACTCCCAAAAATGACCATCATGCTCTTCAAGATCAAAGACTCATTGTGAGAATACAAAATCTGAGAGAGTTACAAATGGAAAATAATGGGATGATATAGAGATAGGGAGAAGAGATAAGAGGTAACATGTTAACCAAGAACAATCAATGATCTAAAACGTTTTCAATGAATGATCCACCATCTTTTATCAAATTAGGGATAATTCTCTAGACAAGCTATCTTTCCTTTGTCTTAATAGCCCCTAAATCTCTTCATTGGTTGAGAAAAATACACTAGAGTACAAGATTTTAATGAAGATGGTGAGTCATGATCCTTTTAGAGAAGAAATATCCTTAAGATCTAATAACATTTAATTCTCCACTTCTTCTCTCCAATCCCCAAAACTATTCCTTGGACTTCTATGCCACCTTATACTTAACTTGCTTGTGAAGATAAAATATTCATATCTTTTGATCATGATAAAGCCATGTCATGTCTACTTTAAGTAGTGACAAGTACCTACTTTGTCAAGGATATATCCATCTCAAATGATCAAACACTTCTCCATAATCATACATCTACCCCTATTCCAAATTTAAACGTAACTTTATTCTAGATTCAAAACCAATCCAATTTATTAGTTTCATATGGTATTTATATTGTTGCAAAGCCTATAGGTCACATAGCTTCATTATAAAAGAGAAAAAAATACACAAATGGAATAAACCTATAAATTTTCAAGAATGGGGTTGACAAGTTCTAAATCTTTCACTAGTGGTCCTATCTAAGATTTAATCATAGAGCTTCATCATTAACCATCTTGACTATATAACTATATCTACTCAATGGAATTTGATTGAGCTCCAATGATGGTATACACCCTTTAAAGTACTTACTCTAGTTTTACCTTGGTCATATTTTTTCTCTATGAAGTCCCTAGCTTTTGAATTTTAATTTTGACTACCAATCTTGATTTGGGCCTTCTTAAATTGTGCCAACTATTAGCTTTGCATTTAGTCCACAAGATCCTACTAAATCTTTAACCTCTCATGCACCATATATATTCCTTTTTATGTATCTAACATGTACCATTGATCTTATGATACTTTAACATGCTTAAGAGACTTAGCATCTCCTTATTTATCTTTGAGACTCATTAAATTGTTGACCTTTCACTCACCATTGATCTAATTTTGTATGATTGATCATGTATTATCGATCTTCTTAGACCCAATGACCTTGTAAATCACTACATGCCATTAGATATTCATTAAAGTACCTGAGATATTAACACTTATTAGTTTCATATTCATGCTTAACTTTTGACTTAATGCTCACCATTGATCTTGGGTGCATGACCAAATGCACTCTATAAGATATTTGGGACCCATTGACACTATCAAGTTGACACTCATCATTAGATATTTGGTACAATTGAATTTTGACCATAGGATCTTCTTTTTGAAATCAAATGGTTAATTTTTATAGCTAAAATTTGATGTCCCCATACATGTTTCATTTTTCAAGTCTAACTTTGAAGCTTTATATATTGAGATGGAAAAGACATCAATAAATGAAATTTTCAAGGGACATTTTAGGCACGAATAAATTCATTTCCATGTAATATTTTGGATTGAGAGGATTTCCATGTGAATCTAATAAATTCACAATTGAGCTGACCCATTTAATTTTGTATGATGTCTTATTAACAGTCTGGATCTTCAAAGATTAATTTAGTCATTTGATCATTTGGTCAATCAAGAAATTTGATTAGATAAATTATCTAATAAAAATATTTGTATGTAGGCCAAAATTTTCCAACATATATCTAAAGCCACCTACAACCTTAAATCCACCTATAATCATCCCTAGGAGCAATGTCACAATCTATAAAGAGAACTAGTTTTAAAGTATGTAGAAGGTTTGAACCATTTGAATGGGGTTAGAAAGCCAATGGATATTTTATCCAAGTAAATTAATATATATTCATCCACCTCAACAAACTTGTACATGCAACCTCTAAAAAGGCAATCATATCTTCAATCTTGAGGAGTTACTGGTACAATGCCATAAAGAAATTCTATGTTTTACTTATGACCAAGATAATAAGTAGCCTATTGGATATTAATTGAGATTATTAATATATTAAAATCAATGAGGGGATTGGTTTTCAATTGCAAGATACATATGTTCAGGATTTGGAGATTATCAATGAGGATGGAATTATAAAACAGGCTGTCTAAGGGACAAAGCTATCAAGAGAAGAGTTTGATGAATAGAGGAGGTATAAAGCATTTGTATTAAGGTTTTAAAATTATTCACATTATTTTGAGAGCCTTTAATAAGGATAAAAAATGTCACTTTGACTCTTCTTGGTGCAGACAAACCCTTGTACATAAGTAAAAGAAACCCCATTATATGTTCAATGCTAAGGAAGAGAGACAAGGTGTAGAAGCATGAAAAGGTTGATTGAATAAGAATTTAAAATGAATAAGGAATATCAATATTGAAAAATTACCCTTTGAGGTTGGTGATATCTTAAACAAGAATCATTGCATTAAATAACATATAGGCCTACTCAGTCATACCCCTATTATACAGTGAACAAACAAAAGAGGAATGTAAAGGATAAATTTAAAGTGAATGAAAATGGTGATATATAAGGTTTAGAGTGATATTATATGGAAAAAACCTAATAGTTTCTTAGGATAAGTTTGGAAATTTTGGAAGACAAACTGACTAGTCTATACCCTACACATTCAATGAAAATACACACAGTCCTCTGAGTTTTTGTAATTTGAAGCATGGAATGGGAGAAATAAGGTGTCTCACATATTTTAGAAGGTGTATGGAGTATAAAAGTACATATTAGTTGTGTTTTTGATCCTTTTAATACTAAAAAACTAAATATATTATATTTTTAAGACTCTAGGCCCTGTGTGCATGCAAAAAACCCTAAAACTAGTGTTTGGGTGGTAAAATGAGTTTCCACTGTAAGAACTTGGTAAAAATTTGTATTATATGAAAATTAAAGGTAATATAAATAAATAACTTGGTTTCATACTTGTATGGTCTTCCTATTATGTATTTTGACTACTGTGTTGTGAGATAGGGCTAATTAGGCCTAAAAGAGGCTAATTAGAATGCAAAGGAGGCTAGAAAAGATACTTAGGAATTTAATCAGATAATGAAAATTAATTATGAGTTAAATGGTAATATATGGTTCTCTAATATGTTTTCATATCTTCAATAAATGTTTTAAAATGGTCAAACCAAGGAGAAATGTCAAAAAAAGGGTTATAAGCCTTAGGAACCCAAGATGAGACTTGTATGTGAAATGGGATGATCAAGTGAGTTTGATAACTTTAAATGGATTAAGTAAAGTATAATGAGGTCACCTAAAACTATCCATGATAAAATTTTGATCTCTTGAAACTTAAGCCAAGATTTGACCTTTGAGACTAAAAGAAGTTGCCTACTAAAAAGATAGTAAAGGTAAGAGACTTGGAGTGATGGCATGAGAAGAGAGAAACAACATGAATATAATTATCTTATGGAAAATAAATAAGGGGATTGGTTTTAAATTATATGGATACATATATAAAGCTTCAATAAAAATGTACAGTCTTTGAAAGCCAAAGGGCTATTATGACTAACAACCATGTTCAAGTCATGAGGAAATAGGACAAACTCAATGATATCTAAGGAAGTTATGCCCAAGAGGATAGTTTTTTTGAAAAACATGATTATATATATGATTTAAATGTCATGGTGGAGCCCCAATTACTATAATAGCACAATCAAGTTCAATAAAACAACAAAACCCTACAGGGCAAAAGGTAAGTCTATAAAAGTGCTCTATGGTAGAGTCTTATGGTATGAAGGTTTAATGGGAAAATGTGGAGATGGAATTGGGTATATTTTTATGTTATATGGATTTAAAAAATTAAATATACTATCATGCACCTCATATCCATCACCTATATCACTAAACACACATGCATCCATGGATTTCCCTTGAGGAGCTTGAAGTGACATAAGGTAACATGAGTTACATGAAGGTAAAGGAAAGAAAATGAGGGGTGAAATAATTAAAAGATAAATTTAATGAAATATTAAAATCGTACTCATAATTATATCTCAAACCAAGTAAAAAGAGAGGAAAACTCATTTGCAAAATTTGACCAAGCAGACATATGTCACTAGCTTTTGGCAAAATGTGCTAAGATATGAAGGATCCAATTATGAAATTTGGTGGAGAGGATTATTATGACATAATATAAATATTAAAATTATTAGGTTTTTTTTATAATGACAACTATTCACTATTTTAGTATAGTCAACCCTATGTCAAATCACAGTCAACATTAGAGCCTACCTTTGAGAAATTGGTCATTTTGGTGCATCTACAGGTTGAGTTAATGAAAAAAAATTGGTATGAATGGTATAAATTACAAAAAAAAAAAAAAATTAATTATATATGTACTAGTATAAGTTAAAGTCCCTATTGTTTTGACACATTCCCCGGGTAGTCAAGAAGGTAGGCATTAGAGACCAGTTGAAGTTTTGTTAGTTCTGGGTGCCAAGAAAGATTTTAGGCCTTATAAAGGTATTAAAACCATAGAATACAATGTTTTAAAACTATATTATCTTATATAAGTGACCATATTCATGTTTTTCTATCTAAAGTTTGAAGAAAGATAAGTTTAGGCATGGGCGAAGCATGCAGGCAACTCAAAGTAAATTTTGGTAAAAAAAGGTCTAAAAGACAAAGTACACATCCAAAAGGCTTGAAATTTTTTATAATTTGTAATAATGACATAATATACCCATAAATTATAATTTTAGGTTCATATGATAATATTAAGTTTGTCTTGTTTATACATAATCCCCTTTATGTCTCATAATGGTCACTATTCATGCATGCATCCTTTTTGGAGTTTTATGGTGTGTTTGAGGGTTAAAATATTAGGGAAGTATTTTAAAAGAATTTTAATATTGTTATAATACCATTAAACACCTTTAAATAGTGTTCACACTCCAAAATTCATGTAAACCCCATAGGCAGGCTCAAACCCCATAGGTAAGTCTCAAAGGCATAAAGAGAAAAGTTAGTTTTTGATCATTTTAAAAGGTGATATGAGATGTTTCATGTGAAATTAGGATGTTTTTAATAAAATATGATAATTAGGAGAGTTATATTGGTCCTTTGAAGGAATTTGAGCTTTTCAAGTATAAGACACCTAGTTTTAGCCCTTCTTTAGATGTTCATTTCTTTAATGCCATGAAGAGTTGGGCCAAGTGCCTCTAGTATGTTTTTATTACCCCTATTTAATTTAAATTAATTATGTATTGAGGTTTTTTAATGTATTTTTTTAATTAAAAATCATTAAGAGTGTAAGCATGTCCATAACACTTGTAACCCTACAAGCAATCATCTTTATGTGTGTATCTTTACATTCCTTCTGCATGGAAGCCCAATATTTTAAGGGGTGTTGAAGGGGTCCAACGAATAAAGATAAATGGTGAAATAGAGGTTTATATTTTATGAACAATCATCTTGAAGGTGATCTTGTTTGAGCTTATAAAGGAGATTTTTGACCAATTTTGTGTTTTTGGACTCATAAGTCCATAAAATGGCCTAAAATTGCTTGTAAAACACCTAAAATGTGTAGAGACTTCATAAAGATCCTAAAAAACCTATTTTTTAGAAGAATATGGCATGTTTTTGTGCTTAGGAGACCCAAAATGGCTAAGAAATGCTTACTTTTGTAGGTCTTCAAAGAGAGAAATGGTATAAAGACATGAAGAGGTCTAATAGGACCTAAAACATCATTATATGACACTTGAAGTTCTTCAAAAAAGTTTATATGGTTCCTTACTGAGCTAAATGTAAAAAAACCCAATTATTTGACATTTTATACATTGTTGTATGTTTAATGGTGATTTCTACCATTATTGTAGGTATTTAAGGTTTTTAAAATATTCATTTTCTTCATCATACACATGACATGGATGTCTGGAAGTCTTCTACAGGTCCAAAAGTGGTCTTTAGGGTGTTAAATGGCCTTGGGAGTAGTTTTTAGGAAAACTAGTTGAAGGTGGCTCAAGCTTGTGACCTAAATCAATGGGGTCTATGAGAGTTGAAGGTTTTATGGAGTTTATTATAGGTTGGAGGAGCAAAGTCAAATTGAAAATAGAATATAGCCCCAAAAATAAACTCTAAGACTTAACCTCCATCATTAACTATTTTGTGCTAAGTCAACTAACCTTTTCCCAAGCACCTTGTATAAAATCAAGTGGAGGGGGCATAAAAGTCCAAGAGGAGAGTTTGGAGATTGATAAGGCAAGTGGATCATTCATTGAGTTTGTAAAGTCATTGGATACTTTTCCTTTTTAGTGGATCATGACATCATCATCCTCAAAAATTTCTTATCTTTTATTGTGTTTCTAAGCCAATAAAAGGGATTAAAGACTATTTGGGATAGTTAAGGTTAATTTATTGAGGAAGGATTATTTATAATTGATCCAAATATGGTTGATATTCCATGGAGGGTGGTTATGTCTCATTTATTGAATTTTGTTTGATTATTTCTTCTCTCTTTCTTCCCTTTTTCTCCTATATCTATGATTTCTCCCCAATTTTTTTAGGATATTCTCATTTGAAAAGGACAAATTATGTCAAAATTTGTAAGAAAGACCTTTTGAAGTAATAAATATCATTTTCATCTATCTCTTGCCTCTAAATTGTGTTTAACAAGCTTGTGTATGATGGCCTTTTGAAGAAGTGTTCTTCCATGTCCATTGTCATTTTTTGCCTATTTTAAAGTGTTTTCAAGTTAGTTTTAGGTCTTAACCTAAGATATTTATAACATTAAAGGATCTTTATCATGAATTTTATAATTCTTCTTTTCTTCATGTATTGTTTGGTGAGACTAGTTCAAGAAATAATTATGTAAATTAGCTAGTTTGTGAGGTTGTGTGAACAAAAATTATCTTATGTTGAGTTAGAGTTTATTTCAAGATTATGTGAGTTTCAGTCAATTTTTTGTACCACCATTTTAGTTTTATTAGTCATCCTATACCCCATTTCTAACCCTTTTCCAATAAAAAGTATTATTTTGGGTGATCTACCAAGAGGAAGTCGGCCTTCTCCAGAGGTTCAATCTCACTATAGGATACCCACAGCTTGAGGTTGCTCAAATATTTTATATGGGGGTGAGAGATACTTGAAAAATCTCCCATAATTTTGAAATTATATGATACAATAGGAACCTAATTTATTTTGGAGGACATGGGAAGGGGTTTTGTTTAACTCCATATTATAGGTTTATTTTCCTAACTTGAGCCTATAAGGCTTTAAACCTTTCCTCCCAATCAATGGTATCTTTTGAATTTTTTGTATTAGATATATAATTATTGTTTGAACTTTGGATTGGATAAAAACTTATAGGAATAATATACATGATGGGTAGAATAAGCATAGATATTTTTGGAGGGTGTTTACTAGATTCTATTATACCATTCTCATATCTAATGGTTATGCCATAGGCTTCAAGAAAATTTTAACCACCCATGGACTACAAAATGATATATATATAAATCCCAATATCTCTTAGGTATGTTTTTAAGATAAAACTTGTAGAGGGTCTCATGGGAGGTGGAATCCTATATCATGTTCTTTGAAATCTCTCATTGAAGTCATGTGTAGTATCCTTAGGACCTCTTTGAATCATACTTAGATGATGAATGAGTGATGTGTGATTAATTTTATATTCAACTATTTGGGTCAAAAAATATCCAAACTCATCCAAATTGGTGATACATCCCACTGATAATGTCTTATACTAATAAAGGGATTTTACCCTAAGAGATAGTGTAAGTAATCTAATTGTAATGTTAACTTCAGTGACATTATGGAAATTGTAGAAGATAAAAATGTCCTTAATATGATCACCTGGGGTGATAGGACCTATTAACATCCATAATTTCACCTTTATTTGAGTAGGGAGGTTGTTTGAGTCTCCTCTCTTAACCCCAGGCTATGGGTATCTTATGATGGGGATGAACCTGTGGAGTAGGTCAGTTCTTTTTTTATGCTTACCTAAACTAAAACTAAGCCTAACACTTCATGAGAAAAGGGTTATAATGGGATAAGATATCATAATAAATATGATATATTATGAACCAAAATTAAATGAGGCTTTCATATGCATAGGGTAATCACTGAAGAAACATAAGATAATACTATTTCACACAATCTCACAAAACTAGCTAGCTGCATCAATACTTTGTAAACTAGGTTCAAGAAGTCATATTTTGAGAAAAAATAGGGGTTTTAAGACTCATATAAGGGTTTACATTTAATTAAAAATTAACACTAACTTATACCTACAACTAGATTCAAAACACTTAGATCTAAGCAAAAAAGAAGGACCAAAAGCATGGAATATTCTCCTTCACAATACAATAGTATGCATAATTTGTTGAACATAATTTGAAGAGATGAGATAGGTAAAGAATATATTTATTAGCATGTTGATTCTAGCTTCTTGATATATCTTAAATGTCAAAATATTCAAAATATTAAATTAGGTACCACACTCTATGACTTTAGGACTTCATTAATGGATTTTTGTCATGCTATAACTCCATTATGAGCTCATTGTCTCCATACACTTGTAATTATTTGATCTTTCTCTAATTATCCCATTATAGGCCATGAATGAGACCTTAATATTCTAATAAATTATAATAACAACTGACTTAAAACCTATAAGAAGATAAAAACTCCTTCTTGAAGGGGAAACTAGCATTGTGTCTGTGCCTAGTCCATGCTTGCTCCTTGATCCATCAAAGAATAACTTTCATATATCATTAGGGTCTTCTTGGGGTTAAATGAGGGATGGCATGATATACTCTTCCTTTTTCAATAGGAAGACACTCATGTCTCTTTCTTTGACATATTCTAAAGGGTTTAGGAACTGATTATCACCCCATAATTCATCCAAAAACATGTCTAGAATTTCTTCAAGATGAGTGTTCAGCTCCTTGTTGGTTCTAAATTCATCCTCATATAGGATCATGAAGTTTAGGTTTATGTTGTTTGGTCCATAAGGATCAATATGGATTTGTGCAATAGGTTCAACCTTGATGGACACTTTTGTTTCATACCTTGTCCTGAATACCATATATGACCAATCTACTGCTAGGTATCCCCTATATTTGTAGTGAATTCCCTAGAAAAACATAGGGAAAAGTGAGGAGGGACATCAAGAATCAATATATATTATTCCACTTATATACTTAGGTAATAATATAAGCTTAATATTAAATAATTGGTGATTTCATATGGCTTAGTAGAGGTTCCATTGAGTTATATAACTCCCTTAGTCTATGGCTCATACTTGAGGCTGAGTTGGTTAGCTATGGCCTTTAGCATGACTGAGGTACTAGCCCCACTATTTACCAAATAATTATACACTAAATAGCTTCCAATAATTACCAATATATAAAAGGGAGGAGGCTTGGCTACCTTACCTAATTGTTCCCCAATAGGGCCTTTAGTTATATTGGAGAGGAATTCATTCACCTTGTTTGACTATTGTTTGGTGTATATCTTAATGTTCATTTTAGACAAGCCTTCTTGAAGAATATCCAATTGACTAGGCATGGAGAGTATATCCTATATCAGCATACTCACACTAGACTTCTTCATATGTTCAACAATATTGATGGGTAAACCACCAACCTTTGATTGTGCCTTGGGAGCCACCATTATCATCTATTGAACTTGTGAGCTTTAAGGGATTGAGATGTCTCTCTGATTCTAGTTCTTCAAAAAATTTGGGGCCTTTAGAAAGGGATAAAGTAAAACTACTTATAAATTGAAGTAGTAGTGATAGGAGGTTCCTTACTTGGTTCCTAATTATCACCCATATTCCTTATTTTGAATCTTGTGTTTGTAGCTACTAGAATATAAGCCTAGCTAGAACCAACATGTTAATTGAGTGTATAATAATCTTCTTTCTTGTAGTTTATCATTGTTTCACCCAATTGGTTTGGTCTTTGATTAGAGTTTTGATTTGGTTGAAGCTCATTTGGTCTAGTTAAGATGGGTACCTTTATAGTTTGGGCCATGAGAGCCTAGTTGTACCCAAAATTTATAGCTTACTACCATTGATCATTGAAAGCTTGGGTGAAATTAATGGTAGGGATTATAGTTTGCTTTAAAGATTGATTCCAAGGCATAGTACCTTTAGCTTCTTCAGCCACATTATTTTGAATTAGGACCAAGGTATAAGAAGTGTTCATAACATTAGGATTTCAATTATTTTATCTGTTGTGACCATACTATCCTAATTCTTGGCTTTGGTAGTTCCCTCTATATGGTAGTTTATTTACTTGTAAATCCTAGTGTTGGGATTGATGTGAACCCTAATAAGGCCTATTGTATTAGGCATGTTGCCTTTTCAAATTGACCAGTTCATTTCCAAAGGATTAGAACATATTTTTGAGCTCTTTGATTTCCTTATTTTTTGAGGGATTACCAAATCCACTAGTGAAAGCCTTTTCTTTCTATAGTGAGGGTATAGTAGAAACTATTTGTGTTCATAAAATGACATCCATTGAGGGAATTATGATAGGAGATACTTTAAACTCTTAGAATAGAGGCATTGGGGGTCTAAGAGTAAGATTTCTATCTTAGACTAGATAGTTTTCTACCTTAATGGCCACCTCATAGACATTTATAAATATTTTTCCCCTAATAGATTGGATTATCACAACTATGTCACTATTTAAAACCTTTAAATAGTACAAGAAATTGAAGCTAGGGGTTGGTCTGATAGAAAATAGAATTTTATCTAAGTTTTTTGGAATCTCATGTTGAAGTCTTACATGAATTCATGAGGAGACATTTTGATTGTAGTCAACTATTTTGTGAGTGACAAATGGTCACTCTTATCCCCAAATTTCTTACACAAATATTCTCCTAATTGGTCCTAGGTTTGTATAGAATTAGGAGTTAAGCCTCTATACCAGTCTAAAGATTTACCTTTAAATGAGACTTATAGTAGTCTAATGGATATATTTTCCACCATGACATTATGGATATTATAGAAATTAACTATTTCCCTAAGGTTCTCATTAGGAGTTGTGGCTTGGTCTTTAGTGTAATATGGAACACTTTTGAGGGACTCTACTAGCATAGGGTCATACTATGGTAATTTCAAAGGGATTTAGCCATTTAAGGCTACAAAGGTTCTTAGAATCATTATGGTAAGAGGACTTATCAAGGGTCCATTTTCAAAGGTATACCTAGGGGTAGTCTAGGGAAAGGGTTCCCCACACATGGTAAAGTATTATCAAACCTTAACCTCTTAGATGAATTTAAAGGGAGTTTGATAAATTAAAAAGGATTAACTTTAGAAGCTGACCTTGTAGTTACCTTTGGCATGAAATAAAATCTAATGGTATACTAATAGATTAGATTATTAGAGTCTTTGTAGCTTAGAGTCATCAGATACCATTGTATGTAGATGTTACTATTATAAACCTGATCAAACTAACATCAAATCTAAGCAATCTTTCATAATGTAATTGAGACATCAAGTCCCACTAAGAATGATAAAAATACCATGACACTAATCTATCAAGAAATGCTCCTTATATCATAAGGGATAGACCCTTTTAATCTATTGGTCTAGTGAGATTTTCTACATGGTTTTATATGACATCCATATACCTATCTTTGGAAAATAGCCTAAACTACTTAGGGGGTTAACTTTTCACATTTGTATCTTCTTATGTGATTCATCACATGAGTTGGGACTCAGTGAATATGTTATTATTATAACCATGATCAATCCCATTTATTATATTATCTTATCATTATTACTCATGTGAGATGTGGCCTTGTCAAGATGTTCACTCGACATTGTTTGGACCTCTCAAAAAAAGGCTAAGTATGGGAACTACCATTAGACTAGAATGTCTAGATGAACAAAGTGAAGACCTAGATGGATCACCTATACCCCATTATTGATATAAAAATCCATGGCCCCCCTATGGTCCTCTAAAATTCTAGTCCTATCTTTTGGATTTGATGAATTGCACCTAAATGAACTTAAAGTGTTTCAAAGGCTTTACAAGTAGTATGGTCCTTTTGTTTTCTTACCTCATTTAGAATATTTATCAAGTTTTCTCTTATCTATGTTTGATTTTAAAGGAAAAATCTCTATATGTAGGCTAAACATTGGCCAATAGGACCTTCCCCATTGAATGTGGGAACACTCTTGGTGGTATTGGGAGGAATATCATCATAGGCATTGAGATGTATAGGATTTTTAGTATTGAGGGTTGGAAAATCATGTTGCCTAGCCATGTTGTCCTCAAACTTATCTTCACTATCTTGATATTCTTGTATTTCAAATTCTTCTTGTTATTCAAATGTCAAGATAGGTTGTAGATGTTTAACTTCAAGAGGAAGTTCACATTGAGGGAGTGGATTTATAGGATTGATACTTTTATTAGTATTTGAACTAGTAAGGACCATGAAGTATGAATAAAAGGAATTATAAAACTTGGTCTACAACCAAAAATTACCTTTAGTGGAGCTTCCAAATACTAAGTAGAACACACACATGAAGCTATGATGTTGTCAATACATTCATTCACCTTGATAAGATATGCTTGAGATAATAGTCCCACTGGGCATGCCAGAACTATTATCACTAAATATTTCACCTTTGGAGAGGTTGTTCAACCCTCCTCCAAATTGAGTGAAACATTAGATTACCTCTAGGATTGTGGGTTTCCTATAGTAGAGGTAAACCTCTAGGATTAAGCGCTAGCTAGCTAGATTAGTCTTTGATATCTTATCACCTACACTATTTACTTACTTTGAATGAAAATGGATAGAAGGAACACAAAAGTAACCTATGTTAATGAGGTGATACACCAGAGATAAATCCATAAAACACACTTGCATCTCCACTAATAAATAAGAGTACTAAAATTGACCTCAACTCAATGTCCTTCTAGCATAAATATTTATCATAGATGTAGATTGCCATGCATATCTAGAGGTGGATAAAAAAAGGGCTGATACTAGACACTACTAGTCCCTCTCACACTTCAAGACACACTTGGCAAAAATAAACACTTTATAAAACTTGTTAGAAGAGATATCACTCACACAAAACATGCTAAATTAGAATAGAAGCAATGATAAGATATTCATCACTTATCAACCACACAAACCACTTAACACACTTAATAAAAATATTATAGAGACAAAATCAACATTAGAAATTTATTTAAGTGAAAATCAAGATGTCAAACCAAGAAGGTTTTTCCATACAATTTTGGATTCATTACAAATCCAAAAAGGCTACATATATAAAGCATAGGAGAGGAGAAAGAAGAAATGAAGTGGACGGGTCACAAGGCCAATTGCCAAGACTTGAAAACTAGTTATAATTTAATAGAATGAGTTTAAAAATAGGTTATTAAATTATCATGAACATGTTTCATTATGAAACATAACACCTTCCTAAATTTGGCATAAAGACTCTTCATGTTTGTCTTTGAAACTGCCCTCATGATTTTGAAGAGTCACTTGATTAATTAAAACTGACTTAGAGGTCTTTGATACATATGTCCTATCATGAGAAGTTGGAAAAAAGATCTTGATAATCACATACACCCTTCAAATTATAGCCTTTTAGTTTCCAATTGTTACTCACTATTTAGCAAACATTCATTATCCCTTTAAACCTGAATCTTCACACTTGTCACTTGAGTGACCTACACACACTCAAAGAGGTTCATTGTATAAGTGATATAAAACTCATTTAACCATATTTGTCCTTTGGTATATCAAAAATACCTCAATGTAACTCAAATTATTGAGGTATGTTACTATTATTGTGTTGATACATTAATGTTATCATTGATGTCAAAGGTAATTGAGTATCATTGATGTCCTAGAGGTCCTCTTGTGAAGATGCATGGTGAGTGATCATAATAGCTTAGACATGGTATGATAGGTAATTAGTTTTGAATAAGTTACTAGCATAATATTGTGATGTGATAAGCTTATGATTAGTGTTGCTTTGTATTGCTATGAGGGATCATTAGAAAGAGAGTGTTGATTATGTTGAAGTGCTTGTTATGATAAGGTTATTGTTGACCAAGTTCATAAGAAGCAAGTCTTAATGGACAAGGTGAATTATGTTAGTATAGGCATGAGAGAGTGTATAAAGTAGTTTGAGCATGATAATGAGGTAAATAAGTATTTATAAGAGTTCCAAGGTCAGTTTTGAGGCTTAGCCATTGTATGAAGAGACCTAATGCGAAGGCATAGGCTTGGTAACATGATGAGGTGAGTAGTTTGATGATTTTAAGAAGAATATTAGATATTTGTGAAAATTGTATGAGGTTTTATGACATGATTATGATGTGTTGAGAGTAGTGCTAGTGGTTTTAAGGTTTTTTCAAGGTCTAAGTGTGACTGGTATTTTAAGACCTAATGTGCAAAGAGACCTAGTGTGGCCTAATGAGGGGTCAAGTTCAATTTTAAAGGTGATATAACTCATGATATTATTTTAATAATTATGAAATTTTGTGTCAAGTGTGTTAACTATGTCTAAAGTAATATCCTTAATAAGCTATCATGAAAAGTGGGTCTTAAGGTCTCTTGAGTGCTAGAATAGAGTGTTTCAAGCCAAAGAAGGACTTTCATGTGATCATTGGCATGTGAAACCTTTACATGAGATCATAATAATTTAATTTATGTTGGGGAAGGATCTTATCTCAAGTTTTCAATCATTGGTTTTTAGATTAAGGGACCAAGCTTTATGAATGATCCTTAAGACTATAAGGTGGTCTTAACCCTCTCTAAAACCCTAACAATGACCCAATATGGAATATCTTGATATAAATGAATTAGAATGAATTTTATGACCTAATTATATGATTGGATAATGTATATGACTCTCCCAGGTAATTATATGTGGCATTGCTCTGATAGATGAGTGAGTGTACCCTACATGAAAAGTCATGTTTTTTGGAAATTTTCTATAATAAGCAAAGTTGATCAATTAAAAGTTGTTAAGTTGATGGAGGTTGAAGTTTGATACTTATATATCTTATTCCCATAGTTTTTTATAATAATTTTATAGGTTTTAAATATGTTAAATTGATCATATAAGTTGACCTATCACTAAAAAGGCCTAGTGAGGAAAACATGAGAAAAATAGGTAGAAGTGGGAATGATATTACAAATGTGTTGTACTGGATTAGGGATGGATAAAATTTAATAGGGTTTTTTTTCCAATACATGTAACACATATCCCTATTGGATAGAATATTTGGATATATGTGTGTATGGCAAAAATTTGCTTTCAAACTAACATGTCTAACACATTGAGGTTTATGTTCAATGAAGCCATGAGATTGGTCCATAAGATCAATATTGATATTTGAGAATATAATTTTAATTTTATATAAGTATCATAAATGATCATATAAACCCATTTTAATTTCATGATAGTGATTATATAGGTTCATTATTTTTATGACTGTGTTTTGAAATCTTTGACAGATTTGAGTAGTCTTCTAGAAATGATGAGTTTGAGGTGTTTTACCAAGATTTGAAGAGTATAATGCACATAAATATATTATAAGGGTATATATGGTTCTTATGAGTGAATTTATAGTCATAAAATGTTCTTTTACATATTTTGGTGGTCAAATGATCATGACTAGGTTTTGAAACAAATTGGTAGTTCCAAGTGAGTTTTTTTGAAGAGGTGTTTCTAAGTCTTTAGATCCTAAGTGATGGAGTATAATTAGTTTGATGATTACCCTAAGGTAATTAAATTTAAATAAATATGTTTATTGTGCCTATAATGTGTTTCTATAAGTTATTTGAGCTTCATCTTTGAAGATAATGTTTTTTGGGGTAATTAGGCCTAATAGGTCTATAGGGCTTAAATGTGATTTTAAGGTGTGAGAGAAGGAGTTGTGAATTATTGATCATATAATAGGTTAAGTTAGATTTATATATAAGTATTTTAAATGTTTTATTTCGTTTTTGAGGTCCATATAGGCCATAGAGTTTCAAGTTGTTCCATGAAGAGGATAAACTCAATGCATTAGGTCTCTATTAGGTCTAGAAGAAGAATGAGGTCTAAATGTTAATGACAAAAATAATGGTGATATTATTTTGATGTGTAATATGTATTAAGACATGTTTTTTTATTGAAATTTATGGATTAATGTATTATCCAACTAAGAGAGTATGTGATCAAGTGACTTGTATTTATACAAGGCCTAATAGGCCTAATTAGGTGTGCAATAGAGAAGATGCATATGAATGAATAAGAGTGCGGATTGGGAAGGAGTAGGAAGAATTGAAGACCATTATAAGAGATAAGATAAAATATGATGAATATATAATATATTTGATGCATATTTATATCAAGGTTAGTTAACCTAATAAACCTAGTAAGAGGTTTATTAAGTGAGGTAGCCTAAAAGGCATGTTTGAGAGAGAGAGAAGTGTCTGAAGAGAAGAATAACATGATCATCATATGTTGTGTGAGAAACATATGTTTATTAAGGTGATAAATAATTTTATGTGGATGAGATGGTGTTGAGTCATCTAGGGGGTTGGTGCCTCCTTGCAATTTGGTGTTTGCTAAAGACTAGTTTAGTGGGTGTTTGACTACGTAGGGTTTGGTGATCCTTGTGGAGTTGGTGATTCAATAAATTTTGGTATTATAATTATAATACTATAGTACATTTTTTTTTTCAATGGTTTTTATTCCCCTTGAGGTTTTCCCACATATATGATGTGTTTTATGCTTCACACTCTTGTGTATGCTTATTTGTGCATTAGTTGATATGTGTGTTTGAATGAATGCTTCATGAATGATAAGTGAAATTGAATGATTATTTTAAGGGAATTGATTCACCCCCACCCCCTCTTATTGGATTTGATTCTAAAAATTGGTATCAAATCCTAGTCCTTTTAGAGAGGCCTATCAACGTAAAGGTGATCCTAAGAATCACAAGCTTGAATTATGATGATGGAAATGTTTATCATGATTGTAATGATGGCCTACAAAAAAATTATGGTGCTACTAGAGTTGAATAAGAATAATAATAATTACAAGATGAGGCATGATCAACTAATAAACCAAAGTGAGTTATGTGTTACTATAGGATATAAGTAAAATTTGAAAGAATATTAAAAGTGTTATTTGCCAACTCAGAAGGATGATGTAGAAGCCAAGTCAAAGGTAAATCCTATGTTGAAATTCAAGTCTAGAAGGACATTAAAGAAATGTTGTGAGAAAGTAATAGGTTGAGGTGTCAAGGTGTCTTACAAAACCTCATTTTAGGCCTTATAATAAGGTATGTGTAGGTATCTTGGTGAAGTAAGTAAGCCTAGGTATATGAGAAGTCTTTCATTATATGGGATTAAGAATCATGTGTATAAGTATTCATAAGTGTCATAAGGTATATCTTTGAGGATGCTTGTGAATGTATATGAATAACTGGAGACACTCCTCTATCTATAGATGTATGAGATTGTAGTAAAAAATATTCATCTTGAGAAGATATATGTGGTGCAAAGTGCAAAGTTGTTGAAGATGGTTGGTCATCAAGTGTTCTTGAGAGAAAAAATAAACTTAGGGGAAAATTTATGTTCTTTGTTGATATTTAGGTCCAAGGTTTAGATAATAGTCTATTAAAGGTGTGATTTCAAGATATGGGTTACAAGGTATCTATATGATGACATGATCAAACTAGTCATATTCATGATATTGTCTAAATAACTCTTAGAGATAAGGGGAGCTAATCATAAATAGGTGTATAGTTCCAATAAGGTACATATAGGAACATAAACATATTATAAATTGTTGACATGATTGAGGATATGATGAATGTTTGATCAAGAAAGTGATGATGGATATTATCTATCCTTATATCAATAGATGAGATGGCTTCATGATGTATAAAGGTATGAGCATGTATATTTGTTTGTATTTGTATTATTTTTGAGCATATATGCATTATGATAACAAGACACATGAATAATATGGATTGATCATGAGTTCAAAGAAGGCATATGAGTTAAAGATTGGTCTACAAGACCAATGAGATTATAAAAACCATTTTAATTTTTTATCAAAGATGAAGTATTTTTTAAAGGTAAGAGGTTGTTATTTATTTTAGAATATTGGTGTCTACTAGTTGGTAGTTGAGATTTGTAGGTCTATGTTAAGAAAATTATAATAGTTTGAATATTCCTAATAACTCATTTTGTGAGTGTAGACACCGAAATCGTGTCTATCCCATTGGTCACCCCTTGGTCCCCTTTGATCCCCTCTTAAACATTTCTAACCCACTCAATTATTAATTTAAAATAAATTAGCTATTTTAAATTAAAAACCCCCTTGACACATCACCCATGCCACCTCACCTCTCCTAGGATACCTCTCCTTGAATGCCTCCCTCACCCCATGCAAAATCTTAATTGCTTAACCCCTATTTCATCCCTCCCACTAGCCTCTTGCATTGATTTAATCTACCTAGGACCATTTTCTAATGACACTCAGACCTGGTAGTTGCAAGAACGGGTAGAAGGCTAAAAATAGCCTCTTTTCCCATTCTTCAGCCACTGACATCGGTCATTATTCGACTGACATTGGGGATTTCACTGACATTGGTTCCTTTAAAATAGCATTTCTGCTTTTGTTGCCCCCTGTGAATGTGAATTCTCCTGCTCCAGGGTCCAATCGCTCTCACTTCTCATCTTATTGCAGGTATCAACATCTCAATAGCACTTTCCAGACTCAGGGATTCTACACCAGTCATTCCAAGCTGGATTGAAGGTTGCAAGACATCTCCTGAACCAGACACAACAAAAATAGGCTTCCTGCACTTCTGTCTCTCCACTCACAGCGAAGTATCTTTACTAATTTCCATTTCATTATCCTTTTAATACACTAGTAATCAGTCCATTGTCCATTTCTAAGCTCTGTTGCCACAACCTGACCTATTCTTCCTAGAAAGGTTGAAAAGCCTTTCCTCATTCTTTTCTCCTTTTTCACGCCTATCCTCTATCTGATCCCCTTTTTAGTCATACTCTCTGCTCTACAAAACCCAACACAAGCCATCAAACCCCCACAAACCTCCCAGACCATTCTGACTGACTAAAAATAGACTTGAAGCTCATCCAAAGCCCCATTGCCCAGACCGAAGCCAGCCACCAGACCCATTGCCACTATCGACGTTAGCAGACTAACTGACGCTGGCGACCTTGACCAACTGACATCGGTAGACTAATTGATGCCAGTGACTGTGGAAGATAGATTGCCACATACATGTATGCATTTATTTTTATTTCTTTAGTTCAGTCTTTTATCATTTCTTATTCTAGCAACATTCTACTTTCTATCAATCAGTAGAATGTCACCCCTTTAGGAAGTCTTTGCACTTCTGGGATCAAGCTTTGCTTGGCAGTCTACCACCTATCTATCTAACAATTTTCCTGTTTAAGTCTCTTTCTTCTATAGGTGTCATCTTCCACAGCCAAAGAGGAGTCTCTACAACGTCTGGATAACGATGCGCAAACTTCATCTAGTATCATCTAACCCTTGACCAATTACTTAGTTTCTTTCATCTTCTAAATATGGAAAAGCAAAAATAGTTAGAAACATTCTGGCACACCCAGTGGGACCCTAGGAGTTTTCCTTAGGTTTATACTTTTTCTTCTAAAAGCAAACTTTTCATATAGGTGCATTAGGTCCCTTCTTTCATCTTTTTCTTCTATCTCTTTCAAAAAGACATCATAAGCAAGTTAAAAAGAATCTTTCTTTTTCTTCTTGTCACCTTTCCTTTTTGCATCTTAGAGTTCATACTCTTAACCTTTTCTCAACTTGTTTGCATCTAAACACACATTTCTATTTGGGCTTAAAATCTATTGCATTTCATTTCTACCTGAATGCATACTTAGCTCTCACATCTAGTAACTTAAAACCACATTATGAATAAATCTTAGTGCACTTATGTTACACGACTAGACCACTATCACAAATCAAACATCTAAACATACTTGAGACAAGGCCCGACTAGGATTTCATCACTTAGAGGATACCTTACCCTTCCTGGCAATCCTACTTGGACTTCACTACCAAGGGGAGAGCCCACTCTATTCTCTGGCAGAGTATAAACTCTATGGGAATTATATATTGGATAAGCGACCCAACTTATCTATGGGCTCGTGAAGTGAGGGGAGCTTGCTCCTTAGCACCAGGCCATGTACAAAACCTAACACAGATCTTGAGCACCAGAACTAACCTGAAACCAACTTTTGACTGCTTCTTCTAGGACCCATTCTAAAATTCAACTTCCCAAACACACTCTAAGCCATAAGCCAACATGACTCTAAAAATTTATTCTTAGGAATTTAACGCTTAGGGTCTGCTTGTCTTCATCTTCTTTTCTGTTCTTATCTAGTTGTTTGAGCTAGTAAGGATGTATTATCTTGCCTTGAATGGTTTTGACACATAGTCAAACCAAGACTCTTGTTGATCACACGAGGCAACAACCGCTTCCACCTTCACCTTCCATAACCAGTCCTCTAATGGAGTATCATTCAGAGACCAAATGAACTCCTACTCAACTGACCCCAACTTACCCTCCCATTATCCCTAAAGGGGACCAAGACTTTGAGAGGTTCTTGGACCTTAATGTCAAGGCCCTTCAATACTATCTCACATGAAGTCAAACGTGAGACTCCTTAGGCAACCCAATTTATGGGATGCCAACCTCCCTAGTCGAGATGATAGCCATATCAACAGCATCTGTGGTTCAACGCATAGAAACCCAGGTTGTCACCTTGACTAATAACCAACCCATGACTAATCTTCTAAGTGTGGCTTCTCCTTCTATCTCTGGGCCCACTTCCATTAGGGTTTCAGCCCCCATCAACCATAGACTATTCAACAAACCTCTACCCCTTTCCAAAATCTAGTTGTCTCCATCCTGCCTACTCTTGTCCCCATCAACACCAGGGTGGCTACTCATCCATTGGCTAGTGTTGCCACTATCCAACCACCTCTGGCAACATCAAGCCTAGTCGTGCCTTCTACCTTCATGACACAACCACCCTTGGTCTCCACATCTATCCCAATGACTAGTTATCAATATGTTGCACCCATACAAGTGCAATTGACTATGTCATACGCCCCTTCTAGAACCTTCCAAGCATCTTACAACATAGGGGGTGCCCCACCCACAAATCCATCAACTGATCTAATCAAAATGTTGATGGACAAAATGTCTAATCTTGAGACCTCAATTTTGGGTTAAAGAAATGTCCTTTCATATGACCAAATTTGTAATGAATCCATCCATCCCTCAGGCCTAATTTGGTCATATCCTAGCAAGTGGGAACTTCCTAAGTTTACTCACTTCCAGAGTAAGGAAGACCCATAGTAGCATCTATGAGCATTCAAACATGTTTGTTACCTAATAACACATGATGATGTGTTACTGCTACGCACATTCCCCATGTCACTTTCTGGTGCTACCCTTGATTGGTACAGCTCCCTCACCAATCACTCTCTTTTCACATTCACCCAACTAACCCAACTTTTCCTTGACCACTTTTCGATCAATATCACCAAAAAGGTCTCCATCTCAGACCTGTACTCTATCAGACAGTTTGACGATGAATCCATAGCTGATTTTGTTACCCATTGGAGAGGCTTAATCAACGAACTCTCCTTTTCTTTGCCTCAACCCAAGCTCATTGAGCTCTTCTCTCAGGCATGTGCCAAACATATTTCCTCTACCTTGTGGGTCCAAACATTTTTCACCTTTGACGAAGCCTTCATGATGGCTAGGAAGCTTGAACTACGTGCCATCAAGAAAAACAAAGTCAAATTGTGGAGTAAAAACCCCAACACCAAGTCCAATGAACCTTCCTCTAAACCTTCTTCTTCTAATTCCGAATCTAAGGCATTAGCAAATGTTGTAGTCATTAGACCATCATCTTCAACAACAACCAACCAACCTGAACCTTCCATGTCCCAAAGTATCACATGACACTTCCAACAAAGATATGTGCAACATCAGTATACTCTGATAAGAGAATCATACACATCTGTGTTGGATAAAATCATCAAATAGGGAGTCCTCAATCTCCCCCAAATTTGACTACCCCCTAAATTTGATCCCTCACATGCCATCCTTGCGTGGTATAGGGAGAACAACTTCTGCAATTATCCTCGTGTCAAAGGCCATGACACAGGCAACTGTAAGACTCTCAAGAACATCATTCAAGACATGCTAGATAAAGGTGACCTCATCTTGGATAACCTAAATGCACCACCCAATCAAAGCATAGACATCTTTAAACAACCATTTCCTAATCATCCTCCTAGCCAAAACAATGTGCATACCATGATCGATGACTCTCAAGAGCATAACATATGCATAGTCAACACTATCTCTCCACTCATGCCTGACCAACCTCTCTCATAGTCTCAAGAGGTTAGTCAATCCATCAGTCCATCACACATGGATGAACCTTCTTATCTTGTTAGTTCTCCATCAACTTCCCTTATATTAGAGGATGCCTTGACCGTATCGGTGCCACCAACCCCACCGTCCTCCTTCTTGCTACCGATGGAGGACCCTATCCTTCCTACTCCTCAACCACAAGTAGAAGGCACAATCATCCCTGCCCTCTACCCTCTTGAGGAGCCACACTCTTTGATTCCTTCTCCACCAAGAGAAGAACTTGTCTCTCCACCTTCTTTGACCAAAGACGAACTAGTTATGACTCCCTCATGCCTTGGGTCTGAGATTGCTACACCTAACACATTTTTGGCTCCATAACCATCCACATATTTTGAAGGACCAAAGCCTCATCTGACATCTTCCCAACCATTCTCTCGATTGGTGGAGAAACTAAGACTTCTCCATTCAAGGAAATTGGAACATCAGGCATTATGGGAGTGACTCAAAGCTCCTCATCTTGCCTGACCCATCTCATCTCGTGCTATCGACCCTCTTGTGACAAAATCCCCCAAAGTCTCCAACATGGACCAGACTTCTACTTCTAAACCTTCAAAACCTCAACCATCCACATCAGAACATAAACCCTCATCCATCACATCAAGACCGATCAAATCCCTCGGTGTTCACCCCGTACCTAACCTCACTCACCCGCAAGTGAAGGTAGACTTAAACTTTGCCTCACCTAATAGTAGTCTCCAAACCAAACCAAAAAAGGCTGCTAAACCATGGCAGTGAACTCTCCCTCCACCATCACCATTGCCCTCCATTTTTGGCCCTCATCTTTCTACCATAATAGGAGTACTCCCTACTCCAACCCCTAACCAAAACAAGTTGCCTCCACTGCTTCCTTTACCTACCACAAGCTTACCTCCTCTAAAAAAATTGGCACCTCTCACAAAGAGAGTGTCATCTACACATGTGCTTGCACCACCAACCCAAAAGGTGGTACAGAAGCCTCCTTCAACACCTCCCAAGCAAAAGTCATCAACACCTCATGCATCAACAAGCACAGACCCTTTAGTGGGTTCATATGCTTTGATATTGCACTGAATTTTGAAAACCTCCAACATAAGCCTTCTGCCTATCAAACCATTCCAACCTCTCGTGTCAAAACCTTCTTGGTTTAATGATACTAAGATTTGCTTATACCATCACACACCGGGACATGATACCAAAAATTGTTGTGCCCTCAAGGTTGTCATTCGCCGATATATGGAAAAAGACACCCTTCTCCTTGAGGACACTATCAATAGACCTCTGACACCTTCCCATATCTCTCAAACCTCCTCACCCTCATCGACATCTCATCAACAGACTATGGTCCCTTCATCTCCTTCGCTCCCTCTCTTCAAAATTAACATAATCAGTGTAGCCACTAGGTCACAAAAGGATAAAGCAAAAGAAAAAGCTACTATTCCTTAGACCTATCCATTTGTCAAGCCACCTCAACCACCAAAACCCAAAATTTCTATTTTGGGTGCATCCCAACCCTCTTTTTCAAGGGCAATCCATGACTCTATGTTAAAATAGCTTCACCAAATGCCCATGAAGATGACCTTATATGACCTCATCCAAAGCTCACCCTAGCATTGTCAAGCTCTAATCAGAGCCTTACAGGTAGTGGAGGTTCAACCTGAGGACCCCCAACCACTAGTTGCCCTAGTCCACTCCTTATCCCCCATCGCCTCTATTACTTTTAGTGATTCTAAAATTCCTACCTCTAACTCAAAAGATCAGGATGCTGCTCTTTTCATCATAGCCTATGTTGATCAAACCTACATTAAATGAGTTATGATTGACACAGTGTTAGCATTAATATCATTTCCACCCATGCTTATGATTAGTTAGCCCTCCCTAAGAATTGTGTATCAAAAACTGACGTAATCCTTTGATCTTTTAATGACACCATTGCCACTACCATTGGCACCATCATCCTCCATATTCGTGTTAGCCCACACACGGTCCTAGAGCTCTTCTATATCATCGAGGGAGAGTTCCAATACAACATGTTATTGGGATGACCTTGGATCCATGCCATGGCTTGTGTTCCTTCTACACTGCACCATTGTGTCAAATTTAAACATGACAGGCAAGTCCATGTCATTCCTGCTGACCCATCCCCTTTCAAGACTTGTAACATGACCTATCAACCAGATGATGTTCTCATTCCTCTCAAGACACCAATCCAAACACTACCTCCATTCATGGAAGCTTCAACTAGCACGCAAATGGCAGTTGCCCTCATACCCACTCTTCAAGCGACAACCAAGGACCCTATAAAAGATATCTTCCAAAGACTTTCACTTGGGGAGTATCACTTACTTACCTTAGACATGTTCCAGACTCCGTAAGAGTATGGACAACTTCACCATAGTCCTAGCTATGACCATCAGATTAGAATGGTCATCTCTTATGGTCCTCCCAATCTTCAAACAAATCTCATCTATGGGGGCTAGATTGAGCTCCCACTAATGGGAATCCTCTCTCCTCACCTCAAACATTCACATCCGACTTCTCCTTTCTTGGCAACCCCACCTTTGCTCATACCTATCTTTATAGGTGTGCATGGAAGGGTTTTGGCTTTGGGCGCTATGAACAAGGCTCCCATCAAACCACCAAATGACGATAATGCCAAGAAATGACATGGTTTTGGTTTCCAAGAACCCACTGAGGCTTCAAAGACCTTTGCCTCGAACCCATCTTAGACCAATCTCCCCCAAGCTCGCCTATTCTCCCCTCTTCACCTAAGGAGTCAGTGGTTTCCATCCCTCTTAGTTTCTTTTGCATAAACACCATCTGCTTGGAACCCCTAACCTATCAACTAAATGGGGTGTCCAGGTCTCTCCCTCTCATTTATCCCAACATGATAGATGATGAATTTGCAACCATCAACACTATCTACTATGTAAATGACAACACCATTCTCACCTACATGGGCACCGATAACTCTTTCATTCAATGCTCCCTTCCTTCTAAAATGCAAGTTATGTTAAATGAATCGACCATTGACATTAACCTTCCATCTTTTGATGTTCCTCACGTCTTAAAGATTGGTCAATCTTTGGATGCCCAAGAACAGATTGACTACACCAAGTTCCTCTCAGACCATAGCAAAGCCTTTGCTTGGACCTATAGTGACATGCCTAGTATCGACCCCAACATCACCATGCATAACATCATCACAAACCTAAAGGCTAAGCTTGTCAGGCAAAAGCTTTGAAAGATGCATCCTCAAGTTGTGCTCCTTGTCAAAGAGGAGCTTCAACATCTTCTCTCTATCTCTTTCATCCAACCCATTGATTATCCATAGTGGGTGTCTAACATCATCCCTATCACCAAGGCAACTGGGGGGATCTGAATCTGTATTGACTATCAAAACCTTAACCTGGCTTGCCCCAAAGATGATTTTCCTCTTCCCAACATCGACCAACTTGTTGATCTCATGGCCGGTCATGAGATGCTATCACTCATGGATGAGTTTTTAGGATATAACCAGATCTTGATTGCACCATAAGATCAACACAAGACTACCTTCATCACCCCATGGGAGACTTTTTGCTACAAGGTCATGCCTTTTGGCTTGAAGAATGCAGGCGCCACATATCAACGTGCCATGACTTACATCTTTCATGACCTCCTCCACAAAATCATGGAGGACTATGTGGATGACCTACTTGGTAAGTCTAAACTTCATCGTGACCATCTAACCATCCTCAAGATTATCTTCACTCACCTTCTTCAGTACAATGTTTCCCTTAACCCCAAGAAATGTGTCTTTGGAGTTCTCTCAGGGAAGCTCTTGGGGTTCATCATTTCTCTCTATGGCATTGAGATAGATCTCACCAAAATTTGTGCTATACTCGAGATGCCACCTCTGACCAATCTCAAGCAACTTCATAGCCTACAAGGGAAGATCTAATCCATCCATCACTTCATCTCGTAGCTTTTTGACCGCTGCCAACCCTTTCATCATCTCCTTAAGAAGGATGTCTCCTTTAAATGGGATAAGGACTACCAAGAGGCTTTTGAAGCCCTCAAATGCTATCTAGTCTCTCCACCAGTCCTTATTCCACCTAAAGATGACCAACCCTTCTACCTTTACATCTCAGCAACCAACCATTCATTAGGTGCCATGATCACGCACCGAGATAAGCAGCACCATGAGCAAGTAGTTTACTATATAAGCCAAACACTTGTCGACTATGAAACTTGGTATACTCATACTGAGAAACTCTATTTGGCATTAGTCTTTGCCACTATTAAGCTCCATCATTATCTTCTCAATCACAAGACCTTTGTCATCACTCACACTGACCCTCTTAAATACATGCATTCCAAGCCATACCAAAACCAGCGTATGGCTTGTTGGCTCATGCTTCTTGCTGAGTTTGACTTGGAATTCATCCAGCAGAAATCCATAAATGGGCAAACAATCATTGACCAACTGGCAGATGCCCCTCTATCAGACAATCAACCTTCTCAGTGTGAGTTCTTTGATGAATCTATCACCACACTTTCCACCAATGACACAGTCTATCAAATGATAATGTTCTTCGACGGCTCCAAATGTTAACTCGGTGGGGGTACGGGGGTCATTCTCATCCCACATGAGGGTGAGCCCATGCCCCTATCTTTCAAACTTGACTTTGAATGAACCAATAATATGGTTGAATACGAAGCCTTAATTTTGGGACTTCAAACCGCCCTTTCTTTAAATATCAAGATCATCAACATCTTCGGTGACTCACAACTTGTCGTTAATCAAATAAATAGTTCATATCTTTGTAAAAATGAAGTTTTGCAAAGGTATAAACACTGTGCTGACACCTTCCTAGCCTCTTTCAACCATTACCTCCTACAGACTGTTCCATAATCCATGAATAAGTTTGTCGACACCATGGCTTCTCTCACCTCACATATTCCATCTTAATCATCTTCATCAAGAATTTTTTTCATGGTGCATCATGTGTCGTTGCCTTCATACATTTCTACTAACATCAACCTCATCAACACCATAGACTCTAGTCCATGGGATGTTTGGTATAATCAACTCGTGGACTACTTATCTCACTCTATCATTCCTCCCAACCTCTCTAGCAATGCACGATAGGCTTTCATCAAACACATGACTCACTATACCATGCTAGGGGGTCTTCTTTATAAGAGAGGTTTTGATGGCCTCCTTCTTCACTGTCTAATCTCCACTAAAGCATCTCATGCCATTAAATAGGTCCATGATGGGATTTGTGGTGGACACTTTAGTGGTAACTCAGTTGCCAAGTGCATCCTTTGCCTAGGCTATTATTGGCCCACTCTTCATCAAGATTATAGCGACTATGTTTGGTGTTGCATCAAGTGTGAGCAACACGCTAACTTGCTTCATGTCCGTAGCCATGCCTTATAAGTCACTCAAGATTTCTAGCCTTTTTCATAATGGGGCTTAGATCTCATTGGTGAGATTAACCCTCATTTGTCTCTTTAACATCAATCCATTATCACCGCCACTGAGTATTTCACTAAATGGGTGGAATCTATTCCTCTTGTCTCCACAAAAGTTGACAAAATTGTCAACTTCATCAACACCCACATCATCTATCATTTCGATGTCCCTCACAAAACCATCACCGATAACGGTAAGTCATTTAAAAACAAAACTATCCAGAAACTTTGTGACTCATTTGGCATCAAGCTCAGCTTTTTTTCACCTTACTACCCACAAGCAAATGGGTAGGTTGAGGCTTCCAACAAAATCTTAACCAAAATTTTAATGAAGGTGGTTAACGACACTAGAAGGGATTGGCACATTCACATTCCCTTCGCTTTGTGGGCCTACCGCACTAGCATCCAAACCCTTACGGGTGTTACCCCTTTCTCTTTAGTGTATGGAATAGAGGCTGTCTTACCTCTCAAAGTATAGATCCCATCTCTACACATCTCTCTGCATGACATTCTTTCTAACGATGACTTTCATCAAGATCACTTAGCTCAACTTGAGTTACTCGATGAATGTCATCTTGCTACCCTAAATCATCTCCATGTCTATCAAAATCGCATCAAGCGAGCCTATGACAAAAATTTGTGAGAACGAGATTTCAAAATCAGAGGCCTGATCCTTAAAGAAAATCAACATGTGACCAATATGGAATGAAGTAAATGAGGCAATTTTGCTCCTAATTGGCTCAAACCTTACATCAACATGCACAAGTATGGATCAAGGACTTATCATCTATCTTCTCTCAAAGGTTGACCAAAACCTAAGCCTCTTAATGCCTTACATCTATGATCATTCTACTGTTAGTCAAGTACTCGTTCACTTGACATTTAACTTGAGTTCATCCCTTGAGAAATCTTGGTCCTCTTAATCCTCATTCCTTTCAACCCTATTCCCCTAAACAAACCTATGTAACCCTTTTATAAAGTATGCATGCTTTGTCCTAATAAAAGGGAGTCCTTAAACTTCTATAGTCTTGTCCATGACTCAAAATTCTGTCAAAAATAAATTGAGATGTCAAAATATCCAAGGTCATAAACTCTAAAGGCAGACTACTCCCTCAAAGGACAGCTATACTACCATTGTTGTAGTTAATAGACTGCTCCCTCGAAGGACAGCTATTCAAAGCCCTCATATATATTTAAAGAAAAAATATAGACTACTCCCTTGAAGGATGGCTATGACTAAACTCTTGCTATAAACAACACTCTCTTAGAAGCTTCTCGCATTGATTAGCTTCACAAATGACCACAAAACAAAATGACATCCCCATGTCGACTTCCCGCATTGATCAGTGTGCCCAAAAAAAAAAGGGGGGGGTCATGGACTTGACTTATAGTCATTCTCAGGATCTTCTATAAAAAGGGGTGAAGTTATCCCTACCTAAAATCGGTTACCCTATCCTAACATATCACATCACCTACTCAAGGGAATTCGAGCTCATTTTAATGTCAAAATGATTCGACTACTTCTCTAACACAACTAGTGGTCAACGAGGTAATGCATGAATGGGGCTTTTGTTTCTAAAAACCCCCTACCTATGCTATCATTATGGTTCTTGTCAATGAAAGGACATACTGCCTTTCACTTCCTCTATACCTTTGGTCACATTCAACTAAATCATTTTCCAACCAACCAAACCTTTTTCGACCACTAACGTTCTCATAGTCCATTTCACATAGTTTCTATGGACAAACAATACACATGGAAACTATTGACCACATAATTTATGTTAAGCATAAACCATTACTTGTTGAAGCATAAACATACCAAATTCATTTTTAGCATACATCCATCACCGATATGAAAAATTGTTAGGGATGAAAGACCACTCAACAAATGTTACAGAATACACCATCATAACCTCATCATTTATAAACTATCCAAACTAACCTATCAACCTAGTCTAAACTACATTGGTCTGAGGCCCTTCAAATAGGGGCTATGTAGGTAGCACTCAGATGAGATGACGTCCTCTGGGGTTAGCTTGGACAAATCTATTTGTTCATCTACTTGATGGACAAACCATTTCACCTTTGACCATGACTTAACCTAGTCCAAACCAATCATCAACCATTTTGACTCCTGGCCTAAACTACATTGGTCTAAGGCCCTTCAAATAGGGGTTATGTAAGTAGCACTCAGATGACATGACATCTTCTAGGGTTAACTCAGCCACATCCATTTGTTTATCTACTTGATGGACAAACCATTTCACCTTTGACCATGACTTAACCTAGTCCAAACCAATCATCAACCATTTTGACTCCTAGTCTAAACTACATTGGTCTGAGACCCTTCCAACAGGGGCTATGTAGGCAGCATTCAGATGACATGACATCCTCTAGGGTTAGCTCGACCATGTCCATTTCCTCATCTACTTAATGGACAAACCATTTCACCTTTGACCATGACTTAACCTAGTCCAAACCAACCATCGACCATTTTGACTCCTAGTCTAAACTACATTGGTCTGAGACCATTCCAATAGGGGCTATGTAGGTAGCACTCAAATTACATGATGTCTTCTGGGGTTAACTCGGCCACATCTGTTTGTTCATCTATTTGATGGACAAACCATATTACCCTTTAACCATGACTTACCCTTGACCATGACTTAATCCAATCATCAACCATTTTGACTTCCATCCTAAACTACATTGGTCTGAGGCCCTTTAAACAGGGGCTATGTAGGCAGCACTCAGATGACATGATGTCTTTTAGGGTTAGCTTGGCCACATCTATTTGTTCATCTACCTAATGGACAAACCATATTACCTCTTAACCATGACTTAACCTAGTCTAACCCATCCACAACTAACCCTCTTCCTCCCTTTTAGGGAGAACTACATTAGCCTGAGGCCCTTAAAATATGGGCTATGTAGGCAACACTTAGTTGACATGGGGTCTTCAGAGGTTAGCTTAGCCATTTCATTCATCACATCACAAACAATCACATATAACAACAACCATTAACATTATCATACACCAATCACATTAGTTTCTATGAAAAACAATACACATGGAAACTAACAACCAAGACACAAACCAATGTTATGGCGTACATCATTACACTATAATGAAAAAGTTGTAACATAATCATCAACATCATCATAACGTACATCATTCACATCATAATCATCAAACATCATCATCATAGCATAATCATTCACATCATAAACATCATCATAAACATCATCACATTAAGCATACATCATTAAAACATATGAGAAATGCTAAAAACATCCATAACATCCATAACACATCAATAAAACAAAATCTCATCATATATATGTGTACATTAAAGTTTACAATGGTACAATCTGTCTCTCTCTCTCAAAAAATCAAGTACATCTCGCATCAACAGCTCATAGGCTGATATATACATAATATCAAAAATGGCCTCAAAGTTGTGACTCTGGTGGTGGTGGTGATGGTCGTGATGACGTTGTATCATCCCCACCCTCTAATCATCACCATCTACGGGAACCCAAAGTAGTCACACATGACATAGATCTCTGTTGCCTCTCATCATCTCTCATATCTGAATACCATTGTATTTGAGGGAACCCCCTGATAGCCCTCTCATAATACGCAATCTCATCCAAAGCATTATTGTACCTAGATATAGGTACAGTCTATGGTGGACCCATCAATCCTAACACTGCACCCTAAACTGAACCCTGTGGATGTGGCTATGCTGGCTATTATGACACCCACTAAGATGGCTCCTGAGTTGACTGCTATGGTAGACACTGAATAGGGCCCTGCCCTCCAAACACCTACCCTACCAAAACCTATGCCTGGGCTGTGGCCAACTACCCCTGCAACATGGTGATCTACCCTATCAAAGTGGCCACCTAACCTATCAAAACCATAACCTACCCTTGAAACCCTGCCACCTACCCCTATAGTCTTGTGACTCATCCTTGTGATACATCCCTCTCCTAGATGGCAGCATCCCTCTCCTATCTGGTAGCATCCCTCTCTTGCCTCATGGTATCCCTATCCCTAATCACTACCTACATATCAAGCTATGGTCCTACCTGAATCCCTGTGTACCCTCCTACCCACCATGTCGAGTAGGCCTCTATGCACCCTGGATCAACTATCCTAGGCCCTATCGATAACTCCTCAAAATTAGGCCCCTCTGTCTCCTCTGGTAATGGGCATGGTGCCTCAATGTCATCCCACCTATACTGTGGGAAGGTAGGCAGCACATCCTATAGTAGCCCATACTAACACCACACTCTATCTACTGGCACCCTCTCAAGCTCATCGACTCATCTCCCCCTAACCCATCTCAAACTCTGCACCCCAACCAGCTACTTTACCTAGTCTCTAAAAGCTAGATATACCAAGTATGGTCTCCAGACGATATCTGTTGGGATGAAGGCCTCTAATACCCCTTTGTAGTAGTCGATGTCGCTAACTACTCCATCCATCTGAGTCTACACCATGACCTTGTGCCATCACCTGAAGCCAACCCTAAAGTTAGCCTAAACCACAACTGGAAGGCTGAGAGGTTAGGTGACCACAATGTACTTGTATGCCCAGTAATGTAGGAGGTGGCCTATGCACAAGCTGTACCATCACTACTGATTGATACCCCAGAACTCTCTATACAATTAAGCCAAAAAGATAAGCACCCATGCAAACATTGTTTTTGTCTCCAATATCTCTATCAAAACTCCAGTCATAGTAATCAGAAATCTGCCTCCCTCTACATTTGGCAGCGCATAAACTATGATGTTGATCATTATCAAGATGGCTAGTCGATGTGCATCCTCATCAGCAGCATATAATAGCTCATATGCAAAATTGCTTGATGGGTAGCTCACCTCAACTACATGCTCTCTAAATAATGTAACCATCTAAATATCATGCACCTCTCTCAAGCATGCATATAAGTCTGCTCTGTGTACTGGCAGCTATATAATTTGGTACACATCTTCCACCATCATAGTCAGCTCGCCAGTGGGCAAATGAAAGGTGTTGGTGGAGTGATTCCACCACTCGATCAATGCCACCATGAGACTGACATCCCTGGCCACTCGGCAATATCACTGTAGCCTACCTAATCCCACTATAGTCATATGGGTCCACTCCCCTTTGGTGATGTCCCACTACATCTGTGTCAGCAATGGCAGGAGACGATCCCATAGCATCAGTGTCTGCCTCAACTGCATCCAACCAACACACATAAAACCCACATTAGCAAATAGTCTCCAACCTCTATAACTCTTCTCCCCTTTTGAGAGAACTAGCTCAGCTATTCACCCATTTTTGACCATCTACCTACACCTATATGCTTGTCCCTGACACTCGAGAAGCCCTCGGCATGGCCTTAACCCTTCAACTTGACAATTTTCAAAATCTTTTCAACCAGGTAACCACTAACATCAGTTATCATGCCGATAATGGCACTATTTAATCGATGTCGGTCACTAAGTGACTGACATTGGTAGATAAGTGACTACCATTAGTTGTTGGTCGACCGACGTTGGTGAACCTGCTAGTGTCAGTGACTGGTTCAGCCCTAGGGCCGAACAAGGGCACACCCTAAAATTAGGGCTTCCCTATTTCTTCTCCTTTTTCCTTCCCAAACCCTCCTAAACCTACCTAAAAAGGCCTACTTAGCCTGCCCATCCTTTTAACTACCCCTCCCCCTTAATTTTAAGCTAAAAACAATAAAATTTTCTAAAATAAATCAAATTTAAAACCAAACCAAAAACTCAAAATGCACTTCCTACCTCATCCCGTCACCACCGTCGTGGTGGTATGATAGGTGCCACGAGTGGTGGTCCTCCCACGAGGCCTCCTCTACCCTCTACCATATCTTCTACCTCAATTTCTCCATGCACTCTCACTGGCCCATAACTGCCTCTACAACCTCCAATCTCACTCCAAACCACTCACACTCTTCACCAATCTCACTCTGACACCTCACACTACTCAATCGGTCAACTCAAAGTCATTTTCACTCACTCACTCTAGAGCTCACTTTTCTCACTTGGTCAATAATCACAAATGACTTTTGGTGGGTTGCCAATCTAATTTTATCAAATTTGGCAGGCCACTGACGTTGGCATAATCGTGCCCTAAGTGGCTGATTTCAACCTATTTTTGCCAATGTTGATCTCTTTTGGCCACTGGCATCAGTTGTATAACTAACGTCAATGGCCTTAAAACCTCTAACTTCTTCCCAATGCCCAAAATCATGCCCCCAATTAGCCAGTCCTCATAGTAGAAGTCATCTTAGCCCCCTAGGGCATACTATAGATCAAATTTACCTTTACTTGACTCAACCACAGACCTTAGAGAGTGCAACTATCTCCTCAGACCACTATCGAGCCAACTCTGCCTTGGTTGTTTTGATTGCCCTTGCTACCTCGTGCCTAGTTAACAAATTGTCCTCGACCCCCACAAGCATTAGATCATGCTCTAATTGATCCCCACTACTTGTGGCCTTTTTGTGTTTTCTAAGAGCACTTCTTGAGCCTAGGATACTTGGAACATGAGGACCATTAGAGCTACAACTTGGATCATTTAACCCAAAAAGCTATAACTAAATGCTGGGGATCAGTTATTTCAATTTTATCACTCCTTGACCTTTGACCATGACAATTTGGCTTACCTATTGCATGGTGTGGCATACACGCAATCCCACCCTTTGCAGCGTTCCCACTCAAACCTTCACCCTTTCCATCCATCTCTCTGTCAAATCAACACTCGATCTCAGGTTCCCTTCCCTCGACTCTTACTTTGAGGGGGGAACACCTCATCCCATACTTGGGGCAATCAACTCCTATTTTTATCTTACAGTTCATCAAGAACAACTAACAAGACAAAAAGGGGCAAATGTAGACACCGAAATCGTGTCTATCCCATTGGTCACCCCTTGGTCCCCTTTGATCCCCTCCTAAACATTTCTAACCCACTCAATTATTAATTTAAGATAAATTAACTATTTTAAATTAAAAACCCCCTTGACACATTACCCATGCCACCTCACCTCTCCTAGGATACCTCTCCTTGGATGCCTCCCTCACCCCATGTAAAATCTTAATTGCTTAACCCCCATTTCATCCCTCCCACTAGCCTCTCGTGCTCATTTAATCCACCTAAGACCATTTTCTAATGAAACTCAGACCTGGCAGTTATAAGAATGGGCAAAAGGCTAAAAATAGCCTCTTTTCCCATTCTTTAGCCACCAATGTCAGTCATTATTTGGCCAATGTCAACAGTTTCACCAACGTCGATTCCTTTAAAATAACAATTCTACTTCTGTTGCCCCCCTACAAATGTGAATTCTCCTACTCTAAGGTCCAAGTGCTCTCACTTCTCATCTTCTTGTAGGTATCAACATCTCAACAACACTTTCTAGACTCAAGGATTCTACACCAATCATTCCAAGCTGGATTGAAGGTTGTAAGACATCTCTCGAACCAACCACAATGAAAACAGGCTTCCTGCACTTCTGTCTCTCCACTCACAGCTAAGTTTATTTAATGATTTCCATTTCATTGTCCTTTTAATACACTAGCAATCAGTCCATTGTCCATTTCTAAGCTCTATTGCCACAACTCAACTTGTTCTTCCTGGAAAGGCTGAAAAGCCTTTCCTCATCCTTTTCTCCTTTTTCACCCCTATCCTCTATCTGACCCCCTTTTCAGTCATACTCTCTGCTCTACAAAACCCAACACAAGCCATCAAACCCCCATAAACCTCCCAGACCATTATGACTAACTATAGATAGACCTGAAGCTCATCCAAAGCCCCAGTGCCCAGACTGACACCGGCCAATAGACCCATTGACCCTACCGACGTCGACAGACTAATCGACGCTGGCGACCTTGACCAACTAACATCAGTAGACTAACCGACACCGGTGACTATGGAAGATAGATTGCCACATATAGGTATGCATTTATTTTTATTTCTTTGGTTCAGTATTTTATCATTTCTTATTCCAACAACATTCTACTTTTTATCAATGAGTAGACTGTCACCCCTTCAGGAAGTCTTTGCACTTCTAGGATCAAGCTTTGCTTGGCAGTCTACCACCTATCTATCTAATAATTTTCTTGTTTAAGTCTCTTTCTTCTGTAGGTGTCATCATCCATAGCCAAAGAGGAGTCCCTACAATATCTAGATAACGGTGAGCAAACTTCATCTGGGTATCATCTAACCCTTGACCAATTACTTAGTTTCTTTCATCTTCTAAATGTGGAAAAGCAAAAATAGTTAGAAACAGTGAGATCAAGATTGTGAAGACAAGGGAAGGTTCGTTAAATAATGTCAAGAATAAAGGACCAGTAATGTGTTCTAAATTCATCTAAAAATGGTATGCATGGTGTTATGAGGATCATGTGTCTAAGATGCTTCTTAGTTACTTTCCATCTAAAAATGGCATTCATGGTGTTATGAGGATCATGTGTCTAAGATGCTTCTTAGTTACTTTGTTCTTATATTTTGAGTTTTTGGTTGTCATTACTAAGAAGATCTATAGTATTCATGAATAAATTTGAGTTATGGATTAGTCTACAAGACCAATGTGTTCATGAATATAGTTGGTTGTGAGCATGATCTGCGTTGAGGTTTAGAATTGGTTTCAATATCATGTTCAAGGTGGTTGATTGTTAAAGAATGTGAGTTTTCTATATGCATAGTGAGATTGGGATTAAATTTTTAAGTATTCTTATGAGGGTATCAAGTATAAGAATAAAGGGGGAGCTTGTTGTATGTTCACATTATTCATTTCAATAATTAAAATATGTAAAGATGCATCTAAGTATATGAAGGTATATGATGATTTATGCATAATATTAAGGGTAACATGGTTTGGTAAGTTTATGAGTTGAGTTTCTATTTGGTTGATCAGAGGAATATTGATCTTGTTTGGGGAGAAATCATGTTTTGAGTCCAAGGATAAAATAGTATTATTGTTAGAGATGAACCTTTGTCGTTAATGTCAAATGGGGAAAAATACCAGATTAGGAGAATGATCTAGCTTAGGGAGATGAGAATGATCTACTATTTAAAAGTGTTTATTATCAATGACAAAGGGGTGATTTTTAAAGGTATGTTCCTATTTTGTGTTGAGACATAATGTTATCATTGATGTCAAAGGTAATTAAGTATCATTGATGTCCTAAAAGTGCTCTTGTGAAGATGCATGGTGAGTGATCATAATGGCTTAAGAATGGTCTATAAGGTCATTGAGTTTTGCATAAGGTCTTGTCACAATTTTGTGATGTGACAATATTATAAGTAGTTTTTCTTTGTATTTATATGAGAGATTATCAGAAAGAAAGTGTTGATTGTGTTAAAGTGCTTGTTATGATAAGGTCATTATTGACCAAGTTCATAAGAAGCAAGCCTTTTTGGACAAGGTGAATTGTGTTATTATAGGAATGAGAGAGTGTATAAATTTGTTTAATCATGATAATGAGGAAAATATGTCTTCAAAATATTTATAAGGTTAGTTTTGAGGCTTAATCATTACATGAAGAGCCCTAGTGAGAAGGTATAGGCTTGGTAGGATGATGAGGTGAGTAGTCTAAGGCTTGTAAGTATAAGATTATGATTACATGAGCATGGTATGAGGTTTTATGACATGATTATGAGATGTTAATATAATTTCAAGTGGTTTCAAATAATGGTCAAATTCTAAGTATGACTGGTAGTTCAAGGCCTAATGTGCAAAGAGACCTAGTGTGTCTTAATGAGGGATCAAATTAAATTTCCAAGGTTTTAGAGATCATGAGAGAATTTTCAGAGGTATTAAAGGTTTTATCTAGTGTTTTAACCAATTATTAGGTCATAATTTGAAGGAATAAGAATGAAAAGTGGGTCTTAAGGTCTCTCAAGTGTTAGAATGGAGTATTAAAAACCTGAGAAGGACTTTCATGTGCTCATTGGCATGTGCAACCTTTACATGAGATCCTAATAATTTAATGGATGTTTGGGAAGTATATTATCTCAATTTTATAATAATTGGTTTCTATATTAAGGGACCAAGCTTTATGAATGATCTTTAATACTATAAGGTGTCCTTAATCCTCTCTAAAACCCTAACAATGACCCTATATGGAAGGTATTGATATAAATGGACTATAATGAATTTGATAACATATTTTTATTATTTTATAATGTATATGACTCTCCCAAGTACCTCTAGGTGGCATTGGTTTGGTAGATGAGGGAGTTAACAGTATAAGAAAAGCCATGTTTATCAAAAATTTGCTATAGTAGGTAGAGTTGACCAAGTAAAAGTTGATAATTAGATGGAGGTTAAATATTTATAATTATATCTTATTCCTATGGTTTTTTATTATCAAGTTACATACTTAAAATATTCTAAACCGGTTATGAAAGTCAACTTGTCACTAAAAAATCCTAGTGAGGAAGATAGTGAAAAAAATACGAAGAAGTGGGAATGAGATTAGGGATGTGTTATAGTGGATTCGGTAGGGATCCAATTAAATAGGATTTTTTTAAATAAATTTAACACATATTTATATTAGATATAGTATTTGGAGATATGTGTGTATGACAAAAATTTACTCTCAAACTGACTTGTCTAACACAATGAGGTCTGTGTACAGTGAAGCCATGAGATTGGTATGGAAGACCAATATTGAAATTTGAGACTATAATTTTAATTTTATATTAATATTTTTAAGTATAATATAAACCCATTGTAATTTTATTATAGTTATTCTACAAGTGTTATAAGTCATTATTTTTTACTATGTTTTGAAATGTTTGATAGTTTTGAGTAGTCTTATATCAGAGATGAGTTTGAGATAATTTACCCATACTTTAAGATTATAATTAACATAAAGATTTTTTTAGGGTCTCTAAGGCTATTATGAGTTCATTAATATTCATGAAATTTTCTTTTACATATGTTAGTGGTCAAATGATCATGATTGGGTTTTGAAGCACATTGGTAGTTCTAAGTGAGTTTTTTTAAAGATGTGTTTATAAGTCTTTAGAGCTTGACTGCTGGAGTTTAATGAGTTTTATGATGATGATGAGGTCATTAATTTTCCATACATATGTTTATTGTGCGTATAATGTGTTTCTATATGTTTTTTTAGCTTCATCTTTGAAGATAAGTGTTTTTAGCGTAATTAGGCCTAATAGGTCTGTAAGGCCTAATTATGATTTCAAGGTGTGAGAGAAGGATTTATGACTTATTTAAAATATAGGAGTTTTTTTAAGGTTTATAGATAATTATTTTAAAGGTTTGAGTTCATTTTTTAGATCCATCTAGGCCATAGAGTTTCAATTTATTCTATGGAGAGGATAGACCTAATGTAATAGGTCTCTATTAGATTTAGAAGAAAAATGAGGTATACATGTTTTTGAGAGATATAATATTGATATTATTTTGATGCATAATGTATCCTAAGATATGGTTTGTGATTTAAATTTATGTATTAATATATTGGATGACCAAGAGAGAATGTGAACAAGTGACTTGTATTTATTCAAGGCTTAATAGGCCTAATTGGGTGTGCAACAGAGACAATACCTATGAGGGAATAAGAGGGAAGACTGTGAAGGATAATGAAGAATTGAATACCATAAAAATATGGGAGAGATACTAAGATGAATAGATAATATAGTTACTACATATGGATATCAAGGTTAGTTGACCTAATAATCCTAGTAAGAGACATAATGAGCAAGGAAGCCTAAAAGTCAAGTTTTAGAGAGATAGAAGTGTGTGAAGAGTAGAAGAAGGTTTTAATAATATGATGTGTGATAAACATAGTTTTATTAAGGTGATTAAAATTTCTAAGTGGTTGGTGCCTTCTTATAAGTTGGTATTTGCTAAAGACTAGTTGAGTGGGTGTTTGACTAGGTTTGGGTTGATGATCCTTGTGGAGTTGGTGCTTCACTAAATTTAGATATTGTAATTATATTACTATAGTAAATTTAGAGGGTTTAGTGGGTTTTCTTCCCCTTGAGGGTTTCCCACATATATGATGTATTTTGTGCTTCATACTCTTATGTATGCTTGTTTATGCATTGGTTGATCTATGTGTTTGAATGAATGCTTCATGAATGATAAGTAAAATTAAATGATTATTTTAATGGAATTGATTCACCCAACTCTTGATGTTTTTTCTTCCAACATAAACAAAACTTATCACTATCAACCTTGACAGTTATATTATCTTCTCAATATGCTTATTTAAACTACCTACAATGAATGGATTGGTAGAGGGATTTTCATGCACAACAAAAGTGAAAATTGAGTATAAGTAATTAGGACAAGTCTATAAACACCTTAATGAATGATATTAATTCATTATTACCCTTATATATCTATGAAACACATCAAAACCTATAAAATAATTAAATTAGGTATGTCCATACAAGTGATAATATGTATAAATTGGGTGTTAAGGATCCTAGGAGAGTTATAAATAGGTTCAAATCACTTCAAAGTCTAATTGGCCACTTCTAGATTTATAAATCTTCATATCTTGTACATTAGGTATTTCACTAAAATTTGTTTATTTTAAGTCTAAAGAAAAATAGATAAGAAGGATAGGGATAAGTGATTAGAATGAACCCAGATTGGTTTGCACACCATATCCAAATATTGTGAGTACTATTTTACTAGGGAGGACTACGTGCAAGTAAGAAAGCACTACCAAAAAATGTCTATTAGTAGATATATGAGTGGGCTACCAAGCTACGTGTTTGTTCCAATAAGTTTAAAAATTCCTTAGAGATGGTAGTCCAATTTTGAGAGACAAAAAAGTAATAAATAACCAAGAGAGAGGAAAAGAGAAAATAGAAGAGAGGTGATGTTATTATTATTCATAACCTGAGTGTAATAGAAAGTAATAAAGTGTAGGTGGTATATTCAATTTTTATTTTGGAAGTTATTTGGATAGGTTTTATAAGGGTTAGGAAATTTGTAGTTATTGATGTTAGTTAGGTTGCTAAGGTCGATTAGCAAGTATGACCTATATCGGTTAGGCTATCGAGGTTGATGAGGAAATGTGACTAATATTAATTAGGTTGTTGATGTCGATAGGGTAAATAATTGATTAAGAGTTGACAAAAGGATTTTTTGGGCTTGAGAAAGGTTTTTTTTAGGTCTAAAAGATTAGGAGAGCATTATGAGAGAGAAATTATTGTTTGGATAGATCTGGTCAGAGGTTTGGTGTGTTAGAACAAGGGGAAATAAGTGAAAAATCTTTATAAATCCTTTACAAGGGTTCAATCAGGAATATGTAAAGAAATAAATAGTAGATGTAAAAGAGTTTCAAAGTAACTACTTAAATACTTAAAAAATAAGTGATGTACTTAGATGCAGTGGTGACTAAATGATAAGTGTTAGATGGATGGCTCCTATTAGACAGTCCTAACCGATGCCTTGAATAGAGAAAACAAGTAGGTGCAGTTAGTTCTCAAGATCTTGGTTCTTAATCTAGATTGACTTATGAAAAATAATAGTAAGTTAAGATGTTGAAATTTTAATTCCAAAAGCCTATATGTAAATAAGAATGAGTTTTCTTAATTTTTGTTGACCTGAACATTAGTTTGGAATTTAGCTTATATAACTGACGTCGGTGATCCCGTCGACATCGATCATGGTTTGACCAATGTCAATGGAATAAGAATAGGTAAAATTACTATCTTTAGCCTATTTTTTATTATTTCTCATGCCAAGTGTGGTATCCATTACAAAATGGTAGAAATAGGAGGTTAAGAAGGATGTAGTTGATTAGGAACTCATTCTTGAGGTGAGAATAAGTCATGGGTAGTTAGGATAAGGGGACTAAGTCTTGAGGTAATTCATTAGGTGAGAATTAGTCTTAGGATGAGGTGGATAGGTAAGGTGGCATAAGGGTTTTTAATTAACTTAATTAAATATTTTGGATTAGCTAAATGTGTGAGGGGTAAAAGCATGGGTTAGGGAGGCTAATTATTATTATTGAAAAGGGGATCAAGGGGGGTTTTGACATAGGGATTTACACATGTGTGTGACATAATTTTGGTCTCTACATTTTCCCCTTAGTATCTTATAATTTTCATGGATAAGTTTTCAAGAAAAAAATAGGAGTTAGATTCTCTAGGTATTGGATGAGGTATCCCCCCTCAAAATGAGAATCAATGGAGGAGAAACTGAAATCAGGTGCTAGTTTGATAAGAAGTGAATTATGTGAGTGGAGGAGAACATTGTATCATAGCTTTTATGTATACTACTATAAGTTATAGTCTATAAAATCAAGAACATTTAAGGTTGAGGAGGACTTAGATAGAAATAACCAAAGCACAACTTGTAAGTAATAGTTGATAAGGTCAAAATAATCAAAGTTATAGCTCCAATGGTCTATATTGCTAGGTATCTGAGGTTAAAAGTGCACTTAGGAAACACAAAAGGTTATAGGTGATAGGAAAAGCTTTCTTACCATCCAAAACACCTAGTATACATGCATGTGTACAATAGGCAACTATAGTGGAATAACATAAGTGGTCCAGATAAGCAATATAAGGTTGGTGTAAAAGGGTAAATGGGAAAGGAGATATTTGTGATCTCTAGTTGAAGTCACTATGGGTGGAGATTTAAGTTATCTCCAAGGGTGGTTATCATGGTTAAGGAGATATATGTGATCTCTAGGTTGGTTTTCATGATTATGGAGATATACATGATCTCCAAGTTAGTTTCCCTTGATTAGGGGTAGAGTCTAAAGGATTGTGGGTGTGGGTGGAAACTCTAATGCAATGGTGCTAACATTGGTGAATTCATTGATGTCTATAGCAAATAGTACTGAAATAAATGGCTCAGGGTAAGGTTGTCAACATTAGTAAGAAAAAGTGATAATGTCAGTGGATTATGTCAAGGATGTTGATGTTAGCAGGAGACCAAACCCAATAAAAAAGGATTTAACAGCCCACCAAAGCTCATTTACAACATTTGATTAGAGATAAAAAAATCTCTAAGTGTGAGTGAGATAGTAGAGCTAGGATGGGACCCAGTGGGAGGCATGCCACCACAAGATCTAGCTATACTAGCTTAGAGGAGATGGAGAGATGAGGTAAGATCCTTTATAATTTAGTTTTGAATGTGAGTTGGTTAATTTTATTCTTATAGGCTAAATGTAAAGGCTGGGAAAAAAGAAATGTGTTGAGGGGGGTAGAAAATGGGGTAGGGTAGCTTTAGGTAAATTTGGGAGGGATTTAGGGTAGGTTTTTAGGGATGTTGGGAGATAGGTCATTCATTCCTAGGGCTAAACCAATCACCAAAATTGATAGGGTCCATCAATGTCGGTGGACATGGTGCTAATATTGGTAGGTTTTTGTTGATGTTGGCTAATATCAAGCACTAATGTCAGCATATAAAACTGACATTGATGACTATGAAAAACCCAAAATAGAAGAAAAGGTCAATTTGGATCCATAAGTTAAGTAGTCAACTAGCCTAATGGTTGAGCTAGCCTTAGAAGACCCCATGTCATCTGAGTGCTACCTATATGGCCTGGTTGAGGGCCTTAGGCCAATATAGTTTTCCCAGTGTGTAAGGAAAAAGATCTAAGGTATGGTTAAAAGTGTGTTAAGGGAAATGGGTAAAAAAGGTAGGTTAAAATAGGTTAGGAGACCTAGGGCTTAAAAGATAGGTCATAGGGTCTAAGGTTAAGGATGCAAGCCATGAGACTTAGAGTTGTGATAGGTAGTTGGGCCTAGGGTGGAGAGAGAGGTAGTGAAGCCTAGGGTAGAGAGGGGAGAGTAGGTTAGATAGTTAGGTGGGTATATGGCTGAGTTAACCTCAAAAGACCCCATGTTGACTGAGTGATACCTACATAGCCTAGTGGAGGGCCTTAGACCAATGTAGTTCTCATAGAGTGAAGGGAAAAAGGTGATGATAGGTTATATTATAAATTATGTGACTTAATTTATGTGTGTATAGATTCAAGCTAGGATGGAGTTGATGCTCCAAGATCACCTACTGACCCTACTAACATAGATGAGGAGGAATGTCACCCTAGATGAGTGGGAGTACATGGTAGGCATAGGTTTAGGTGGAGTAAAATGCTATTGTAGAGTTACATGAGATGTGAGTTTGATGATAGCATTGATTAAGATGTGGGATCACACCACCAACACCTTCCATCTACCGACTAGAGAATTGATAGTGACCCAAGAGGATGTATATAGGATTTTATAGTTACCAATCTAGGGTGAGGAGATCTTCTCATGTTTGAGAGAGGATCATGATATTCACATGGTGGCATTATTTAGAGATAATGTTAGTGAGGTGACCAACCACTCAGTGAGCTTTTCCTATGAGCCATTGTATATTGTAGATGAGGAGCAACATCAACTAAGTATCTTGATGATGATAGGGATTATAGTGTATGCACTATTGGATGTAGATGGTGGGAGATTTCCTATTACATTTATAGGTGTTTTGGCATAGATTGTTGAGTAGTGGATTGTATTTTCATGGGGACAAGTGTTTCTAGCATAGTTATATAGAGAGCTATAGGGGTTTAGACTATGACAATGATATAGTTTATGTGTCAAGGATTTAATCCACTATTGGGCATATGAGTATATCATGGTGACATGACCATTGGGTTTACCTACCATGATTTTAGTTAGTTTCAAGGTTGGATTTAGATAGTGGAGAGATGGTATGGCCCAGACCCAAGTAGATGGTATAGTGCATGATATTGATTATTATAGGTGCATGATAGAGGGATTGATCCCTATAGAAATTTTATGGAGACCTTACTTGACATACCCTACATTCAAAAGATAGGCATAGTAGCTTTTTGGATTATAAATCTCATTATGGGTTAGAGGGAGATGAGCCAGTGAGTTGGAGATGGTACCCATGACACGAGTTAGGTGGTAGTTTGGTCTACTATATGATGTGACATCTACCTTCCCTTGATATAAGATGGATGATATAGAGGCTCCCCTACCCTTGCTATAGGAGACAGATGGGTTAGATTTTGAGGAGTTACCAGTAGGGCTGAGTGTAGTAGATCTGGGATGCATAGTGACATATCTTGCTTGGTAGATAGGTTTGCATCTTGTGATTGAGGTGTAGAGTAAAATTTTGCCCTATGTTTCATTTTATTTTTTAGTCATGCACCACAAAATTTTGCCTTTGCATACTGTGGTCTGAGATGGTGAAGTTTTGAAATAGAGCATGCACTCTATTTTCCTTTTTGATTCATTTTATCTAAGTGTTGGAGTAAAGCAGAAGCTGATAAGTATCATCGTCTAAGGCATCCTTCTCAGTAGAAACTGCCAAGTGTCATCATCTAAGGCACCTTTTATATGTTCTGTGAGTTGGTCATAATGTGCCATGTATCTCATAGTGACTCAACAGAATGTGCCAAGTGTCAACATCTGTAGTTACATATTGGCATCCACATTTCATCTCTTTTCAATGGAAGGTTTCAAAAGCTAAGTATCAAAATTAGGTAGAACGTGCCAAGTGGCAGTTGCAGAAGGTCCCAATTTTGCTTTTCTAAAAGTGACAGAAGCTACCACATACTCTAGCAAAAGAAAGTGGAAGCCACCACGTGTCACAGTCTGAATTATCTTTATCTTTGCTTTGATGATATAGCAAAGACTGTGGTGGGTCCCAAGTTTGGTGTTTGAAGCAAGTGAAAGCTACCAGGTGTCGCTGTCTATGTAAATGTGAAATGAGACCCATTTTGTTTCTATGATATAAATAGAGTAAAGTGGAAATCACCATGTGTCATCTTCTGTAGGTTTTTAAAATGTCACTAACAGAAGTGGAGACCACCACATAACCCCAAAAGAATAAAGAGGAGATTTCCACGTATCTTTGAATGAAGCAGCGGAGTTTGCCACCTATCCCTATGCCCCTTTTCAAAGTTGATTGGGTAAGAAATGCTATGAATCTTATTTTCTTTTAAGCTATTGAAGTTTTGAGGAAGTGGAATAGTGACAAGTGTCAAAGGTAAACATGGCTGAACAAAGACACAAAAGAGTATAAAGTTATGCGGAAAGTGCCGCATGTCTTCAATAGGTGCTATGGAACATGACAAGTGTCATCCTCTGGTGTTTCCTAAAGATTTTCAAGGAATTGGTTAAGTGTTACATAGCATTCAAGAGAAGGGAACGTCCTAAAATTTGTTACAACCAATGAACTGTTAGAAGACAAAGCATTTCAGAATCTATAAGATATCTTCTATTAGACATGTTCAGTTAGGGAAGATTTGATTTGGGTTATTATATTGAGAACAAGTGGATAATCTGGAATGAATCCAATGCTATAAATAAGGGTGCAGAGGTCACCAAGAAGGGGGAGGAATCAATTATAGCCATTATTAGAGAGAATTATTGTAAAGAGTCTCGATTTTCTAGAGCTTGTGATTAAGTAATATCATTTGCTTTTGTCTCATTTTCTTGAGTTGAAAGGTTTATATAATTGTACATGTTTCTACACCTTTTGTATGACTAGAAGATTCAAATAAGAAGATTGAACCCTATGCCTTTATTGATATTATCTGTGTCATTTGCAAAAGTAGTCTAGACTATAGATTTTCTAGAACTATGATTAGGAATGTCATTTGCTTTTGTCTCATTTTCTTGAGTTGGAAGGTTTACATAATTGTACATGTTTCTATGCCTCTATGGGGATGTGCCTGAGATATAATCTATGGGAATTTATCCCATATCTTGAAACTTCCCATTATTTTTTATTAGAATCAAGCACAATTTTAAATCATCAATAGTTTTTGGCATGCCCAATGGGATGAATCTTTCAAGGAGTTGAAGAATTTTTGGTGTGTTCTTTGGCCAACCAGCCTTTAAAGGTTTTTATTTTATCAACACCAATGATGACTTTGAGTTGAATCAGCCGATTAAGCAGTTTTGGTATCATCAAAAAATCACCATTTGGTATGTATAATTCTATTACTCAGAGCTATGGGTCTTATGCCCCTTATATATTTTTAATCAGGATCAGGTTGCTCATGGAATCACATCAAGAAATAATGATGCATATGGTTATAATTTTTTCCCTTCACAGGTTTGATATGACCAGCCTCAGCCCTGTCATGAGCCATATTAGTCGTATGCCTAGTCTCCCCAATATGTCACATCCCATGCTCAACCTAATCTCATTTCTAGCTTCAAAAAAACATTATTGGGATATAAAAAATATGTATTGGACTTTGACAACAAAAGGGGATGTGGCCAAGAAATTCCTAATCATGTCATCCATCAAGTAAGAAATGTAGTAGATCTGATTAAAAGTGAATAGGATCCCATTGATAGAGCAAATTGGAAAAGACTTACATATGAGATGTTGGATGTGTGTGGCTTGATTGCATTTTTAGAAGAGAAGCTGAGCATTCATGAGAGATAGTCTTACCAAGTCTATCAACCTACATATCCACTGCCACAAGTTTCATATCAGATATATGTAGCCCCTGCTCATGAGCCAAGTCGAACCTATCAAGGTCCTTTCCCCAATAATGTTGAGTCTCTAAACCCTCACTTTCCCCCTCAAGTCCCTCTTACCCTTCCTCAAGAAGCTTCTTGTTTTTCATCACAGCCTTCATGCACTCCCCACTTCTATGATGATTATTATGAGCTCCAAGAAAGACTCTTTCAATAAAATCTAGCTAAGCAAGTTGAGGAATTAGAGGCAAAGATGAGATTACTTAGAGAAAGAGAGAGAGAGAGAGAGAGCTTTCAGACTTGAGAGAGGAGCCTACACCAAAAAATACTTCTTTTACCAATCCTCAGATCTCTCAACATGATGTCCAAATTCCAAGTTGGAAGAGGGAAAATCATGAACTAGCTAGGGATCTTGAAGAAGATAAAATTGATACCTCTTCCCAAGGGAAAAATTCAGGTCATAAGGTCATGAGTTGGAAACAAACAATGGAATCATGGGGTGGTAATAAGGAGGAGAAAGGTTTTGCTCAAAGCCTTGAAGATGCTGAGGCTGCTCTCACTCATGATGATGATCAAGTAGAAGATCCTACATTTAAACACACCTCATCTACATCCCTCCAAGATAGCTATCAAGATACATCTAATATAGATGAAGTGATGTACAAATGGAAAGAAGAGAATCATTCAATTCCAGCTCAAGAATTATCTCCTCTTTTACATATGTATAATCATCAGTCTTCTTCTTTATCACTTTTCAAAGAGGAATATATTTTGGAGGAAGAAAATAAGTATGTAGAGGAGTATGCTCAGTTCATGGCTAGTCAAGAAGATTTCATGAGTGTAGATGAGGAGGAAATCACCATAAGTACACCCTTTGATGAACTAGAGGACAAGTCACAAGCTTTTGATTCTATCTCTGATGAAAAAGAGATAATTTTTTATCATGTTTTGAATGACTTGTTTGAATTCATTGGGGGCAAGTTACACTATTCTTCAAGAAGGTTGTGAGCTGGCTTCAGGTTGAAAAGATAGCATTAAGACCCAGATAAGTATGCAGAGGGGATGCAAGCTTTCAGACTTATCCTTTCAAGAGGTTAAAGTCATCAAGGAGGATGATGATGAAATGAAACCCGAGAATGAAATTGATCATGTTTTGAATGACTTGTTTGAAGTCATTAGGGTAGGTTACACTATTCTTGAAGAAGGCTGTGAGCTGCCTTTAGGTGGATAAGGAAGCATTGAGATTCAAATAAGTATGCAGAGGGGATGCAAGCTTTCAGACTTATCCTTTCAAGAGGTTGAAGTCATCAAGGAACATGATCATGCAATGGAACCCAAGCATGAGGTAGAAGGAGATAATCCAAAAGATGATGTATATCAAAAGACACAAAGTGAAGAACCAATAGCCATTGATTTATTGATGAGACATGATAGCATGAAGGACCAGCATTTGACAAACTTTCAAGAACAAGAAGAGTATGTATATGTTGGGGACATGTTTGACTTTGATTCACTCAGATGCAGGCTAATCAAGGTGGCAAGTAGGATGAGCAAGTCACCAGAGCTCCATCCCATTTATCCATTTGTCTTGCACCATAAGTCTTCTCACCATAAAGGAAACTTTAGAAATTTTCCTTTTGATTCAGGAGGGAGGCAAATATACCTAGTTAGATGTATATAGTTATTTCCCTTTTCTGTATTGCTTTTGTTTTCTCATTTTTTCTTTCCTACTCTTTCTTTTAAATAAGTGTTCTTTGAGCACTTGGTCATGGCTCAGAATCTTTTCAAAATAAGTAAGACTCTCGACACATTAAGTCTCTCTCAAATCTACATAATTCCTCAGATGTGTTTGATTCATCAGTACTAGAAGTGAAAGCTATTTTGATCCAGCCTAAATTCCAATTGAAGGTTGTAGTTCATATTTTGCAAAGTTTTCGTACAAGGATATCATTAACCTTGATTTAGCTTTTCAAGAGTTGCAAAATAAGTAGGGGCTATTTGATGCCAAATGGTCTGTTCATTAGATGGCCTTACTAAATTTTTGATTGTTTCCACAATTTTGATCTAGTGGGAGTTGTGGTTTCTTTTTTGAGCAGGCCCAAAAGTCTTCGGGGTCGCTAGTAACTATAGAGTTAAAATTTACCCTACGTTTCATTCTATTTTTCAATCACGTGCCACAAAATTTTACCTTTGCATACTATGGTCTGAGATGGTAGAGTATTAAAATAGATCATGAACTCTATTTTCCTTTTTTATTCATTTTGTCTAAGTGTTGGAGTAAAGCAAAAGCTGACAAGTGTCATCATCTGAGGCATCCTTCTCAGTAGAAACTACCAAGTGTCATCATCCAAGGCACCTTTTATATGTTCTGTGAGTTGGTCAGAATGTGCCATGTATCTCATAATGACTCAATAGAATGCACCAAGTGTCAACATCCATGGTTACATATCGGCATCCACATTTCATCTCTTTTTAGTGGAAGGTTTCAAAAGCTAAGTATCAAAATCAAGTAGAATGCACCAAGTGGTAGTCGTAAAAGGTCCCAGTTTTGCTTTTCTAAAAGTGATAGAAGCTACCACATACTCTAGCAAAAGAAAGTAGAAATCACCATGTGTCGCAATTTGAATTATCTTCATCTTTGCTTCACTGATATAGCAAAGACTGTGGTGGGTCCCAAGTTTGGTGTTTGAAGCAAGCGAAAGCTACCAAGTTTCACTATCCATGTAAATGTGAAATGAGACCCATTTTATTTCTATGATATAAATAGAGTAAAGTGGAAATCACCATGTGTTGTCTTCCACAGGTTTCTAAAAGGTTACTAACAGAAGCAGAGACCACCACATAACCCCAGAAGAATAAAGAGGAGATTGCCACGTATCTTTGAATGAAGTAGCAGAGTTTGCCACCTATCCCTATGCCCCTTTTCAAAGTTGCTCAGGTAAGAAATGCCATGAATCTTGTTTTATTTTAAGCTATTAAAGTTTTAAGGAAGTGGATAGTGACAAGTGTCAAAGGTAGAACATGGCTGAACAAAGACACAAAAGAGTATAAAGTTATGTGAAAAGTGTTGCGTGTCTTCAATAGGTGCTACAAAACACAACAAGTGTCATCCTCTGGTGTTTCCTATAGATTTTCAAGGAATTGGTTAAGTTTTACATAGCATTCAAGAGAAGGGAAAGTCCTACAATCTATTATAGCCAATGAACTATCAAAAGATGAAGCATTTTAGAATCTATAAGATATCTTTTATTAGACACGTTTAGTTAGGGAAGATTTGATTTGGGCTGTTAGATCGAGAATAAGCAGACAATCTAGAATGAATTTGAGGCTATAAATAAGGGTGTAGAGGTCACCAAGAAGGGGGAGGAATCAATTATAGCCATTATCAAAGAGAAATTTTGAGAGAGAATTATTGTAAAGAGTCTAGATTTTCTAGAGCTTGTGATTAAGTAATATCATTTGCTTTTGTCTTGTTTTCTTGAGTTGAAAGGTTTATATAATTATACATGTTTCTATGCCTTTTATATGACTAGAAGATTCAAATAAGAAGATTGAACCCTATGCCTTTGTTGATATTATCTATGTCATTTGCAAAAGTAGTCTAGACTGTAGATTTTCTAGTATTGTGATTAGGAATGTCATTTGCTTTTGTCTCATTTTCTTGAGTTGGAAGGTTTACATAACTGTACATGTTTCTATGCCTCTTATGTGATTGGAAAATTTAAATAAGAAGATTGAACCCTATGCCTTTGTTGACATTTTCTATATCTTAGCAAAAGAAGTATATGCTATGAGCCTCTATTTCTATTATTTCAATCTTTTACATTGATCATGCACTTGTTTGCTCTTAAATGTAAATGAATCCTACATATAGTCTCATTGTGCTAAGGATTAAGGTCAAATTACATCTCAGGTGCATCACCATAGATTATATTTTCTTTCTTACATTGTGTTTTTGATTTAAATTCCTATCCCTTTTCCCAGTATCTACTCGATTTAAAGAAGAGCCAGCTTCTCTAAAATTTGGAGGTTGTTTCAAGATGCAAGTCCCATATCTTGAAATTTCCCATTGTTGTTGATTAGAATCAAGCACAATTTTAAATCATCAACGTGAGGTCAAGAGGCCACCACCAGATTTATAGGGTTAAGTGAGAGAGAGAGAGAGAGAGAGAGAGAGAGAGAGAGAGAGATGTAGTCATATAGGCCCATGATGTAGTAGTGTAGTCTCGAGATATGGTAGTGCAAGCTTGAGATGTAGCTATCTATTATAATTTTATGAGGGAAACCAAAATGATAGATGATGTGATGGTTGATAAAGTCAATAGTTTTGTCAACCTTAGTGGAGATGAGAGGAATAAACTCAACCCACATGGTGAATTATTTAGTGGTAGTAATGATAGAATGATGACAAAGTGATAAATGAGGGTTAATCTCCTTGATTAGATCCAAGCCCCATTGGGAGAAGGGCCAAAAGTCTTTGGTGACTTGTAATACATGACTCAAAATGTGAATGAGGTTAGCATGTTTTTGATATTTAACACAATGCCAAATGTAATCAACATAGTCTTGATGGAGTATTGGCCAATAATAGCTGAGTTGAAAGATACACTTGGTAACTGTGTGACCATTGAAATGTCCACCATAAATCCCATCATGAAATTCTTTAATAGCAAAGGTAGTCTCAGTAATAGTGAGGCATCTAAGGAGGAACCATTAAAACCTCACTTATAGATAAGTCCCCCTAGTATAGTGTAATGAGTGGTACATTTTATGAAGGCACATCTCTTATTATTAGAGAGATCAGAAGGGGTAATAGAAAAATAAAGATAATCTGCAAGTTGCTTATACCACAAGTCATGTGGGTTGAATGTTACATTTCTAACAAAGAGGATGTTGGTTGATACATAGGAGGGTAATGTTAAGTGATGCATGATGAGATATATTCTCAAGGAAGAGGATGAAGAGGGTATGTGTGAATTAAGTGAAGCCATTATGTTAGCAAACTTATTTGTAGATCAAGGAATAGTTTATAAAAGATAATATTCAAATGATCCCAATAGCGTATCTACATGATGTTTATACCACTACAATTTTTTTTTGCATAGGTATGAACCATTAACTTGATTAACCACTAGCTGAGAATCACCAAAAATGGTTATGGACTCGATACCCAAGAAGAGATATGTTTAAAGCCCTAAGATCAAAGATTCATATTTGGCCATATTGTTCATACATTCAACATCTAGTTTAAATGTAAAAGGAATAGGCTCACCATCTAGAGGAATAAGAATGACCCCTATACCCCTACCATATTGACATTTAGATCCATTAAAGAACATCATCATTTGATAGGAGATGTCATCAGTGGATAGCATTGTGATGGATTCATCAAGGGATTTGAGGTTTGAAGGTTGGTTGTCAGGTAAAGGGGTGGTAGCTAATTAGTCAATGATTGTTTTCCCTTTGATAGACTTTTGTTGAATAAAATCTAAGTCAAATTCATCAAGGAGCATGAGTAATTGAGTTACATGTTGGTTTTGATATGGCTTGGAATGCATGTATTTGAGGGGATCAATATGGGTGACCATGTAGGTTTTGTGATTTAGGACATAATGGTGGAGCTTTAAGTCTTAAAATACCAATACGAGGCAAAGTTTTTTGGTATGGGTATATCAAGTCTCATAATAAATAAGTGTATGGCTTATATAGTAAACCACCTATTCTTGATGGTCATCATCTTGATGTGCAATCATAGCACCCCGAGAATGATCTATTGTAGAGATATAAAGGTAGAAAGGTTGATTTTCCTTAGGTGGAATAAGAACTGGTGGGGAAAGGACATATTTTTTGAGTGCATCAAAAGCTTCCTATCAATATATATTCCAATCTAAGGAGACATCCTTTTTGAGGAGATGGTGAAAGGGTTGGTAATTATCTAACAACTAGGAGATAAAGCGATAGAGTGACTAAAGTTTGCATTGAAGATTACATAGTTGTTTGATATTAGTAGGTAGATGCATCTCTAGTAATGCTCTAACCTTAGTAGGGTTGACTTCAATACCATGGAGAGAAATGATAAAACCTAAGAGCTTACCAGAAAGAACACCAAAGACACATTTCTTTGGGTTTAGTCAAACATTATATTAAAAGAGATGAGTAAATATGATTTTGAGAATCATCAAGTGATCTTAGAAAAGTTTAAACTTTCTAAGTAAGTCATCCATGTAATCTTCCATAATTTTGTGTAGGAGATCATAGAAGATGTAAGTCATAGCACATTGGTAGGTGGCACCAACATTATTTAGACCAAAAGCCATGACCTAATAATAGAAATTCCCCCATGGGGTAATGAAGGTTATCCTATATTGATCCTCAGGAGTAACTAAGATTTGATTATATCTAGAGAACTCATCCAAAAGTGAGATCATCTCATGACCAGCTATTAGATCAATAATTTGGTCGATACTTGGTAATGAGAAGTCATTTTTTGGACAAGCAAGGTTTAAGTCATGATAGTTGGTACAAATGTGGATTCCCCTAATCACTTTTGTGATAGGAACAATATTAGAAATATATTTTGGGTAGTTTATGGGTTAGATAAATTTAATAGAAAGGAGGTATTAGAGCTCTTCTTTGATAAGGAGAGCAATATGAGAATGCATCTTGTGAAGATTTTACTTAATAGGTTTAACATCTTGATTGGTGATAATGTTATGGGTGATGATAGAGGGGTCAATACCAAGCATGTCATTATAAGACTCGGTGAAGGCTTTGCTATGGGTATTAAGAAATGTGGCATAATCAAATTACTCAAAGGATTTCAAAGATTGGCCAATCTTGAGGATGTAGGGGTTATTGTGAGAGGGTAAAATGATGTCAATGGTTGATTCATTTAACATAGCTTGTGTTTTACATGGGAGTGATTATTAGATATAGGAATCATTTGCACCCATGTATGTGATAATATCATCATCATCTTGAAATTGGATAGTGTTAATAGTGGGAGAGTCTTCATCAATTATTTCAAGATGAATGAGAGGAAGGGACCTTATTTCCTTACCCTGGTGATAAGTGAGAGGCCCAAATGGATGGCATTTATTAAAAAAAAAATAATAGGTATAGGTACCTATGATTCGATAGGTGATGGTGGAGAAGAAGGTGGAGAAGGAGAGACTAGATCTTCAATAATTGGTACCTGAGAAGTTTTAGTGAGTTTATTTGGTTTGTCATAACCCACTCCATGCCTCTTTTTGGAATTTTCAATGTTTTTTCTAGTGGGATATTCAATGGGCATATGGACACCTTAATCGTAACAACCCAAACCAAATCCTTTCTAGGCATACCTATAAAGATAGGTGTGAGTGAATCTAGGCTTGCTTAGGAAAGAGAAGTCATAGGTAAATGGTTGTGGCAAAGAAGAGGATTTTTGATAGTGGGAGCCTAATCAATTCCCCCATATGTGAAAGTATTTCAAAGGTTAGGGGGGCCATAAGGGATGACCGTCCCAATGTGGGGATCATAATTTGGGTGTATGTGAAGTTTTCCATACTCTTATGGAGTATATAACATGTTGAGCATCAACAAATGATATTCTTCAAGTGACAAATGTTTAAACATTTCCTACATGGGATCCTTGTCAGGAATTTATGTTGTCAGTATTTCTGTAACTGGAGTAGTAGAGATTGTGGAAGCTTCAAAATTATCATGGGCAGAAGATGATGTATTTAATGGAATGAAAACATCATTAGGACTATAAGTCATGTTGCACATTTTAAATGGATGTGGGTTAGTGGATATAACATGCACTTACCCATCATGCTCAAACTTGACACAACAGTGCAAAGTTGAGGGCACACATGCCATAACACGTATCCAAGGTCATCTAAGTAGTATGTCATATTGGAACTCTCCTTATACAACATAAAAGAGATCATAAATTGTGTGGGGACCTACATAGATATGTAAAATAATAGTGCCCACCATAGTATCTATGGTATCATTAAAGGAGTGGAGTACCGTGTTAGTTTGAGACATGCAATTGTCAAGAAGAGCTAGTTATTTGTAGGCATGGGTGTAAATAATATTAATACTAGCTCTCCCATTGATCATGACTCTCTTGACATGATTTTGATCAATATATGAGGTAATAGAAAGTGAAGAATCTTAATCTTTAGGGTGTTGAAGTGGAATTTCTAAATTACTGAAGGAAATTAGGGAGATGAAATTAAGAGAGCTAACCAAAACTACAAGAGGTTTGGGATCATTAGGTTGTACCTCAACTAATTACATGGCACTAATAAAAGATTGATGGTATTGGGGTAAGTTTTAGACTAACTCATACAAGACATTTTCATAGGAGTTTAGTGAAGCTATTTCACCATCGAGCTTTGAATAACGTCCAAAGATGTTAGTTTTGGGACCCCTAAGATGGAAACCTTGGGATTCAAAGGAGGAGTGTCTTTAGAAAAAGGATGAGCCTAAGGAGAAATGAATTTTTCCTTACCTTTATCCTTTTGGTTTTATGACCACATGGCCACATTAACTATGTTGATCTTAAATATAGGTGAAGGAGGTGGTAAAGGGGGTATGACCATATCTTTGGGTTTGAATTTAGGTGGAATAATAAAAGGCATTTGGATGCTAGAGGTGGAATAATAGGAAGGTTAATAAGAGTATCAAAAAAGAGAGTGTTGACATCAAAGTATTGTTGAATGACTATTATGAGGGATTTACAACTCTCAATATCGTGTCCAGGTGAATGATGATATAGACACGCTTGTGTATCATTAAACCAAGATGGCTTCATTTCAAGAGGACTATAAGGCTGAATGGGAGGAAGAGTTATTACAGAAGATTGCAATAAATAATGTAGGAAAAATCTCTCAAAGCCTATGGGTGGGATCACACTTGTTGTGGTAATAAGAGTGGACACCTTCTTTTGTTTAGGAGTCACAGGGGTGATTTTTCATGGTGCCTTGTTTGGTGGTGGTGGAGTTACATTTTTTGCTGACACTTTCTTAGTGTTAGGTATCATGGTGTCAAATGTGAAAGGCCTACTAGGTGGAAAAGGTAGTAGTGGAGGTAACTTGGTCTTTTGTTTTGCTTGGATTAGTTATACTTCAACTAAAGTAGAGGGGTGTGGTACCAAAATTGATGGTAAAGTTGAGGGTTGAAGAGGGAAGGATCGATGAGATCTAGGAAGCTTAACATTGACATTTTTATATAGTTTAAGCTATAAAACTCCAACTTGTGGTTAGAAAATTAGATCTAATTTCTCCTATGGGTGAATTAGATTACAGATGGGGAAAATGCCTAAAGGCTTGATCAACTTTAATGTGGTAAATGCCTATGAGAGTGAGGGTTCTAACATAGATGGATGAAATTCTAGTGATTTGTGTGAAGAAGCTCTCAGTTTGTCAAAGACCTTGGGGTAAATGGTAGTGAGAGGGTTGGTAGTAAAGTTTGACACTCATTGTGTCTGATAAGAAGTTTTAAGTTGGTCCCAAAATACCACATGATCTAGCTTTGTGGAGTCAAGAAATTCTAGACTTTTTACCAACCATGAGAAGGGTTTAGATGAAGCTGATGTATGCCTTATGTTTATATCTTTAGAAAGATGAGATGTTTGATAAAGAGGGAAATTATTGGTCTCTACTACTTTAGGCCAAAGATGAGAAAGAGCTGCATTAGGGTCTTCTTAGATAAAGATAGGAGAAGAGGCATGGTCTTCCATGGGTGGAAGAGAGGTAGGTAAAGAGGGTTCCTAAAGGGGTAGAGCATATGTATACTTGCTCCCTCAACATGTGGGTGAGGAATAGGTAAAGTATGATCCTCCATAGGTAAAATAATTGGTAAAAGTGGTAGAATTGGAGTAGGCACATTAGATATCTCATCTAATTTAGGAGTGGATAACACTGACTCTTTGAGATGCAAAGGTGGAGTGGATGGGGTACTAATCTCTATCAGTAGAGGAGAGGTAGGTGAAGAAGGTTCCTTAAGAGGGTATAACACAATAATGATGTTCCCTTCAACATGTGGCTATTGAATGGGTAAGGCATGGTCTTCAAGTGGTAAGAGGATAGGTAATATCAGTGAAAATGGAACTAGTAATATAGGCTCCTCTAGTGGCAAAATGAGTGGTAAAGGAGGCTCTTCCTCATGTGGGAGTGGAATAGGTGAAATAGGCTCTTCTACCTAGGAAATAATAATGGGGAAAATAAATGCTATTGATTATGGGGGAAAAGTCGATAAAATGGGTGCCTCTTATTGTGGGAGAGGTTGAACTAGAGGTAAAGTAAAGACCATATTAACTGTATGGATATTATGATCACATGAGTTAGTCATGGTCTGAACAATATTTTGATTGGGTGAATGGTTAGGAAAAGGATATTTGAACACATCTATATTTTTATTAGTGAATGCATTAGGATTATCCAAGATGAGGTCACCCCTATCAAGCATGTCTTGAAAAATGTTCTTGAATGTCTTACAGTTATTATAATTGTGGTATTTAACTTGATGGTAGCTGCAAAACTCATCCTCCTTGTACCAAGTTGGAAAAGGATGGGAGGGGTCAAAATGTATAGGAGGTTTGATTTGAGAAAGGTTTATGACACCTTGTTATAATAGTTTTTCCACAATGGATGTATATGACTCCCCAATGGGAGTGTATTGTTTTTGTTTATATCATTTTTGGAATTTCTTGGTTGGATTTTGAGAAGTCGAGATATTAGATTTGTTTGTGGTTGTAGAAGAAGATGATTTAATGACCACTACATTAGTGGAGCATTTATATTTTTGGTTAGAAGGAGAAGTTTTTGAAGAGGAGTCATTTGATTTGAAATTGGCATTCTTATTATGCAACTTGACTTTACCTTCGTCTATAGCCCAAATCTCAAGTTTTTGTGCCATTGTAAAGGCCTCATCAAATGTGCAAAAAATTTGTACTCAGAGTGTGGATGAAATGTGATTATCACATGCCCTTGAGAAGAGATCAATAAGCTCAGGTTGGGATAATGAGAAGGAGAGTTAATTGATCAAGCCTCTCCAATAAGTGACAAAATCTATGATAGACTCATCATCAAATTGTCTAATAGAATAAAGTATATAATAGAAACCTTTTTAGAAATTTTAATAGAGAAATGGTCTAGGAATATTTGTGTGAGTTGGGTAAATGAGAAAATGGAGTGATAAAGTATAGAGCTATACCAATCCAGGGTATCACCCAAAAAATACACAGGGAAAGTGTAAAGTAGTAATGATTCATCGTGCCCTATTAAATAACAAGCATGTATAAATGCTTGCAAATGATATTATGGGTCCTCTTTACTTTGGAAATGAGTAAATTTAGGGAGTTCCAATTGGATTGGATAAGGGTAAATAGGCACAGAAGGATGGATGGGTTCATTGCATATCTGATCATAAGATAACACATTCTTTAAACTAGAAATGGATGTCTCTATATTAGACATCTTATCCATCAGCATCTTAATGAGGTTTGGAGGGGGAGTAGTCTGGGAGATACACACTAAGTTATAAGGAACTTGATAGGAAGTAAAGGTAGTGCATGAAATAGCTTAAAGATAATGAGTCACAGGCTAGGGGTGGAAAGAAAATGGGTTTGTCCCATTGGGTTATAGACTATGATTTGGTTGGATGTTTTTATTATAGGTTGGCTTATTGGCATGATTAGAATACATGAAGGGTTAGTCATAACTAAGGTAATTATAGGTGTGAGATTAGATGGAATAAGTACCACCAAATTCTAAAATGGGGTGTGACTTGATTGAATTGCTTGTGGTTATGAAAGTAGGGAAGTCACACTAGGGTTTAGGTTGGATTGGGTAATTAGTGATGCTAAACTTTGGGCATTATTTATGGTTGGGTTACTTATCAAAGTGGTGGTTTGAGTAACCATAGGTAAAATAGTAGAGATAGTTAGAACTAAATTTGTCTCCATTAGAGAGGTTGGCATACCATAAATTAGGTCACTTGAAGAATTACAAGTTTGGCTCATGGCAAGATAATGTTGAAGGGCCGCCACATTATGATCAAGAAATTTAGAAAATCTTGATCTCCTTCAGGCACAATGGGAATTTGGTTAGGGCTTTGAGTATGCTCTGTATCTGAAGTATGCTCCATGATAGAGTCAATTGAAAGATAGGAAGGTAGAAGTGGTTACCGACTTACATAATTGGCAAGAATTTTAGCTTGAGCTCTCATCAATACAATCCAAGAAGTATAAATAGTCTTAATACTTTGTATTAATGATAGAATAAGGAAAAACTAGGTTTGGTTGTAAGTGGGTTGTTTTAGGTTGTTATTTTGAGTAAATTAAAATTACATAGTCATCGATGTCGATCACTTGATCGATGTGGGTAGTAAATATTTACTGACATCAGTAGGATTAACTTATGTTAGTAGCTAAAGTCTGTAGATGTTAGTGTACTTAATTGATGTTGATCACTATTATATCTTGAGAGGTGGAAAATTTAACATTTTTAGAAACCCAAAGCTAGAATCTATGTAAAATAGAGGATGCAAGAGGTTTGTGCAAGAAGGAAAAATACTTAGAAAACCTGATATAATAGGTTATACAAATTGAGTATTACAAATAGTGTTGATTTTGTGAATCAATGGAAAAGCATCCTTACCAACTCCAAAATATAGAAAGTAATATAAAAGTAGAAAAAGAACATACAACCACTAATTATTAACTCCTAGATATTAATTTTAGTCTCATGTTGGCTTATGACTTAATCAGATAGTGAGAAGAAAATTTGGCTATCAAAGGTACTACAAAGCAATCTAGAGCTAGTTTCAAGTTAGTTTTAGTGCTCAAGAGGAAATATATGTTAGACTAGGTACATGGCTTATTATAGGATCTTGATCCCTACACTTCATGGACTTGAAGCTAAGCTAGGCAAATTAGCCAAAATATACCTTCTACCTAGAGTTTATACTCTGCCAGAGAACAAAGTGGGTTCTCCTCTTGGTGGTGAAATCCAAGTAGGATAGTTGGGTAGGGTAAGTTGATCCACCAGGTGATAAAATATTGATGGGCCTTGTCTCAAGTGAGTTTAGATGTTTTTTTTTAGTGTGATTTGGTTGTGTAACATAGGTGCACTACAATTCATTCATAATGCTTGTAATTAACTAGGTGAGCTAATATGCAGTAAGAAAACAATGAAGTGCAATAATTTTTTAAAATCAAATCTAAAATGTTTAGATTTAAATGAAACTAATGATGAAATAAGAGTAGAGAATGAAATTCACTATCCTAATGTGCATGTAAGAAAGAAATAAAGAATATATTCTTTCAACTTGTCAAAAACATGATAAATTGATTTTAGAGGCTAAGAGAAAAGAAGAGTGGCAAGGAAGACTAGAGTTTCAATTTAATGCCCTTAAATAGAAAATAAAATGTTGAATTTTTTCTTTGAGGGATAAATGAAGGATAAAGTGTAAGAAATGAAATTTTCACTATAAAACACATATATGACTGCTTAAAACAAGCAATGAACCCAAGGAAAACTCTAGGGTCCCACTGAGCATGCCAAAAATGTTTTGCTAAAATTTGTCTATTTCAAGTCTAAATAAAAATAGAGAAGAACGAAAGGGATAAGTAATTAGAATGAATCCAAACTGGTTTATGCACCATATCTAGTCATTGTGAGCACTCCTCTTTGGCTGGGGAGGACTACCTACAATTAAGAAAGCACTACCACAAAATGTCTATTAGTAGATATATGAGTGGGATGCCCAACTATGTGCTTGTTCCAGGAAGTGTCAAACTTCCTTAGAGATGACAGTCCAATTTTGAGAGATAAAAGAGTAATAAATAAAAAGAGAGAGAGGAAAAGAGAGATTAGAAGAGAGATAATGTTACCATTATTCACAACCTATGTGTAGCATAAAGTAACAGAGTTTAGGTGGTATATTTAGTTTGTATTTTGGATGTTGTTTTGGTAGGTTTCAGAAGGGTTAGAAAATTTGTAGTTATCAACATCAGTTAGGCTACTGAGGTTAGTTAGAAAGTGTGACCAATATTGGTTAGGCTGCTAAGGTCGGTGAGGAAATGTGACCAATATTTGTTAGGCTGCTTATGTCGGTAGGGGTAATAATTGCCTAGGGGCTTGTAGAAGGCTTTTCTCAGTCTAGGAAAAGTTTTGGTCAGGTTTGGAAGATTGGGGGAGATTTGTGAGAGAGAAATTATTATTTGGATGGATATGGTCAGAGGTTTGGTGTGTTAAAATAAGGGGAAACAAGTGGTGAAGCTTTATAACTCCTTCATGGTGATTTGGTTAGGAATGTGTAAAGAAATAAATAGTATAAGTAAAGGAGTTGTAAAGTAATTGCTTAAAGACTTGTAGAATAAGTGATGTACTTAGCTATAATGGTGATTAAATGATAAGTGCCAAATGTATGGATCTTATTAGGTAGTTTAAATAATGCCTTGAATATAGAAAACAAGTGGGTGCTACTAGTTCTCAAGAGCTTGGTTCCTAATCAAGATTAACTTATGCAAAATAACAATAAGCCAAGATGACAAAGTTTGAATGCCAAAATATTATATGCAAATAAGAATGATTTTTCTTAATTTCTACTGACCTGAACATTAGTTTAGAGTTTGGCTTATATAACTGATGTCAATGATCCCATTGACGTCACTTGTAGGTTGGCTGACACCAGTGGCATGAGAATAGGTAAAAGTACTATCTTTAGCCTATTTTTTATTATTTCTCATGACAAGTGTGGTATCTATTACAAAATGGTAGAAATAGGAGGTTAAGAAGGGCATAGTTTATTAGGAACTTATTTTTGAGGTGAGAATAAGTCATGGGTAGTTAAGATAAGGGGAATAAGTCTTGAGGTGATTCATCAGGTGAGAATTAGTCTTAGGATGAGGTTGGTAGGTAAGGTGGCATAAGGGTTTTTTAATTAAATATTTTAAATTAATTAAATGTATGAGGGGTAAAAGTATGGGTTAGGGAGGCTAATTATTATTATTGAAAAGGGGCTCAAGGGGGTTTTTGACATAGGGAGTTACGCATGTGTGTGACATAATTTTGGTGTCTATATCAAGTTCAAATGAGGGTTTTAGGAGGGTTTTGAGTCATCTAGCTCCTTACAATGATTCATAAAATATAAATGTCTAAGCCTAAAAAAAATCCACAAATTTTGAGTTCAAGAACCTATTCAACTAACCCTAGTTTTGTCACCATCCATGAAATTTGTATAGATATAAGTGAAGAAAGATGGTTTTGGAGCTCCTTATATGCATTCTAGGTGGGCCTAAGATAATTTTAGACCAAATTAAGCATTTATTTATTATTCCCTACAAATCAATATATTTTATAAACTCTTAAATCATAAATAAAGGATCTTATATATTTTTTAAATGTCACATGATGCTATGAGTGAAGTTAGAAGCCATTAAGATTCATGCTCACTTTTAGCCCTAATAGGCTTAGACTATGTTTCTTGAGTATTTGACCACCTTTGACTATTCACCATGACTTTAAGTGACAAATAATTTTTAACCTTAAAACCAACCTAACACATCATTATAAAATGCCTTTTTGTTATCCTTTTCATCTCATCACCATTCATGCACTATGCCTATAGGGTGGTCATGACTATGGAGTGCCCTCTATCTGATACAAATTAGAGGGAGATTCCCCTATTTTTTGGACAAATTAAGACCATGGAAGCATAAAATAGGTCATTATGATTCTTTATACCATGTTTCATTACTTTTTCATGTTCCAAGGCTCCTCAAACCTTCAAATTCCTCAAAACTAACTTACAGGACTATGAGGACTGTATGTAGTTTTTTGACCAGCTATAGGTTGAGTTTTTAGTTTAACAATATCTATCTCCTTTTATTGAGAATAATATTAGGATGTGATATTTCATTTTGAGATTTTATTAAACATGGATATCCATCTTATCCCTTTTCCAACCTTCCAAACTTGCATCTCTCCGCTACCTACAACTAGTCTACAGTTAGATTATAGGTGTCTTACTAAGGAAAGAAAAAGGTTCCTATAGTTGCTCATTAGTGTTTAAGGAATAAATTAGATTATATTGACTCCATTTAAGTTCATTGGGTCATTTCTAACCTAAATTAGCATTTATGCCTATAAAACATGCTTCTCATCTTTCACCATCAACAAACTATGTATCTACAGTCAAATTGTAGATTTTTCATTTAGGGAATCATGAGATGGCAATTTATGTGTGAATACCATGTTTCACACTTATATCCTCTATTGAGGTCACTAAGGAACATATCATGCCTGAATGGACTCATTATTTCCTTTAATATATACAACCATCTCACTATCATCCATACACTAGGTGTCATTATTGTATTATCATGTTATAGGTTCCTTTGGCTTAAAAGAACTATGGTTCATTGAATATTTCCAATGAGATTTGACTATATTGAAAATACACTCAACCATTATAGTTTTCAACTAAACACCCTCCTCTTGTGTTGGCATGATATTCCTATTCCACAATACAAGAATAGAAACACAAGACATACTAAGACCTTATATACCTCCACCAACATTGACACTTTGTAGAGCAAAGTCCCTTCTTTGAAAGATTAAGGTAATTGTTCCCATAAGAAAATTTCCTAATATTACACCTACATACATTGCTTGAGGGATTCTTGACTGTAGTTTATGAATGTTTAATGATTTGAGAATCTCACTCAATTCATGAAATTGAATTGAACTAGTGCCTTAGGCTTTAGATGGTTTTCCATTCTATGTACATGCCTACAAGTAATTATAGATGATTGTATACATTAGATTTCTAGCTAGTCTTTATTAATTATCTAAGAATCCATTTCCATCAACCTCGAGGTCCCTTAATGCAATATATTCTATAGATAAACTAGCTTCCATGGTTTTAGAGGAGATACATAGGTGTATTAACTTGATTTAAAGAAGGTCCCCTGATGTATATATTCTATGGATAAACTAGCTTCCATGGTTTTAGAGGAGAGACATAGGTGTACTACCTTGATTTAAAGTCACTCATAGAAGGCAAACATTTCCACTGATGAAACATTATCTACAAACTTTAATGGTGTCTTCTACTAACATAATGATATAGTCTTGATCATTCCTTGATATCCACACATGCAAAGTAGACTAAAAAACATATGATAAGGATGGTAATACTCTTCAAGATCATGTACATTAATTAGTTTTCTCATATCAATGTAAATAGATAAGGAAACTAATGGTGATAAGGTTATGCAGGTAGTTTTGAGATGTTAAAATTTTGAGTGATTATTCATAGAGTACAGACCATCAAACATGGAACTATGATCATGAAAATGAAGTATATAAATAATAATATCATCCCCCAAGTGTATTCAACTTTAATTTACTTCTCCTATCCATATTGAAGGAAAATCATTAACCTATTTAACCTTGTCCAAGAGAGTGATGAAATCAAATAACCTATTTTTCTCAATTTTGGGTCTGTCAAAGTTCCCAAGCCTTAACATGTGTGAAAAATATCCTTTATTATATAAAATAACTAAAAATACCTTTATCTAAGTGATATTATTACTTTTAATATTAAACCTACATAATTTAGTTTCAAAACTACCATCTTTGACATATCCTGACATGTGGGACGTTAGAGTACACTTTGACACATCTGTCCTCTTGTAAAAATCATAAAATGACCCAAAATATGGCCTAAGATGACATTAGACCAACTTAGACAAATATGACCAAGGTCAAACATCTTATGTGACTTCACTAATGACCATGTGATCATTGTATTACTTAAGAGACCTTATGAAAGTTTGAAATTACAAGGGAGGTTGAATCAATTTGACTTAGGGGAAAAATTAATCAATATTTTCTAAAGCAGTTTTAAGACCATGATAGTTGGCTAGAGAAGCAACTATGTGGTGGGCCAACAAGAAGTTAAAAATGAATCTTAACTCTACCACCACTACATGGGAGTAGTTTGTGATATTGTTTAGACCATGGTGTCTTCCAAAGTTATATTTTAACTAGAATATTACATATATTTAGAATCTAAATTAAAGAGACCTATTGGTGAATGAGTACTAGTAATGGAAGTATGTAAGAAGATGGTCAAATAGGAACAAAAATTAAAATCTCTTACTCAGGTTAAAGATAAGTTTAAGAAAAAGTTTGGAAGTTTTAATCCAAATTTCAAAAAGAATAACTATAAGTAGAGAAGTGAAGACTCCAAGAGTCAGTTAAAGAGTCATAATACTAGATTAAATAGTGGTTTAGGTCATAAGAAACTAATTAATGGTTCCAAAGGTAGTTTTAAGGGAAACTGAGAATCTGACAGGAAGGGACCACCTGGAGGTTGATTCATTTGTGGAGGGGACAATTTTGCACATGAATGTACCTAGGATAATTTAATAAAAAAGGTTCTACTCCTTAGCAAGGAATGTTTTATCAATGCATTCATGTGGTAATTAATAATCAGCAAGCATAATTTCAATATTCACCCATAGAACTATAAGATATTTTATTTGAACATCCAATTTTTATTTTGATAGATACAAGGGCTGTAAAATATTTTATAGCTCTTATAATTTTAAATAAGTTATCTATAAAATATAGAGTAATATAAAATTCATGGTCAGTACAATATTTGAATGATTTTAAAGTCAAAGTGGACAAGTGTTTAGTTGAAGTAGAGATTAGGTTGCCTGAATTTATAATAGTAGTGGATCTCTATGCAAAATTGCTAGGGTAATATGATGTGATCCTAGGGGTCAAATGGTTTGAAAATCATAAGGCCAAGATTAACTACTATCTAAATAATTTTTAGTGTCTAGATGATTTTGTAAATTAGACACTAATTTAGGATGAGAAAAGGGAGTTAAGGCTTAGGTATAATTGTGTAATGCATGTAAACAAGGCCCAAGAAAAAAGATGCAAAGATTTATAATCAAGATAAACAAAATGGAGGAATATAGGGAAACATACATTGAAGATTATCATTTCCTTAGGAATTTTCATGATGTTTTTAAAGATGAATTGCTAGAATTGCCTCATAAATGAGAATTTTATTTCTCTATTGATATCATACCAAGATCAGAACCTCAATTTAAGGCACTGTATACAATGAAAACCATTGAATTGGTTGAATTAAAGGCTCAAATCTAGGAGTTATTATCCAAAGGGTATATCAAACCAAGTGTGTTACCATGGGTGCACCATGTGTATTTGTAAATAATAAGTATGGTACTCTTCAATTTTGCATTGATTATAGAACATTGAAAAAAATGACTATCAAAAATAAGTGTCTACTACCTCAAATAGATGATATTTTTTATTAGATGTGAGGATCAATGGAATTTACAAAGATTGATCTTAGATATGTATATCATCATTTAAGGATAAAAGATGAATATATTCTAAATATGATGTTTATAACTTAATATGGGCACTATGAGTTTATAGTGTTACCATTTTGGTTGATGAATACTCCTAGAACATTCATGAATCTCATGAATAGTGTGTTCAAAGATTATCTAGATCATTTTATTTTTGTCTTTTTATATGATATTCTTATATATTATAAGGATGAATAAGAGCATCATCAACATCTAAAACTATTTTTGAAACATTTAGGTAAGCACAAGTTATCCAAGTGTGTATTTTTATAAAATAAAGTGTAATATCTAGGACATATTATTCAATGGATTGAATTTTAGTAGAGCTAACTAAGATACGATCCAATGTGGAGTGGCTAGCACTAAATAATGTCCATAAGGTAAGGAGTTTCATATGATTAGCTAGTTATTACAGGAAATTCATTCAATTTTTTTCTAAGATAGCTAATATGATTACCTATCTACAATGTAAGAATCAAAGTTTTATCTAGTAAGATAAGTGTGAAGTATAGTTTTAGTAATTAAAAAGAAGTCTTACTTTAACACCAATTTTAATAGTTCCTAATCTCAATTGTCAATTTTTAGTGATCATAAATGCATTATGGGATGGACTAGGAGGAGTCCTTATGCAAGATGGTACATTAGTAGCCTATAAATCAAGGAAGTTGAAGATTTATGAGGTGAAATATGTTCTTCATGACTATGAAATGGAAATAATTGTGCATGTTTTGTAATTTTAGAGGAATTATTTGTTGGGAAAACTATTTGAGATCAAGACTAATGACTTGGGACTCAAGTACATCTTCACCCATCTAGATTTGAATGCTCATTGGTGATGCTAGTTAGATTTTTATTTGAATATGACTTTAATATAAATTATATAAAAAGAAAGGAAAATAGAGTAGCTAATACCTTAAGTATTATAAGGTGCATATCAACCATGGTTACTATAAAGAGTACTTTTAGGGATTAAGTAATTGAATTATCATTAGTAGATAAATTTATGATTAGGTTAGGAAAGTGTTATCTTAGAATGCTCAAAATCTTAAGTATAAATGATACAGAATGGAGAATGATGGTTTTTTTGAAATATAATGGAAGGATGTATGTTCCATATCATGAAAATCTGATAGTACTAAAATAACTACACAATGCCCCATATTCAAGCCATTGAAGAGTGACCAAGATTATGATAGAGCTTAGACAGATTTATTTTTATAATGGAATCAAGATAGATGTAGCATATTTTATGTCATGTTGTCTAGAATGTTAGGGAGTGAAAGATAAACATATACATCTAGATGGATTGTTACATCCTTGTGACATAATAGAATGGAAGTGGTAGGTGATCAATATGGAATTTGTCCATGGATTGCCATTATCACATAATAGACATGATATGATCTTGGTTTTAGTTGACAAACTAACCAAGGTAGCCAATTTTATACTAGGAAATTTGATAGATGATTCACCTACTCTTACAAAGAGATTTATAAAGGAAGTATATCATTTTCATTGATTTATAGAGAAGATCATTTTAGATCATGATCTGAGGATGACCTCTAGGTTTTGGTTAACTCTAAATTTAGATTTGGGTATCCAACAAAAATTTAGTATTGCATATCACCCATAGGTTGATTGTCAAGTTGAGAAAATTAATTAGGTATTAGAGAATATTATTCATATGTATTACATGAATCATAAATATGATTGGGAGGAATATATTCATTGGTTGAGTTTGCTTACCAAAAATCATTTCAATCTACTTTAATATGTTACTATTTGAAGCACTATATTGGAGAAGGTGTAGGACACCAATCAATTAGGATAGGTTGGAAGATAGGGTAGTCTTTGGACCTGATATAATTTTAAAAATGGAAGATCAAATTAAATTAATCATTTATATATTGGCCAATACTAATGATATGCATAAGAGTTATGATAATTTGAAGAGAATAGCTAGGTATTTTTTAGTAGGTGATAAAGTGTTCTTGTAGGTTAAACCATAAAAGATCTCAATTAAATTTGGAAAGTTAATGAAAATTTCACCAATATATGTGGGACCCTTCAAAGTTTTATAAGTGTTCAATCCTATAGTGTATAGGCTTGTATTTCCTTCAGCCCTAGCTCTATTACATAAGAGCTTCCATGTATTATCTTAAAAAGTATATAGTTGATCTTTCACATGTGTTAGATTGGAATGATTTATAGGTTCTAGATATTGGTGTGGTCATGGTAGAATGAATAAAAGTAATTGTCACTCACAAACTTTGTTTTCATAATAAAGAAGTGTCACAGTGCAAGGTCTTATGGTACTAATACTCTGAGGATACTGCTACTTAGGAGGACTATGATGAGTTTTACAATCTATTTCCACATTTATTTGTTTGATTTTATGGTTCATACTATTTTATTATTATGATAAATAATGTTTTTTGTTAATAGATATTGTATGAATAAGTGTAATCAAGATGATGATCCACTTTAGTGGGGAAGGGTGTTACATCCCAATTTCTCACTAATATAATTTACCTAATTATCTACGGACTATTATGGTTGTTAAATTGATTAATTACTTTTTAACTAAGCTATAAGTCATGTTATTATGGGATAGTTGTATGTTACTTGATTTCATGATTACATTATTATGAGTTAGCTATATTGTAAATTATTTACATTATGATCATGTTGATTTATTTTTATAATAATGTTTTATGATATATATTATGATGTTATAGGCTAACTACATTTTTTTCATGAGTTGGATGCAAGAGAGTTACATCCCTAAAATCATGATAGAAGGAGAGGATCATCTGAGAGGATGGTGTAGATGGAGGTGTTGGGGGACAATAAAGGAATGGCTATAACCAATAGATACACCTCATTATATAGTACATATTATATGCATTATTTACATTATTAACATTAGCATATTTTTAAAGTTATCTACATTTAGATAATTAATTATACATGTTAATTGTGTGTTATCTTAGTTTAATTCATATGTGGAATTAATCTTGTGTGATTGCATTGTGAATATTATACATAGATTTAGTGTATAATGTTGCATTATGATTAGTTTATGTTATTTTATTTTTGATTGTTGATGCTTCGAGAACATAAATCCATGTGAATAATATATAGTTATTATTTTATATAGACTAACCATAATGTCTTTGTAATGTTTAAAAAACTATCTAGTTATCGTTATCATATTCAAGAATATCATTATCTGGATTAACACTTTAATATATGAAGATGATGAAAGATATAGGATATTATATATAATAAGTTAATGACATAATGATTATGTTGTTATAATACATATGTTGGAGAAATAATTATCCAATTTACATTTTGGATAAAAGAATATCATCAAATTTATTGTTAGTCACATTATTATTTAAAAGTCATGATATTATTTATACTTACAAAGTTGTTTCAAAGATTTCATTATATCCTAAGACTATCCTATAATCTAAACCTAGTCTTTGTTAACATGCATAAACTAATTTAATGTTAGAAGTGTTAGTTATCATTATTAATAAAGTTAAAAGTGGACTTTTGCATGGGATACATGGGCATGTAATGTAGTTTGATAATTCAAGGATTTTAAAAGAATAAATAATGATTAAAGAATTAGGGGAAGATTCATGAGAGAAATTAGGGATGTTATGGTTATTCAAAAGGAGTTAATTATGAATTAGGTTGATTTTAAATAGATAATAGGGATTATACATGGAAACTGTGAGCCATGAGCTAATAGCTACATGCAATATTGAATGGAAAATATAGATAGGAATAATTATGATAAGAGGAGAGGAAGATAAAATAATTTCATAGCATGGAAGAGGAGAAGAGAAAGATCATAGTGAAGGACAATTTTTTTTGGTTCATATCATTGTAAATTATAATAAATTTAAAAATGTTGGCGATGTTATTATTTTCAATTGCTTAAATACTTTTATGTATAGAATTGATTTCCTAGGGTTTAGTAAATGATTGTATTTTAATAAGGATATATAATTAGCTTTGTGGATAGCTTGACCATCCACAAAACTAGGCCATCATCCTCTAAATCTTATGATTACAAACTAGATTTGTATAAATGTGAAATTGTTAGGGTTAAAATGGGTTTAATTTAATATGATAATTCCCTAGCACAGATATAGAACCCTAGATAGATGGGTAAATATACACGATAACTAATTATTTTAGAAACATGTATTATATATTTATACCCAATTGTACATGTATATGAAATTTGAGCTCTATGGATTAAATTATATAATTCAATCAACTCAAATATCAAACTTCCTAGTTAAAGTCTAGAGCCATTATAACCTAATGCAAGAGATGAATTCAACCATTCAAAAAAACATTATTATATTAAAGATAAGTGATCAAAACCATGATTTAATTGAATCAAAATAAAATAATTTTGATGAGGATTACGTTAAAACTTAGATTTGACATTATAATGGCATGATTCAAGGATTACTGATGAAAGATTGGATGACTAGTTGGGCATGGATTCCTCGCTTTATTTATTGTTAGCTCTAATGGAGTAGTGGATTTTCTTAAATAAAATAAGTAGGGAAGGATAAATGGTGGAGATTTGAAGTTGGGTGGAGGCTCAAGGGTTGATGATTATCCAATGAATTTTAAATTCCTTGGAAGCCTATAGATTTAGAGGTTTCAAGAGATGAGGGGTTAGAATAGAGAGGATTCTAGAATCCTCCAATTCTATAATCCTCTTATAGATTAATTAGGATTAGGGATATATTAGATAGTGATTAGGTAAGGATTAGAGACTAGGGGTGTAAGAGAGCCTAGGAATAGGCTATTAGGTGGACCATAGGGAATTTAAAACTCATAAATAATAGATAAGATAGGATTAAGATGGGATAAAGAAATGATTAGGTTAATTAATGATGAAGTGGGATAGAATAAGGTTAGTATATGAATAAGTATTGAGGGGGGACATTATATAGATGACTAGGATGGGGAATAAATTAGTGTGATTAAAAGGAGTTAAATTAGATTAAGTGGAATCAGTATCAATTTATAGGAATATTAGTGACGTTAAATGAGGTGAGGGAATTTAGATGCATATATTTTTCCCCTTTTTTAAAGGCCATTATGAGTGGAGAGAAGTGGAAAGAGTAATGGTATTTCAAAGAACCATTTCATGGATGAATGTTACTAGATATGATGTTAGTGGATATGTTCTTAGTGGATATGATTCCCCCTCAAGGGGACATGTGGGGAAGAATGAGATGGATGGCCACAAGAAAGAGGAAATGATGGGTGGAATGAGATGAATAGATAAGGGGATGGGATTCCAAATGCAAGATAAAGGATGAAAAATATGTATTTGACTTTGAGTAATGAACTATAGAATGATGATGCCCCTAGAAAAGATACATGCATAAGGAGTAGAGATGATTGTGTCATGGTTGTCGACACATCCCAAGAGGGAGTCAACCATAAAATGATGGTGATAGGATTAAAAATGATATAATATTTAGATTTATCCCAAACAAAAATGCATGAAAGGGAGAGCTATAATCCAAGATTGGATAAGATTGATTATGGGTGTAGCTAAAAGTTAAATTTGATCAATATGATGTATGTGATGATAGAGTCAAGTGACCAAAATATTGCATTACATCAAATAAATGAGTCATAATGTGATGATTCCCATAGAAAGAACACATGAAAGGGATCAATAATCAATCAATGATTGATAGAATAAAATATGTATGTGGTGATTTTGTTAGGCCTAATCGACAAGTGCAAGCTATTGATGGAAAAGACTAAGGAGATGATGATAGTAATTGATTAATAGATTAAATGATTATAGCTCAAGGATTTGACTAATGTAGGACTAGATGATGATGATGATGATGATGATGATGATGATGATGATGATGGATGAGAGAGATAGTGGTTGAGTAATCCTTAAGAAATATAAATTGTCCAAGTGTTGCCTATATAGTCTAAAAAGACCTTATGCTAATGTAGTTTTGACTAGGAGATGATGATGATGATGATGATTTGTGATTAGAAATTGATGATGAGGAGGATGATTAAAGTTGTTAGTGATTGAAGGATATGATTCAAATGATTAGATGAAGATGATAAGGATAAAATATGGGATGTTATTTGGATGATTCAAGAGGATTAGATTAGTGATGGGAATACAAATGATTATATGAATTATGAGGGTCGAGATGATAAATCCATCATAAATGTCATAAGGCTAATCATAGTCTAATAAATCCATTAAATATAGAAATTGATCATATGCTCCATGATATAAGTATGATAAAAAGGACATGATGCCAAGGTACATGGGAAAATAGCAAACTCTTCATCATTGAGGACACCTAAAAGTATTAGTGACCTCATAGCATCCTTGTTCATTACCCCAAAAGACAAAAAGAGACTCGATGCATATAAAAATATAAGGCAAACAAGATGTGTGTGTGTGTGTGTGTGTGTGTGTGTGTGTGTGTGTGTGTGTGTGTGTGTGTGTGTGTGTGTGTGTGTGTGTGTGTGTGTGTGTGTGTGTGTGTGTGTGTGTGTGTGTGTATATGTATATGTATATATATATATGTGTGTGTATATATATATGTATATGTATATATATATATATGATGCCAACAAGATAAATAAAATAAATAACACAAAAATATCTATGTGTAGTGTCATAATGTCTAAGAACATAGTACATGAGGGATCTAGTAAATTTTTGTACATATAGAGAGCCAATGATTTGTTTGTTTGGTAGGCAGTATCAAGTCTGATATACATCTTTTGAAATATAACATTGAAAGCTTAGAATGGTTCATTGGGATCTCACCTCATGCTAAAAAAGTGTTGGTAAACAACACTTGGACTAGTGGCTTCCCTAAATTATGATAAAAAAGTATCTTGATAGTTAGGTTAGGTCATGATATAACCTTCTATAATGTTTAGGAACTAGTCATAAGTCACATATTATAACATGGAAGGGAATGGTATGCAAGCCACATATTTATGAGTTGCATTAAATATCCCTATATTAGTTTTGAAGGCCTTGATATGTTACTATGTATTCCTTCCTCCTGAGGAAGAAAAGGTAGGAAGATATTTCTCCAGCTTTCAAGGGATATCATGCATGACTCTAGAAACATTGATAGTTGAAACTCTTAGCTAGGTTGGAGCTTGAAGGGGAGGTGGTACAGTATTTTTCAATTATTGTTTTTATTTTTGAGCAATTATGAGGATATGAAGATGAGGTTGCTTTCTTGGGGATAATGATTAGGCTCAAGTTCCTCTCTTGACTCCCTTATCAGACCTTGTTTTTCTATATATTTCCAAAGATGGTAATAAAAAAGTTATTATCTAAGGATGAGTGATGATTTATTGGATGATGTGATGTGAATATGGAATTAGAATAGACTAATGATTTGGATAGGGTGATCAAGATTAGGATTAGGTTAAGATGTTGCCCCTAGTTTAGGATGGAAGGATGGATGACATGATAAGGTCTTTAAATACTAATTTGGTCTCAAAATAAAATCAAAAGTGGCCAAGGAAGGTGGTTTAGAAAGTATTGACAAAATATTACCAATAGACAAGGCCCTGTAAGATTTCAATCTAGTAAGGAGACTAGGATATGATGGGATCAAATACCTTTTGATACTAGCAAAGAGTGATTTGATGGGTGCTAGGTATGAAAATGTAATAATAAAGATAGTGATGGGATAAAGTACCTTCCACACTTAACAAGGAGGTCATGTGATAAGTTATATGTTTGAAGAGGCATTTATAGGTAAATGATATGTGCCACATTAAATTTTTTGATAGGGTTATGTGTGATAATAATGCTAAGGATGAAACTGAAGATATGAAGGGATGGGTGACCACTAGGATTGGATTTTAAGACTAAATGTTTTATACAAGGATGAAAAATGGGAAGACAAAAAAATGACATAGAGATGGATATATAATGGTATGGATATGGATGTAACTAGGGGATTAGGCATAAGATAAGACACCATGGAATCAGATTTTTGGCTTTTTCAAATTTTTATGATTTTTAGGGTTTTTGACATAATATAATTTATAGGTCTTTTTTGGAATATGTATGTACACTATACAAAGGGGGTTAATATAAAAGGGAATAACAAGCCTTAAAACTATGATAAGTATGGATGAGATGACAAGAGGATGAGGGCGATGGGGACCAAGGAAGAATGGACTAGGAATTTCCAATGACCACAGGATGAAAGAACCAAATGTTTAGTTTCCTAAGTGTTCATTGGAAGATATGCCAAGATTATTTGATAACATGTCTCAAGACACCTTACACTTCCTTATGAAGTTTATGAAGGTATTATAGATAGGATGGAGGAAATGATGGCAAATGATGGATAGGAAGAATGGATAGAGGGGATGGATAAAGGTTGGATGATATAGATAAGGGATGGATGCATTTTACCCCCAAGATTTGAGATACAATGTAGACAATAAATTATTATACCATGACGCCAAAATTATTTTTCATCATGGTACTTATCCAAGGTACCAAAAGACTATTTTTCACCATTGGATGAATTCTTTTTCTTTTCTCTTTCTCTTTTTTTTGACTTTTTGGGATTTTTAACTTTAGATGGCATCTCAATTTATTAGATGTGGGTATGAGATTAAAGATGCATACATTGGATGGATATTTTAGCCAACACCTATTCTAGATATATAATATTATATGATCATGTCTTTGTGACCTTTATTGACTCTTGATTTAATATCCTATGGACATCTCTACTAGGTGCCTTTATAACCCTTATGAGGGACAATGTTGCCTAGGGATTGGAGAGATGGTATGGAGGAGGGATATGATTATGATGGATGATCTGATGATATGGGGAGTGAAAATTGGATTTAATAGTTTCATACACCATTGGATATGGTGGAGGGGATTATTTATATTGGTGACATGTGATTAATGGATCCAAGACCTTTTGATTTGATAACTCTTTTATCCAAACATTAAGAAGATGGTTAGCTGTAGGATTTTTGACTTTATTTTTTTATTGGATTTGATATTAAGTGCCCTCTGGTGCTAGATTTTAGGCTTCACTAGAGTAAATTAGTTTTTGACTTGATATATAATTATTATTTTGACTTTGATGGTTCCCTAGTGCCTAGTTTTGGGCTTCACTAGGGGAATATTTTATTTGATTAGGTTGATGATTTGATGTTTATTAACTTTGACTTATGGGATCAAAGATGATTTGATTATGATTTATGAATTTTAGAATATGGTCTTGGATTTTTGTATTTTAGGCACATGATATTGAATGTGGAGGGGAATCTAATGATGCATGTTCATGTTCATCCCCTAGATGGAGTGGGATATAGGGATTATGGGGGTAAGGTGAATGATTAATGGTGTGTGATGGATTGAGGGAATAATGGGTAGTGTTAGAACCAAATATTGAACACTAAAAGAGTATATTCAATCCTCTTCCAAATTTGGGAAACATGAGAACACTTCCAAGTATGTGGGCGAACCTATAGTAGAAGTGAGCCTTTAGGTTTAAGGGGTAGCTCCTTGAATATATCATGAAATGTTTGTCACTTAAGCTACTAATTATTTATGAGGAAAAGAGTTATAAAATGAATAAATTAAACCTAATCTAAAGGAGGTGTTGCACTAATAATGTCTTCCACATGACCACATATTTTTACCACATTGAAACATAAAATACGGACTAGTTTCTAAGTCTTAATAGATTCTAACATGATTATTTTAATATAGAGGAAAAATGTGAGTAGTGACATAAGGTAAATGACTAGAGGGTAGATTACACACTTGAAGGACAATTTTATGATTGAAAAGAATTTACACACTAGACTACACTCTATATGACCTATTAGACTAGTAAATCCTACTTAGACATGAAAGGACAAGGGAAGGGAGGATAGATTATTATCTCTCCTCATCACCATACATTACTTGAAAATTTAAAAAATTGTTCAAAATTTAAAAACAAACTTGTATTAATGTTCAAAATCAAAATATAACATTGATCCATAAGGGATTCTACATAAATGGTGTGGTCATATTTTCCAATATCTCAAGAGCTATACTTATAGAAGAAAGGGCACAAGGGAAAGGGAGCCATGGTGCTCAAAATGGGAATCATTTTTTTTGGATACTTTAGACATATTTATAACTACTTTTATGAAATATGTTCCTTTAGGCCATTTGATTGATCCAGGTCATCCTAAGTGGTTGCATAGTTACATCATTCTCCCCTTTGATCCTTCCTAATGGCTATAATGGTGAAATCAAACATTTTGGCTAGGTTTCAGCATCAATCTAGTTAGAATAATTAGATCAATTTTTAGGGCATTGTACTGATGTAAATCCACTCCAAACTAGTTTATCACAATGTGTATAGTGGAGAGACATGGTCCCTTTTGGGTAGTTGGTCCTAGATGTGAAACCATTTGAGTCCACATGTCTACTCCAGTAACATCCTTCAAAACATTTGGCTTTGGATCTAAAACTAAACCATGTTCGAGCTTATCTTCATTAATTTTGCTTACTTTTCCTTGTCAAAACTACTTTGTCAACCTTTGCTCTAATTGGTCATTAAGATTTGACTTGGATCTTTTATCCCTTGACTCATATCACACTATCAAATTAATATTGGTATAAAGGCTCATGGATAATTGATCTTATGATAGTTGAATGCATCCCTAAAACTTGTCATATACACATTCTCCCTTGATATCTATTGACTCTTTGACCTCTACACACCATTATATCTATCCATGAGCTTGCAAGATCATGCCATTTGGAATTCATGCATTAGTATTTGGTTTTAGCTTTTAAGAATGTGACACTTGTTAGTCCCATGTGCTTCCTAACTACCATGGATCTTCTCATGTTGTTGGATTGAGATGCATGACTGATCAAGGACCATTGATCTTACTGGGACCCATTATTTCAAATCCAAATATCTAGTTGAAGGTGCTTGAAATTGATGTTTTTGGGGCTATCAATAATTTTTGAAAACAAATAGCTATTTACTTCTGACCTTCTTGGTAGACAATTCTTTTGGGCCTTACTACTATACAATTCTTTTAGGACTTGTTGTTGGACAATTCTTAATAAATTCACTTTATTTATCTTTACCCTTTGAGAAATTATTAAAAAAAATGTCTAAGTGTATTTATTTATTCAAGATCTTGACTTGGTCCACCTTGTTGTAAAAAGATCCTTAGGAGAAGATGTGTAGGATACTTTACTGAGAAAATTACTTTTGGAACCTTGAAGTGGACCATTTCCCCAAGAAAATTACCCTTCCAAGAAATTATTTGGGACACTTTTCTTGGAAAAGTACCCTTCAAGAAATGTGTATCAGACCACTTTCTTAAGAAATGACCCTTCAAGAAAATTATGTAAACAATTTCTCATAAGAAATAACTTTTGTCTTTTGCTCCAGATACTTTATCTAAAAGAAATCATGCCTTCAAAACTTTTGCATTAGACCCCACAATGAATAAAATTACCCTTTGGAAACCTTGAAGTGGACCATTTTTATGAGAAATTTACCCTTCAAGGAAAGTGTTTGGGATACTTGCTTGAAAAAGATATCCTTTAATAAAAATGCAAAGGTCCCCTTTTTTTTGAAGAAAAGACCCTTCAAAATAATTGCTTGGGATACTTTACTAAAAATGTTCCCCTCAAGATTTTAGTTTTGGGTCACTCATCCAAAATATACCCTTCATAACTTTTGAAGTGAACCATTTTCCAAAAAATCTACCCCTTGAGAAAGTTATAGAGGACACTTGCTTGAAAAGGTGCCCTTCAAGAGAAGTGTTTAGACCACTTTCTTGAGGATGTACCCTTTGAAACCTTTGAAAAGTGGCCTTGGATGAAATGACCCTTTACGGAAAATGTTTTAGACAAAATGTTTGAAATAATTCATAACACTTAGCCAAAAACCCCAAAACAAAAGTCTAAAAATAATTAACACTTGGCCAAAAGACTAAAACAAAGCTTTCGAAGGAAATAACACTTGTATATTTGTTATGAGCTTTGTGTGGAAAACTTCCTCTAAAGGAAATCTGAATGCTCCAATCACTTGGCCAAAAGTTAAACACAATTCCCAAGTGTAATATTAGGATTTTTTAGACTTATACTTGTAACTTCTCAACACCATGAAACTTTGATACTTGTATAAATGACCCTAAAATGGTCCCTTAGACACCAAATGAAACAAAGACTAAACTAGACTATGATTAAACTAGAATGGCATAGGAAATGACATTAACAATGTTGCAACATATTTTATGACATTATAAAAATCCCCTATACAATATTTTGACTATAGGGGGCTAACACATTTTGGACTATGGGGAAAAATGGTCAACATTCTTGGTGATTTCCTAGGGGTTTCATGCTTGCATATGCAAAAGGAAGCCGGACTAGTTGCCTAATCCTATCTAATGAGCTATGTAGTCACAAGTATATAGGTTTGACACATGAAAATGATTAGAACAATACACAAAACACAAGGGAACACAAAAAATAAGAAACATAAAGTACAAGATAAAACATGTGCTTCATGATCACTTATTGAACATAACACAACAAGAAAGGAAACACACACATAAAACAACTCACCTAAGTACTAACTAACCTGAAATGAAAAAAATTCCTATAGGATAAAAGGGTAATCTTGAAACCTCCCTTCCTTTATTACATGAAGGGTTTAGTGAGACATGAATCCTTTTGATCATTGACATTGGTGTCTCCATATCCTTCATGTTATTTTTCAACTTTATTGATATGATGTTCATTGAGAACCAAGTAGATAGAAATAGGTTGGCTATGGAAATGAATTCTTCTTGCATTCAAACATGCTCAAATTTCTCATATGGTTCCTCAACTATGACCTCCAATGGTGTTTGAACAAGGCTTACTTTCTTGATCCCTATGGTTCTCTCAATAAGATTGGGTTTCTCTTTAGCTACAAGTTCTTCAAGATCATCAAGAAGCTCTAAATATTCCACCCAATCTTATTCATTTTCCTTCATAGAAAACTTTTCCTCCACCTTCTCATGTACTTGTCCCTCAAATTTTCAAAGATATTCAATCTCTTGAAATAGATCCATTTTCTTCTACCCATCATCCTTACTATCCTTGTCATTTAGGAGCCCTTCATCTTCAATATTATCTTCTTGATGTATGAGGTCATCAAGTTGATATTTTTCATATTCAAATGCATTTAGGGGTGATTAAAAATTAGATAGAGGCATGGAGTCATATCCAAGAACTATGTATTTTACCTCGGTCACATGAGACTCCTTTAGGGCTAAAAATTCTTTAGTGACTTTCCCTTCATCCTTGAATTACTTTTCATGTCTACAACATCTTAGACAATGGCATCACCAGATTACTCTATGACAATAGATTCTTGATCAGTAGAATGACCTTCATCTTTATTCTTGAGATGGTCATCTACAACTTCATTATTAGACATGGAGTCTTCTTTGAATGTCTTTCTCTTCAGGTCTTGGACACATTCTTCATGGATAGTTGTAAAAGAGTCTTCAATGTGCTTTTCTTCTCTAAGAAGGTATATTTGCACTTGTGGTCACCAAGGGGGTCCCTATGGTGATTTCATCCTCATAGTCACTCATGACCTATTTTTGGTCAAATTTGGATATGATTTTATTCCCTCCACTTAGTTCTCTCAAGATGGGCTCCTCCTCAAGAAAGGGTGAGGTGGAAGGTTGATGGATAGACTCATGTGAAGGAGATGGGTTATGAAGTGTAGTAAAAGGATGAGATGTGATGGGGGGATGATGAATTGGGGATGGAGTGTGAGGGGTAGGAGAGGGATTATCAATGGATTTAAGAAAGATAAAAACACTAGTAAGTTTATAGGGGAGTGACTTCTTGTACTAATTAGAAGGAGGGACACCTACATAAATAGGAGCTGCATCTTGTCAATAGTTTTTTTGAAATTTATCAACAACAACATGTTGATTTTTTAGCTCTCTATCCTTCCACATACTTAACCTATTTATTGAGCATTGAAGGCACTTCTTTGCTAAGTCCATTTTTTCCCTGATCTCCCATTGAGTTCCTTCTAGTTCTTTAAACATCTTCAAAGTCTACATATGAATTTTTTCAACCATTCCATGAGATGATTAGGGAGTATATCATACTCAACATCCCATGTTGATATTTAATCTTCAAGAAATAGTAAAGTTTCTATGGATGCCAAAAAATACTTGATACAAGATGGAAAAAATTGAGGATGAGGGTAATGATGAGGATTAAGATCATCTTCAACTTGTTGTAGTCTAGTCTACAATAATATATATTTTGCCTTGTAATACCTTGATATAGAGTCCATAAAAATGTCTTGTTCCTCATGGAAAGACTCATAAGAGTATTATTGAGGTTCATAGGTACTAAGGTATGGTTAATAGTGTTCATATTGGGACTAATAGGGGGGATTTATTGGTAGCCTTCCTCATAGGGTTGTATAAAAACATGGTGTCTATCTAGTGGGGAAATGAAGGGTTATAACACTACCATGGCTCATATGATTGATATCCATTTTGATAGGGTTTTTGGGGAGTATAATATGGTTCATATCAAGGCTAGTAAGGAGGTCCATGGTAGGGATATCCACCATGGTTATTCATGTCAACCTCATGTATTAAGGGAAATATAAAAATTGATCAAAACTTTAATAAGATACACCTGGGCTGTTTACAACCAGAAGTTATCATTCGAAGTCACCACTGGTGATATATTGCTTGATTCCAAAAGTTGATAGAGGAAATACACACCAAAAATATTTATAATCTCTTAGACTTTGGTTTGAACAAGTGTGCCAGAACTATTAGAATGAAATCTTGCACCCTAGAAGAGGTTGTTCAATCATCTTCTAGATTTGGGCAACACGGGAACACTTTCAGGTGTGTGAGTGTACCTATAGAGGAAGTGAGACTCTAGGTTTAAGGGATAACTCCTTGAATATATCATTTAATTATTTTCACTTAAGCTACTAATTATTTATGAGGAAAAGAGTTAGAAAATGCATAAATTGAACCTACTCTAAAGGAGGTAATGTATCAAAAATGTCTCCCACATGACCATCATATTTTTACCATACTGAAACAAAAAATACAAATTAGTTTCTAAGTCTTAATAGATTATAACATGAGTATTTTGATATAGAGGCAAAATGTGAACAAAGACATATGGAAAACAACCTAGAGGGTAGATTGCACACTCGAAGGATAATTGTATGCTTGAAAAGTATGTACACACTAGACTACACTCTATATGAACTATTAGACTAGGAAATCCTACTCATACATGAAAGAAAAAGGGAAGGGATGATATATAATTATCACTCCTCATCACCATACATCGCTTATAAACTTAGATAATTGTTCAAAATTTAAAAATAGAATCGTATTAATTTTTAAAAGTAAAATATAACATCAATCCAATAGTCTTCACTATATATGATGTGGTCATCATTTAAAATAGCCCAAGAGCTATGCTTATATAAGAAAGGATACAAAGGAAAGGGGACCTTGGTGTTTAAAATCATAATCAATCTATTTGAATGCTTTAACCACATGTCCAACTACTTTTATGAAATATGATTCTTGAGGCCATTTAATTAATCCAGGTCATCCTAAGTAGTTGCAAAATTACATTAAATGCCCATTTTATCCTCCTTAATGGATATAATGGTATAACCAAGCATTTCAACTAGGGTTTGGCATGAATAGGGTCAAAACAACTAAATTAATTTTGTAAGGATTTATCTTGATGCAAAATCACTCCAAACTGGTTTATCCCAATGTGTATAGTGGAGAGACATAGTCACTTTTGGGTAGTTAGTCCCAAAGATGAAACCATTTGAGTCCACATGTATACTCTAATAGCACATTTTGAAAATTTTATAGTTGAATCCAAAACTAAACCATGCTTGAGCTTAGCTTCATTTTTTTGCTTACTTTACCTCATTAAAACTACTTTCTCAACCTTTACTTTAATTAATCATTGATACTTGACTTAGATCCTCAATCCCTTGACTCATCTCATGCCATTAGATTAATATAGTATAAAGGCCTATAGATCATTGATCTCATGCTAGTTAAATATGTCCTTGACACTTGTTATGCACTCATTCACCCTTGAGACCTACTAACTCTTTGACCTTTGCATGCTATTAGATCTATCTACGAGCCCATGAAATCATCCCACATGGAATTCCTACATTGGTCTTTAGGTTTAGATTTTGAGAATGTGACACTTGTTAGTCCCATGTTCTTCTTGATTACTATGGATCTTATCATGCCATTAGATTGAGATGCATGATTGAGCGAGGATTGTTGATCTTCCTAGGATCTATTATTTCAAATTTAAATGGCTAGTTGAAGGGGCTTGAAATTGACATTTGTGGGGACATCAAGAATTTTTAAAAACAAATGTCTATTTACTTCAAGAATTCTTACTGGAAAACTCTTTCAAGCCTTGCTACTGGATAATTATTTTGAAGAAATTTGTTTGCTTTATCTTTGCCATTTCAGTAATTCTTGTAGACAAAATGTCTGAGAGTATTCATATCTTTGAGATCTCAACCTTGTCCACCTCATTGTATAAACATCCTTTGAAGAAGGTGTGTAGGATAATTTATTGATAAAATGCCTTTCAGAACCTTACAGTGGACTATTTCTCTAAGAAAAGTACCTTTTTAGGGAAATTGTTTGGGATACTTTGTTTAGAGAAGTATCCTTCAGGAAAAGTGTATCAGACCACTTTATTAAGAAATAACCCTTCAATAAAATTATGCAAACAACTTTCCCATAAGAAATAAACCTTACATTTTGCTTCAAATACTTTATCTAAAAGAAATCATGCCTTTAAAACTTTTGTGTTGGACCCCTCAATGAAGAAAAGTACCCATTAAAAACCTTGAAGTCAACCATTTTTTTAAGAAACTTACCCTTCGAGGAAAGTGTTTACAACACTTGCTCAAAAAAGATATTATTTGGGAAAAATGCAAAGCTCCACTTTTATTGAAGAAAATACCCTTTGAAAGAATTACTTTGGATACTTTGCTGAAAAAGTGCCCCTTAGGATTTTTATTCTGGGTTGACTCCTATAGAAGATACCCTTCAAAAATTTTAAAGTGAACCATTTTCTTGAGAAATTACCCTTTGAGAAAGTTAACAAGGACACTTGTTTAAAAATGGGCCCTTCAGGAGAAGTGTTTAAACTAATTTTTTGAGGATATACCCTTTGGAACCTTTGAAAAGTGGCCTTTAAAGAAATGACCATTCAGGGAAAATGTTTCAGATAAAATACCCAAAAGAATTCCTGACATAGCCAAAAACCTTGAAATAAAAGTCTCAAAATAATTAATACTTGGCCAAAAGATCAAAACAAAGCTTCTAAAGGAAATAAAAATTATACATTTGTTTCAAACGTTGTGTGGAACACTTCCTTTGAAGTAAATCTGAATGCTCCAATCAGTTGACCAAAAGTTGAACAAAACTCCCAAGTGTAACCTTAAGCTTTTCAAGACCTGCTCTTACAACTTCTCAATGCCATTAAACTTTGATACTTGTATATATGACCCTAAAATGGTCCCTTAGATACCAAATGAAACAAGGACCAAGCTAGACTATGATCAAACTATAATGGCATAGGAAATGACATTGACAAAGTCGCAACATCTTCTATGACATCATGAAAATCCCCTATACAAGATTTTGACTATAGAGGGTTGACCCATTTCAAAAAAATTGGGAAAATGGTCAACATGTAGCATAGTACTCATAAAGGTCACTAGGAGCCTTAGCCTCAACATCAGAGAAAGTATCCTCAAGAATCTCAAAAGGATCACTAAGACATGCTTCCAAGGTGGGATCAAATGCACTCTAAAAATCAAATAAAGCATTCAATAATTTGGTTATGATTTCATCATCTTGATTGGGATTCAAAGGTATAATTAGTGGTGTATTAAAGGTACCTATATTAGAGGTATCCTCAAAAATATAGGCATAGTGATCATCTACTACAAAATTGATTAAGGATGATGTTTCTGATGAGGAATCTAACTCAATGAGTGGTGTATCACATGATCTTGATGTAGATGGATCTGATGCTATATATGGTGTACATGACCTTTTTTTACTAGTAGAAGAATGATTGTTCATGATTAACCTCTCAACAAGTGGTATTTGATGTGATGGTAAAGAGGAAGATGATGGATGGACAATGGATTTAGCAAAGATAGGTCCATGAAAGGAATAATGGGATATGGGAGGACTAGCCTTATGGGGAATTGACTTGTTTTGAATGGTTGGGTGGTCAATGATGTGGGTATTGTTGACCAAATTTGACCCTATAGGTCAAATTAGGACCCTTATAGGTAAAAAAATAAGTTTTAGGTGTTTTAGGGGTCTAATATATATGTATTAAGCTATATTATGGGTCATTTAGTGTGATTTTATGTTATATTAGCCTTGATCATTAGTCATTTTAGTCCTTATGTCCTTTTGAGTGTCAAAATGAGTTGTATAGCCTCCTTTAGAATTGTGAAGGTGTAAAACGGGTGATTTCACATGCCATGTGTCCTATTATACCTTAACCAACTTTTCATAACTGTAAGTGATAGGTTTTCATTAGAAAGAGTAGTTTTCTTGGAAAAAGAGAAGAGTTTGGCACTTGTACAGCCCATGAGGGAAGGTGACACATGGGATAATGCCATAGAATGTCCCTCTAGCATCCTCAATCTCAATTCCACATTTGAAATGATCTAGAAGTGCTTATTTTGAGTTAAAATTATTCTATTCCTTCTTCACCCTTCTAGACACATAGAACCTGACGAGTGTCATTCAACTCCTCATTTAATCAATGTTCAATTGATGCCTTATCAACTAGGGCTGGTGTCCAAAGCTATCTATAGTAAGGTATAAGATGGTAGATCTAGAAGTTTGCTTGTGGGGGTGTTTGATGGTCCTATTCTAACTTTGAGTAACGAAAGAAATGTCTTAAACTACTTGATTCACTCTTTTGCTGAAAAGGAAAAGATGTAACTGTTTAATCAAATGAATCCACTCTTTTACTTGAAAGTAAAATCACATTCCTATTTACGCTTACATAGAAATGGAGATATTCAACTTGAAAAGGAAATTTGCTTCACACATTTGTTGTAAAATAAACCACACTTTGCTTAGAAATTAAATGCATTTGGAATAAGGAAATGCCTTTTGAATTGTGAATTTGTTTTGATGTTTTATGAATGAATGCAAACATTAGCAATACTTTGATTAGTTATAACAAAGAGTTAATATAACATAACATAAGTAATGTACATATTTCCTAGTTCTAAGGAGAGTGAACCCTTGCTCCTCTTAGACTTAGGAATAAAGATTAATCAATGCTAGAAACTAAAGTGATAATTCATAAAACTAAAATGATTACAATTTGTCTAAAACTTGTAATATACTTATACGTATCTTTCATCTATTTTATTTCAATAACAGAAGTCTTACATTTTATACTAATACAATCAACTCATAATAGGATGCAAAGAGATAGGATTACTTGGTTGATCCACTCATCCAAAGATAGGAGATTGGATTTCCAAGAGATATAATTATTTCGATGAAATAGATATACTATCCTATAATAGTCCTAAGATCCAAATATATACAACTTTATAAAAAAAATCCTAAAAAATAGAAAGTGAGTATTTTCCTCATTTGACTCTAGTTGGAATTATTCTCTCTCATCTTATCTGGCTAACAGCTTCCCCATTTTTATCTTTGTCTTTACAAAATCCATAGAATTGACCCTGCAGAGTCGATCGGAATGAGCTTGCAGTGTCTATAGAAACAAGCCTGTAGAGTCCATAAATTCATTCTATGTGAGTTCATAGTTCTACTAGATGGAGATCAAAATTGAAATTTCACTATACATCACCTATGTCTTCTTCATGAGAATTCTTCACAACAAAAATTACTAGAACATGCTATGTATTAGACATTAATTATAAAGTAAAGGTTTAGTATTTGGTTCAATATAAACAAGACAAGTATATACTTTCCATGTAAAAGCTATGTAAAAATATATGATTTTCATAAGATAATATCCTTAGAGAGATGAATTGAGGGAAATAACATGTCAATAATGAGCCATATTATCAGCTCATCATCTCCCCCAGGCTTTACCTTTTGTAAGTCCCATTACAAACATTCATTTGTGTAAATAGCTCTTGCATCTACTTTTCAAACTCTGACTCAAATCATAGTCATCAAATTCATTATTATATGCTTTTCTAAATTGATTATAAACCCTTGATGTTCTTGAATCATTTGTTTTCACATACTGAATTGCTCCTCTGATTGTGGATCCCAAATCTACCATCTTGGAATAGGTATGATCAACAAAGGGGGTCTATATCTCATGCCAATCCATTTCTTTTCTTCCCCAAAGTTTATTACCTCTATTAAGATTTCCAAAATTGAGTTAGCTCTCCTCATACTCCATATTAATTTATTTGGAGACATGACCTCTCATCTTCAAAGAGACACTAAAAGTTGGTTCCATTTTTTCACACTTACAGTCACCACTGAATCAAAACTCTATCTTGAAAACAAGTCAAGAAAAAACAAAATCATATAAAGCTTGTAAATAATTATTTTTTAACTTCATCACTTAAACAAGCATAGTTAGAATTCTTTTTTATCAATCTAGGGATAGGAAAGCCTGGTCTAATACACAATCCTATAGTCTTAGCATGATTTGTATACTCCTCAAATCTAATTTTCCATGCTAGTTGATTTTTGAATGTAGAATGCAATTCCCTTAGTTGAAATTCTCCTAAATGAAGGTTTATCAAGAACTTATTGTACTCATGGTCTCCTATGATGAAATCATGCAAATAAAACTCACAAAGCAAATCCTACTGATCGGGTTCAGCACTATAGAAAATTTCTATAAATGTTGTTGGCTATAAAATCTTATAAGGAAGATGAAAGAGATCCTCAAAATCTACCATCTATAAAATTATTCAAATAAAAACAAACTATATGCAGGAGAAGGATTCCTACATGCCAAAAGAGATTCCCCTAATTTGCATGCATCCTACAATTTTTTTTAAAAATCTTAGACCTTAGCTTCTAATTATTTCTTTTCATTTTCTAATATTTTGTTTGAAGAAGTTATAACTTTGTTTTTCTATTTGAGTATGGAATATTCTTCTTAAATTTGATTTAGCATTTTCAAGGTAGGAATACCTAGATAACTTGTTTGACAACTTCGATCAACAAATACCTTAGGAGGAGAAGGTGAAACATTAGAAGGTGCTTTGGAAGAGTTTACCAACTCTATAATCTCCTATTCACCTTCTTTAAATTTTCTACATATATCCAGAGGTCTATTTTTTCACTTTCATTTTTCTTTATTATTTCTTCTAATTTGTCAACTTTTGTTACATAATTGGTAGATCTTGTGTCCAATTTTTGCACTAATAATAAGTTGAGATGATCCTTATTCTACAATTGACTGATCAAGTTAGTAATATCAATTATTTATTGTTGATCTAGAGCTTGAGCTTGAGAAAGCTTTAAGGTTAACTACATAATAGGATCATTTATATTAGATGACTCTCATTTCTCATTTGTGTATATAGTTTTTCCTTTGTTCATTGCAGTTTCAACTGAAACATGTGGTTTTTCCACCGTACTTGATTCCTCTACCATGAATGGATCCTCTATTATGATTGGAGAGTTCCTTTTGAAAGGATTTTCTCCAACATCTACATTTTTAGGGATACTTTGATGTATGGGGGAATGAGATACCTTTTTAAGACTATCTATAATGTCTACAACCTCTTGTTCATCTTTATCTATCAGAATTAACCTTCACCTTCTTTTGGTCACTCTCTGAGCTACACTCAGTTGTCTTTCATTTTCAACTATCAAACCTTCAATCTTCTCACATTCTATATAAACCTTTCATTTCAATTTTCTTCTTCATAAGAAGGGAATTGGTTGCACTACAGATTCTTGAGGTTCTTATGGGGACCATGAAACTACAAGGATTCGAGACCTTGTGATTCTTCTTGAAGAAGAAGGGATTTATTTTGAAACTATAGTGTATGATTTATTCTTTAGAGTTGTTTCCTCAACTAATACATTAGGTGGAGATGAATGTTTTTTTGTTAACTTTTAGGTTTCTTGTGTAGGTAGATTTGGAATTTGTTTTGTTACACTAATCTTAAATTCCTCCTAGACCTCTTGTCCTTGCTGAAGGAAGTGATGTTGGATAATTAGGTGAATATAGCCATGGTGCCTAAGAGAAGCATTAGGAGTTGTAGTCATAATTTGAAGGGCACCATATAAGAAGGATGGGAGTTTAATCTTGTAATGAGGGTTTGGCCTCCCATACTTAAGGTGTATTAATATTTTCATGGTGTCGCCTCCTAAAAGACTATTTTCCCCTCACAAATGATATACTTGAGTACCCATTTGTCTATAGATTTCCAAGGTTCATGAAGTGAATTTATACTAATCCCTTTTGATTTTCCCTTGGAATATATTAAACAAAAAGTCCCAGTTTACTCATTACCATTAAATTGAATAATTAAATCACTAAATGGAATTCTGCCTGTCACTCTCATTCCCTCTTCTAGAACTTGTATTGTTTGACTTATAATTTGGGTTAAAATAGGAATAACAATGCCTTTAACAACTAAAAACTTAGGGTTGATATTAGTAATGAATTCACTTACCATTATTTCATGGAAACCTTAGAAATTTTCAATGAAAGGTAGCCAGCCATTTGCTCTAAACACTGCCATAGAAGCTTTGTCTTTGTGAAGCTTTGCTACATTCTTTGGCTCTGATCTCATTTTTTGTCCCATTTCTACTCAGATTTATAGAAAATTCTATTTTGTTAACTCAGATTAGGGTTTAGATCAGCTTATATTGAATCTATAGGCAACAATCACTGAGGATCTATAGAAATGAAATGTTTTGTGTGAAACTCCATAGCTTCATGAGTCCATAGTTTGACATGATTACTTTATACAGCTCAGCACCTCATGTTTCTATGAAGTGTGCAAGCCATTTTGTCAAATTATTACAAATTGGATGAAATGATGACATGGCACTTTGACAGTGACAAATATTTATCATTTCATTTAGAACCCCTTTATGATGTCACATCATTATCATTATTGATGAGGCAATTGATTGTACAAAGCTGCATAGGTCATCATTATGTAGATATACGCCTTTACCATCTTGTTTGCATGCTTATCCATTATGGTACGTGTCATGTCCTTATATTTTGGAAGGCTCAAGTTTGGGTCATCTCCATAGAATAAATCTTAATTAAATCAAAGACAATTAGTTAACTAAACATAAATAAATAGAATATATGTCTCACTTATTTTTGACCTTATATATATATATATATATATATATATATATATATATATATATATATATATATATATATATATATATATATCCTTTGCTCACCATTTGTCCTACATAAACAAGTTTACATGGATTATTCAATAGGTGTTGAATGAAAAAAATTTATTGCATGGAGAAGACCAATCATAGTGACATGATGAGATTCATTTTTTTCCCTTATATATTTTATTTTTACCCTTTGGCCAGCCATTGTTGGTTTTCTAGCCAAAGCCCTTTTTGCAATGCATAGCTAGCCAACAAGCTATTTTTTTGGGCATGCATTATCAATAGTGTCCCTGGAAGGATTTTCATTATTGATATTTATTTATTTATTCATTCATTTATTTATGTTTTATTTTTTTAGAGGATCATCAAGGAGCAGATTCTCTAGAAAAGGTAGAGTCCTCCAGAATAGCTACTTGATTTGAAGCAGTTTCCCTAGAAGAAGTGGAGTCCTCCAAAAAGGATACTTGATCTTTTACCTTTTAAACAAATTCTTCTTTATTAAGAGGTTTCTGATAAAGCTTCAATCTATATCCATTTACTAACAAAGCTCTTCTACTATCATCAATAGGTATTAGCTTAACAGAACTATTTTCAAAGACTTCTTCAATCTAATAAGGTCCCAACCACCTTGTTTGTAGTTTTCTTTTAAACTATTGAAATTTGGAATTAAACAACAGTGCCCAATCTCCTTTCTAAAATTGTTATTACTTAATCTTTGAATCATGCCAAACTTTTCTTTGATGTTATACCAACTCAGTTCTTTGTAGTGCTTCCATCCTCATCTTATCAAGCTGATTAAGTTATAAGATTCTTTCTTTCTATATTTCTTGTAATTCAATCCCTACTTCTATAACTATTTTCAAAGTTTGTAATTCAAATTCAATAGAGAATAAGGGCTTCTTACCATAAACCGACTCATAAGGTGAAAATGTAGTTATTGTTTTCTAAGTAGTATGATAGGCACAAATAGCTTTTGGTACCTTATCTACCCAATCTTTTATTCTAAAATTAACAACCTTGGTTAAAATGGTTTCTAGTTCTCTTTTTATGACTTCAACTTGCCCATTAGCCTATGGATGCTATGGAGATGTTTTTCTATGTTGAATTTGATATACTTGCATGTAGTGCTTTATCATGTTTGACATGAACTATGGTCCTTGATCTAAGACTATCTCCCTTGAAGCACCAAATCTTTGCATGATTTTAAAATATAAGAAATCAACTACCATCTCTTATCTTGCATAACTTAATACTTCCACTTTCATCCACTTGGTCACATAGTCTGTACATACTAGGATATATTATTTTCCTCTAAAAGGAGGATCTATAAGACCTATAAAACCAATTCTCCATTTCTCAAATGGTTTTGAAACCAATTGAGGATGGGGGTGTAGAGTCATCTCTATTGAAAGAGTAGGTTTTCTAATTCTCTGACAAGCATCACAGTGTCTGACATATCTTTTCACTTGATGAAGGTGAGGCCAATAGTATCCTACTCCTAGGATTTTGTGTATGGTTCTTTGAGATGAGTAATGACCTCCTTCAGGTTCATCATGACAAGATATGATGATATCATAAGCTTAAACATTTGTCACACACCTAAAAAACACATGGTTAGGTCCAAGTTTGAATATCATTCTATTAATCTATTTAAAAGAACTTTCTTTGATTAAACATTTCTGTTCTTTTTGTGAAAATTGCAGAGAAAACTTCCCTATGGTGAGGTAGTTGGCTCTATCAGTAAACCATGGAGATTTTGATGAAATAGAAAATAGTTGTTCATATATAAATTCATCTTCCACTAGTTTTTCCTCACCTATAGTGTTAATTCTTGATAAGAAATCAACAACCACATTAGACTTCTCTGGTTTATCTATAATAGTAACATCAAATTCTTGTAAGAGAAACAACCATCTAATAATCCTACCTCTCACAATTGGTTTGTTGGTAAGATATCCAATAGCTGAATGGTTTGTATAGACAAATACCTTGTAGCTTATTATGTAGTGTCTTAATTTGTTAATTGCATAGACTACAAATAGAAATTCCCTCTCAGTTATGTTGTAGTTTCTTTCAACAAGTGTCATGTTTTTGCTAATAGAATATATAGCATACATATTATCCTCTTCATCCTTTTGTCTAAGGGATGATCCTATTATTGTATTGAAAGAACCTATGTATATATAGAGTGGATGAGTCCAATCTAGTCCTCTCAATACTAGAGCAGTAACAAGTTTAGATTTGATGGTTTCAAAGGCCTGCTAGCAACTATCACTCCATTTAAATGTACTATCTTTTGTAAGGTAAACATAGGGGCAGATATTTGGCTAAAATTATCTATGAAGTGTATATAGTAACCAACATGTCCCAAAAAACTCTTAATTTTAGTTTGTGTTTGTGGGATGGGTAAGTTGGAGATTATTTCAACCTTCTTTGGATCTACTTTAATGCCTTTTGCAAAAATATGGTGTCCAAGCACTATTCCTTCATCCATCATCAAAAAAAATTCTCATGGCTCAAAGATAATTTATGTTCTTCACATTTCATCAACACTCTTTTCAATTTGGTAAGAGCCTCTTCATAAGTTTCACCATAAATGGTAAAATCATCCATATATACTTTAACACAACCATTTGTAAGGTCAGAGAATATTACTAGAACTACTCTTTGGAAGGTTGTTAGAGCATTACAGAGTCCAAATGCGAGTACTAAATAAGTAAAAGTTCCCTAAGGGCATGTAAATGTGGTTTTATCTTGATCTTCAGCTACCACCATTATTTGGTTATACCCACTAAACCCATCTAGGAAATAAAAATATCTTTTTCCTATCAAGTTGTCAAGAATTTGATCAATGAAAGGTAGAGGAAAATAATATCTTAGTGTTACTTTATTCAATTATCTATAATCTACACATACCCTTAATTTTCCATTTTTCTTGGGAATAATTACCAGGGGTGAAACCCACTAGCTATTTGAGATAGGGTAAATAAACCCAACTTCTAGAAATTTTTGGATCTCTATTTTAACTATCTCCTTTAATGTTAGGCTTATTATTTTCTGTGTTTATTTGAATAATTTAACAAATTCCATGTAAATGTGATGATTTCATATGCTGGGCTGAATTCCTTCATGTCGGTATAATCCCAAGTAAAATCCTTGGTATGTTTTTCCAATACTTCAAAGAGTTGATCTTCCTCTTCATTTATTAACCAACTATTGATATTTAAAATCTTTCTAGGTAATACCATGATTGGTTTTGTGCTTGGGTAGTTGGATTCTATTTGCTTGAATTCAATAATTAATGAGTTCAGAGGACATGGATAAGGAAGTATCTTATGAAACATGGTTACATTATCAACAAAATCTTCTCCAGGAGGAATCAGTCTTGCTAAAAAACAATGGAATGCATCTAAGAAATGAGTTTTTTGTTGTTCTACCAATTTCCACATACTTTCCTAAACCAATCCATGATCATATGGTGAGGAAACAATAGAAAAAGTAGAAGTGGAGGTTGCATAATATTCTATCTAACCCAAGAATCCTAAATTGAAGTAGTCCATAGATTATAGATTGGTAGAGTCCATAACTTTTAGACTGGTACAGTCCATAGCTTTTGGACTGACAGATTCTGTAGATTCTAGGTATATGTCTCCATTCAATTCTTCCAAGTGTTTTTTAACTCTGATCATAGCTAAAGAATAAATGTTGTTTGATGTGTTATCTGATTTGTCCACCCAAAGTTCTTGTATGTGATTTGTTTATGGTTTTGTAGGAGGATATAAAGAGATGCATTTTGATTTTAACCCATTAGAAATGGTCATGTCTCTTGACCTGCAATCAATTAATGCTACTACAGTAGCCAACCATGGTCTACCTAAGATAATGGGATATCCTAGATTTTTTGTTTTAGGTTGCAAGACCATGAAATCTACTAGATATTCCCAAGACTCTATTAGTACTTCAACATTTTCTATAGTCCCTTCTAGTTTAGTTATAGATTGGTCCATTATTTAAAGAATGGTAGTTGTGGGTTGCATTCTCATAAGAGATAATGTATGGAGAGTATCATTTATCATAACATTAATTAATACTCCCCAATCTACCAAAGACATAAGGAATTTATTTACCTCTAATTGTGTTTATGATCATTGGGCTTCTTAAATCTACATATTTTAAAACTAATAGTTTTTCTACTAATAAATCAACAACTTTTTCATCGACATCAATGGTTCTTATATATTTTTCTTTCCTCCCAAGTGTCTTGATACAAAGGTTTTTGATGATCTTGTTCAATTCAGGTATATCCCTAATATCTTGTAGTAGGGGTACCTCAATATTGATCTTTTGAAACTCATGGACCAAGTTTGATTCTAGTTTAATATCAATTTATTTTAGTCTTTCAGGAAAAGGAACTACTGGTGTAGTAGTGTTTTCTTTGTTTTCTTCAGGGCTCATTTTGATTTTATCTTCTCTAGTGTTTAATTGAGATTATTCTACTTTTTACTTTTCATCAAGTACCTAAAAAATGAGATTGGAGGTTTTTGTATAGTTTTCCCTGATCTTAAGTATATGTTTGAACAATCAATAGCTCCAACATTCATTATCTCCTCCTGTTCATTAACATAAATAGGTGTTGGTTGTTTATTTTTTGTATTTTCTATTAGTTATGTAGGCATTGAGGGTTGACTGATTTGTCCTTGTTGCTAAATAATGGGGGTTGACATTATAGTTTTCTATTGAAGTGGTCTTCTTGGTTGGGTAAATTGTTATTGTGGGTTCCACTACAGATTCCATTGTTGATATTGATGTGGCATCCATTACTCCTATGGTACCCATTATTGTTGTGGATATGGCACCATCCATGGGGGTGTTGACATCCAATCTTGTCCTACCCATGAATTTTGGACTAATGGAATTTGGGGTTAATTCTAAAAAGGTGAAGGAATTGAAACATTCCATGGTGCCATCCATGGATTAACTAGGTTTCTTACATTAAACTATCCTTGAGCCTAGTTTTGTGGGGCAAATTTTTGTCTCTAAATATAATTTACTTCTTCAGTGGACTAAACTTGTGTTTTCATTTGATTTTTTAAAACAGGCAGAAGGGTCCAATTTTTGGTATCATGATTTTTTGTATTATAGATCCCACATGATGAAACATTGGCTTTATCAAGGGGGTAGTCTCTAAGGGCATGTTTCTATCTGCACTTATGATAGTAAATTACTAAGGGTTATATTGAATTTGCCTTAGGTTGAAGGCCATTAAAAGTACTATTTAGTGTAATTAGAATATCTATATTTAGATTGGCAAATTCTTCCATTAGCTTACCCACTTCATTAGATTTCCCAAACCTTCTTCTCCTAATTCTAGGTTTTGTTCGAGAGTAGTTGGTACAAAGCTCAAAAATTTGATTGAAAGCAAACTTATTTATATCTCCACCTCCCATTAGATTTAAGGCATCTCTAGTATCTTCATCCAACCATTTTAAGAAAACCAATTGCTAAACTTCTTCAGTGAGTGGATAATTGCTTCTTTTATGAGTGAACATGAATCTATCCAAATAATCATCTAAAGATTCATCCTCATTATATTTGTTTTTGAAGAAATCATCTTTTATTTCTTGCACTTAGCAGTAATATTGATACTTGTTTAATAATTATGTCTCCATGTCATCCCATGTTCTAATATAATCATTAGGTAAACCCATGAACCATCTCATAGCTGCATCTTTAAGTGTAGAGAAAAATAGTTTTAATTTCTAGCTATCTGTTATGTAATCATAAGTTTGACATAGCAGTAGATCTTCCCCAAAAATTTGGTAGATTATCTAGTGAAATATTTTTCATAGGGGTTTGATCATTAGGATTTGCAATAATAAGAAAGGAAAAAGTCCTTCCTAGCTGTACAAATTGTTGATTTTGTGGATTTTGTTCGAGAGCCATATTTTCTTCTTCTAATGATGTTTGAAAGCTAGGATTATCTTCCCACTAAATATTTGTGGTATCAGTTATGGGTTGTTCAAATTTCTCAAAATTTTCTTTAGCTATGGATTTTTGAAATGCTTCTTTTAAGTCCTTGGCAATTTCTAAATAATGTCTTCCTGCAAGAGATTGATCTTGAGGAATTTGTCCTATGGGGCTTGTTTGTGGCAATGGCCTAGTTTCTATTGAAGTTTATGAAGATTATTATAGATAGGTTTCACTCATCACTTCTAGTTCACTACTGAGGGATGTTGAAAGAGTTTCAACTTGTGTTCTTGGTGGGAATTATGGGATTAATCATCCTTTAGAGTCTCTAGGATAGTACATCAATTTATTGAATTTTTTTTGGATTGTATGGTTTTTACAAATTTTTCTATTTTTCACTCTATACCAATTATTATTACCTTACTAACACCTTTTTTCCTAGCAACAGCACCAAAAATGATGAGTGTAATTCAACTCCTCATTTAATCAATGGTCAATTGATGTCTTATCAACCAGGGCTAGTGTCCAAAGCTGTCTGCAGTAAGGTGAGGATGGTAGATCTAGAAGTCCACTTATGGGGGTGTTTGATGGTCCTATTCTAACTTTGACTAATGAAATAAATGTGTCTTAAACTACTTGATTCACTCTTTTTATAAAAATTAAAATATGTAACTATTTAATCAAATGAATCTACTCTTTTGATTCAAAGTAAAATCACACTCTTATTTACGCTTGCATGGAAATGGAGATATTTAACTTGAAAAAGAAATTTACATCACACATTTGTTGTAAAAGAAAACACACTGTGTTTAGAAATTAAATGATTTTGGAATAAGGAAATGCCTTTTGAACTGTGAATTTGTCTTGATGTTTTATGAATGAATGCAAACATTATCAAGATTCTGATTGTTTATAACAAAGAGTTAATATAACATAACATAAGTACCATACACAATTCCTCGTTCTAAGGAGAGTGGGTCCTTCCTCATTTAGACTTAGGAAAAAATATTAATCAATTCTATAAATTGAAGTGATAATTCATAAAATTAAAATGATTACAATCTATCTAAAACTTGTCATATGCTTGTACATATCTTTCATCTATTTTATTTCAATAACAAAAGTCTTACATTTTATGCTAATACAATCAACTCAAAATAGGATTGAAAGAGATAGGATTTCTTGGTCAATCCACTCATCCAAAGATAGGAGATTGGATTTCCAAGAGATCTAATTATTCTGTTGAAATACATATACTATCCTATAATAGTCCTAAGATCCAAATATATACAACTTTATCAAAATCAAATCCTACAAAATAGCAGGTGAGTATTTTCCTCATTTGACTCTATCTAGAATGATTTTCTCTCATCTTATCTAGTTGTCAGTTCCCCATTTGTAGCTTTGTCTTTATAGAATCCATGAAATTGACCCTATAGAGTTGGTAGGAATGAGCCTATGGAGCCCATAGAAATAATCCTGTAGAGTCTGTAGATTCATTCTATGTTAATTCATAGTTCTAATAGATGGAGATCAAAATTTAAATTTCAATATACATCAGCTATAGCTTCTTCCTGATCATTCTTCACAACAAAAATCACTAAAACATGCTATGTATTAGAGATTAATGACAAAGTAAAGGTTTAATCTTTAGTTTAATATAAATAAGACAAGTATCTACTTTCCATGTAATATTTATTTAACAATCTATGATTGTTATAAGATAATATCCTTAGAGAGATGAATTGAGGGAAATAACATGTCAATAATGAGCCATATTCTGAGCTCATGAGAACTAGTCTTCAATTTTATGTTTGGTATAGACAATTGGATAACTTCCAAGTCAAACACCTTTGGAAGGTGAAATTAAAATTAGAGAGATTAATTTCCATAAAAAAAATTTGAATAATGGTGGCCTATGCTTTATGAACCATCCTCATGAAGTTGATTGTGTTTTTCTTCTTCCTAATATATGCACCTTGCAAGTTTTGCTTTGGTTTGGTCATTTAAATATAATCTAGTTGGTCATGTTGATTATAGATGATGTTGAATCCCTTTTATAATTATCTCCATGTTTGGTTTATCATTTTAAAGTGTTTTTATGGGCCAAGTATCTTAGGTTCCAAGAGAATGTATAATGTTATGTTGTAGGTAGTTTCTACTATCTACATAATCTCCATGCTTTGATGGTGACTTAAATGGGTTGTGTTAGGTTAATTTACATGTTTTCAATTCTCTCTTGATTCCATTTACCTTTAAAATTAGTTATTCAAATCAATTTCCATGAGTTTGTAGTCATATACAACATATACAATCTTCCATGATTAATAAATGTATACAGGTGCTTGTAAGAAGAAAACCATGTGGAAACTATGAATAAAACTCTTTGAATTCATCCAAAATTTTTAAACATCCATTTGGAGGTATTAGGATAGGCTTAAAACTCATTAAAGTATAAATGCAATACACACTATTCATACATGTAACTACTACTTGCATATGTGAAAACACCTACCTATAGGTCATAGCATAGAGAACTGAGAGTACTTACATGAAGAAGGTTTGATCAAGTTATGGAACTCATCTATGAAGTATTTTTGAATAAATTCCTTTTAAAACTTTTGAAAAGGTCTAAATACATTGAAACCTACAAATCATACACATTGCTCATAAGACCATTTATTGCCTATGCATTGGAATAACCACCTACATGTGGTTTAATAGAGAGGAGTGTTTTTGATGTGTTGAAACAAGTAATGAGTCTCTCATTGAGATCCTAGAGTGTTTAGGATATTATATTAAGTTCATATAAAGTGCTAAACTAATAGGTATACTTTGAAGTACTTTTCAAAGGTGATGACTAAGTTTTGGGATCAAATCCCCAAAAAGTGAAAATATAATTACAAGGGAATTTTTTGAATAACATATAACATGGTTACAAGATATTTTAATGTATTATAATGATTTTGGCTTGTAGTTCCTACATAAGACAAGACATCTAAAAAATATTGAGGGCAAATCAATAATGGAGGTTGTAATTTTGAAGGGTCAAAGTTGTTTACAAAAACACAAAATTCCTTCAATATCACCTATACGATTTTTAGTTTTTGAGCAACCTTTATTTTCAAAGTTGGTACTAGACCATACCATCAAAGATAAATATTTAAAAATAGTTAAAATGGTATTAATGATCAAAATAATCATTAGTAGAGGTGTATATGAGTTGTCTGGGGGCCTAATTTACACCTATAGGTGTCCCTTCCTATAAAAATTTGCACTTACAACAGACTGTCAACCTCCACATCATTCATAGAAAGTTCTTAAGCATTAGAGATATCAACATGGAATAATCATGAAAGTGACATTTATTATCTAAATATCATTAGTAAGATTTGATTGGTAATTTTATAAGGTCCAATATGCACCTACAAGTATTCCATTATGCTAAATACTCATTATAGCTGAGTAGGTAGACAATGACCTAAACAAAGTGTTTGGGTGATGATCTAACTTACACAAAGTGAATAACATGAATGAAAACAAGTAAAAAATGATTCAAAGAGACTTAGGGGAGTTTGGTAAATGTTTCTTAAGATTAAACATATAGGGTCACCTACAGGTGTCCCCTCTAAGGTAGGAAATATAGTCAGCATTACATTTAACCTTGACTAGTCAAGGGGTATAAAGAGGTATGTAAAGGGTTAAGGTGATGGAATAGCTTGGAACACATTAGATAAGGTTTTTATATAATTAAGATACTCTTATAAAACACAAAATAAATAAATTAATAACTCTAAATAAGTACACATAGTCTATATGAGGAAACCTTACACACAATCTACCTTTTGCATAGTATATCTTGGAAATTAAGGGAGTTGGAGGGTCTAACAACCTAACCAAGGGATGAAATTTTATGGAGAAGGTATTTAACACTTACATAAGATTATCAAATATTTAGTTGGTCTAAAAAAATAGGGTGATTACCATCTATTTTATCTCATATAGAGGGTACTTTTCTTTATGCACAAACCCTATAATTTTGGAAAAGGGAATGATCAGGTGAGTTGTGGATTGGTTGGACCTTTCAAGAAGGTTTGATAAGCTAGAACACACCCAAGAAAACATGTAAAAATAATAATATAAGGGTGATAACTTCAAGTGGATGTATTTTTAAGGTGTGTCAAAGTAGTCTAAGGCCATGGAGAGTCTTTCCAAGTATCATCCACTCTTTCCCATGGATTTCCATGGAAAACTAAAGCCAATTTCGAGGCCAAGTATGTAGGGTGTGTGAAAGAAGATAAATTTTGATTGTATATGGTGATAACTCATTTAAAAATGATTCTATATGACTATGACTACAACAAATGCATGAGAGGTATCTCTAAAAGCCTTCCCTCTCATTATAATCATCAGGCCTATCCTTAGTTATTTTTGGGACATTCAAATAGGGATAATTCATGAAGGTAGTTTTTTAAACTAGAATGAGAACTTTTAGACCATTTCTCATGAGTTTCATGACTTATAAATCCACTTGTCTCCTTTTATCTCGCATGGTCCATTTCACACCCTCTTCTCATGCACAAGTAACTCATTTTCTCAGCGTGATAAGTGCCCTTGTGACCTTTGGACTTCTTTCTTCTCCTCTGTCTCTCAAGTTATATAAGAACTATCCATTTTGGCCTTTGTAACTCATGCTCTACTTGAGTATGGATAATCCCTACTCATTTTCATACCATTTATTCAACAAGACTACTAATTTTTACCTCTTTTATGACTATTCATAGTGTGTTTTACTTGGGTGATTGATCTTGCTTAGTGATAAATATGATTTCCTTAGCATGTTGTTTTATTATCTCACCTATTTATAATTATAAAGATTATTATTATAGGGCATGTGAATTTTTTTATAATATTTCAAGGTTAAGTGAGTTAGTCTATTCAAATAGTGCCATTTCAGGCCTCTTATCTAGTCCTCCTAGCCTAAACATTCATCACAACCTCATAATGTAATATTGATGTGAAAAGATATAGATTGGAGAAGTGTGTGTTTGGTTAATCCATTATTATCATGTGTAATATGTAACTACTTGGTATTCATCAACTATTTTTTTGTAGCACCTCCCTTAGGATAGTTTTCTTTCAATTTTCTCTCTTCCATTTCCCTCACAAAGTTTAGGTGTAGTAGTGATCCAAAGTGGTACATCAAGGGAGATAGCCCTATATATAGATTCACCTCATCCTTATGCTACCCGAAACCTATAGGTGTTTCTAATTTTCCACTTATATTAGGAGAGATGAGACATCTCCTCAAAGGGTGCAAATCCAAGTGATAATAGTTTTTGGCATGCCCAGTGGGACTATTAGTACAAGAAGTTAAAAGATTTTTGGTGTTGTATTTCAACACATCATCCTTTTGATGCATCTATATAAGAATTAATGGTGACTCTAAAGTTACATCAGCTGGTCAATAAGCCTAGTTATTCCTTTTTAAGATTTTTGATAATCATTCCTTGTGTTCTTACTTCCTAATGAAGTTCCATGGCTGAATTTGGGTTTGAGTTTTGTTTTGCACAAGTTGATGAGGTTTATAAAGATTAAAACATTCCATATCAACCTTTTTATTATTCTTACCAACTCAAATATGAAAATTTTCAACCTTCTCATGAGTTATATTAGACCTACAATCCTTAATATCTTGCTTCTCCTAGTCAACCTAGTCACTTCTCAAGTCAATCGATTTCCATTTTCAATAAAACTCTTTTGGGATATGAGAAGTACATGTTAGATATTGAAACACAAATGGGATATGGTATATATATTCCTATTCATTTCATTCATAATGTGAGAGATGCATTAGAGCTGGTTAAAAGAGAGTGGGCATCTATTGAGAGAGCCAATTGGAAAAGGCTCTTAAGTGAGATACTAGATGTGAGTAGCCTAATTAAATATTTAGAAGATAGGCTAAAAATTCATGAGGAGCAGCCTCACCAGGTATATGAACCTTAATATACACCTACCCAAGATTTATATTAGTCTTGCATGATTCCTACTCATGAACCCAATCAAGCTTACCAAATTCATCCTTTTCCCAATCAGTTGGAAGAGAAATTTGAAAAGAGAAACCTTGTTTATGAAGAAAATATTGATAGGTAGATTTATTTGGCCAATATTTATATGCATAAATCCATATCATAAACAAATTAAGTGTAATTTAGACCCTCATTTCCCTCTCCTATTACATCCCCACCTCAAGAAGAGACCTCTAAATATGAAATTCAAAATTAGAGACAAGGTAAAGAATCTAAGCCTAAGGAGATTCCAAGTTATTTTAATACCTAATCCACTCCTAAAACTACATTACCACCTCAATAATATACTCCTAATACTAACATCCTAAGCTGGATTAAGATAATGGAATCATGGGGAAAGAGAGAGGAGAAAAGCCTAGATAAAGAGTGTGAAGTTGAAGAAAAACTTGATCATATGCAAGCTCTTCCCACCCTTCCTCAAGATAATCCTTATCTTCCATGTCAGACCTATTTTACTTCTTATCCTTATGATGATTCCTATCAACTTCAATAGATACTTTTCCAAGAGAACCTAGCCAAGAAATTTGAAGCGCTAGAGTTGAGAATGAAATTACTAAGGCAAGGTGTGATGGAAGATTTAGACCCAAAAGAAGATCATATGCCTAAAAACACCCCATCTAACCTACCTCAAGAGAGTGCTCAGTCTGATCAAATTTAAATGAAGTGATTTTCAAGTGGAAGGAATAAAACCAAGTTATTTTATCCCAAGATCTACCTACCCTTCCTCAAGAACTCCCAAAAGAATCCCCTACAATGCATTCTCAATCTGATTTTGAGTCCTAGGTTCCACCTCCACCAACTAGTTAATCTTGTCCTCACCCCATCAACCTTTACATTGATGGAAATATGGTATGGGAATGTAAATAAGATCACTTGGTTGATGAAAATTTATAACTCTTTCTTGAATAAAATGCAATTCTTTAGCATCCTCATTGGGCTAATTCACTTGATTTCAAGATGCCTAGTCTTGGCATTACCAAGAAGGAGAAGGAGATTGAAGATATTTCAGCCCTTGAGAATCAATATTAGATTATGATATATGATATATAATTCGATATCCCTTAATAGTTCCTAAGTGATAAAGAAGAGGTGATTCCTTATGTTGAATCTTCTTGTTTGGTTGATAATGAAGAATGGCTTCCTTGTGTCAAAGAAGAAATCTTGGATGAAGTCCTTTTGGAATCTAAAGAAGAGGATGAAGGATCTCAACTTGTTTTTCCCCCTAATGATGCTGATCAAGGAGAAGATGAGCACTTGTGTTAGTAGTTTAAAAATATTCTCAATGAGTTTGAGTCTCTTAAGGGGTCTATAACTTCTTTAGAGCTAATTACAAGTGATGGTAAGCAAGATGAAATTGTCCAAAATCTCATGGATGAGAAAGATAAAAGTTCACATTAGCATTTGGAGGGCAAGACAAGTTTCCATTTGCCTCAATATTCCAAGGAATAAGAAACCATTCCTCTTGAAACTATGCCTACAAAGAAGATGAAAGTTGATCATGAGATGAAGTCTAGGTAAGAATATGAGGTAAAGGCCAAGAGGAATAATTTTACATTGGAGACCTATTTGAGGATTATATACTTGAGATTAGATCAAGTTAAGTGCCAAGAATTATGCATGATCTATCAAGTGTTCAATCCAAAGAGCAACATGCTTGACACCATGATTCATCTCATGAAGAAGGAGATGCAAGAAACTTTCCTTTTGATCTTGGAAAATAAGGTATGCATAATTATTAGTTGTATATATTTGTTTTCATCCTATTTTTCCTAAGTGATTTGAGCGCATGTGTGTCTTGTTAGTGTGTTTGCTTTTTGTGTCTGTGTCCTTTATTTTGTGTGGTTGAGGTAGTCAAGTGGTCTTATTTTGATCAAATATTGTGTTCATTGGTCAAATATCTCCTTGTTGTGTTTCAAACTTTAGATGAATCCTTAATCCCAATGGACTGATAAGGCTATTGGTATTTAGTATAATAGGCATACTACCCCTATGAGCCACCAATTTGTTGACCAAAATTTACCATACAAATCAAATTGGGACCCCTATAGGTAAAAACTTGAGTTTTAGGTGTTTTAAGGATCTAATATATATGTATTAAGGTGTATTATAGGTCATTTAGTGTGATTTTATGTTATATTAGCCTTAGTCATTAGTCATTTTATTCCTTATGTCTTTTTGAGTCATTTTAAGGGTTAAAAGGAGCATTAAATGAGTTGTAAAACCTCCTTAGCAAGTGTGAAGGTGTAAACATGGTGATGTCATGTTCCATGTGGCATATTATTCCTTAATAAATTTTTCATGAATGAAAGTGATGGATTCTTCAAAAGAAAGAGTAGTTTTCTTGGGAAGAGAGAAGAGTTTGGTACTTGTACAGACCATGGAGGAATGTGACACATGGGAGAAGGCCATGGAATGTCTCTATAGCTTTATAAATCTCAATTACATGTTTTAAATTTTGTGGAAGTGCTAATTTTTAGCTAAAATCATTTTAATCCTCCTTCCACCTTCTAGACACATAAAACCAATCTTCAAGTTTATGTTTGGTACAAATAATTAGAGAAATTCTAGGTCAAACACCTTTTTAAGGTGAAATTAAACTTAGATAGATTAATTTACATAAAAAATATTTTTAATAATGGTGGCTTGTGCTTTATGAACCATCCTCATGAAGTTGACTATGTTTTTCTTCTTGCTAATCTATGTACCTTGTAAGTTTTACTTTGCTTTGGTCATTTCCATATAATATAGTTGGTCATGCTAACTCTAGATTATGTTTAATGCCTAATTTAATTCTCTCCATGTTTGGTTTATCATTTCAAAGTTTTATTATGGGTCAAGTATCTTAGGTTGCAAGATAATGTACAGTTTTGTGTTGTAGGTAGTTTCCACTATCTATAAAATCTCCATGATTTGATAGTAACTTTATAGGGTTGTGTTGGGTTAATACATGTTTTAAATGATTTTCTTATTCCATTTGCCTTTCAAATTCATTTTTCAAATCAATTTTCATGATTTTGCATTCATATGCAACATATACAGTCTTCCACCATTAATGAATGTGTACAATTGCTTGGAAGAAGAAAACCACATGAAAACTAGGAACACAACTCTCTGAAGTCATTCAGGGGTTTTGAACATTCATTTGGATGTATTGGGATAGGATTAAAACCCATTTAAGGTTAAATAAAATACACATTATTCATACTTGTAACTATTTCCTACATATGTGAAAATGCCTACCTATAAGTCATAACATAGATAACTAAGAGCACTTGCATGAAGAAGGTTAGAGAAAGTGATGGAACTCATTTATGAAGTATTAATGTGAATAAATTCATTTTGAAAATTTTGAAAAGGTCTAGCTACATTTAAACCTAAAAATCACACACATTACTCATAAGACCTTTTACTGCTTGTGCATTGGAATAACCACCTATAGGTGGTACAACATAGAGAATTCTTTTTGAGGTATTGAAACAAGTGATGAGTATGTCCTTGAGATCATAGTTTATTTAGGATATTATAGTAAGATAATATAAAGTAATAAAATAATAGGTACACTTTGAAAAAATCTTCAAAGGTGTTGACTAATTTTTAGGATCAAATGCCCAAAAAGTGAAAATAGAGGTCTAGGGTCATTTTGTGAATAACATATAACATGGTTACAAGAGATTTTTCTGGATTCTAATGGTTTTGGCTTTTATTCCCTATATAAGATAGGATATATAAAAAATATTGATGGTATATCAATAATGGAGGTTGGAATTTTGAAGGATCAAATTTGCCTATAAAAACATTAAATTCCTTCAATATCATCTATAGGATTTTGAGTTTTTGAGCAACCTTTGTTTTCAAAGTTGGTACTAGACCATGCCATCAAAGCTAAATAGTTCCAAATAATGTTAAATGTATTCATGATAAAAATTATCATTATTAGAGGTGAATATGATAGTTTTTTGGGCCTAATTTACACCTACATGTGTCCCCTCCTCTAAAAAAGTGCACTTACACTAAACTATCAACCTCCACATCATTCATTGAAAGGTCTTAAACATTAGAGATATCAACTTGAACTAATGGTGAAAGTGACATTTATGATATAAATACCATATATAATATTTTATTGGTAATTTTATAAGGTCCAACATTCACCTAAAAGTATTACATTATGCAAAATACTCACCTATAACTAAGTAGGCACACAATAACCTAAACATGGTGTTTGGGTGAGGATCTAACTTATACAAGGTGAAAAAAATGAATGTAAAAAAGCAAAAAATTATTAAAAGATACTCAAGGTAGATTGGTAAATTTTTATTAATATAAAACATATAGGGTCACCTATAGGTTTCCCCTCTAAGGCAAAAAATATAGTCAACATTACATTCAACCTTGACCAGCCAAGGGGTATAAAGAGGTATGTAAAGGGTTAAGGTGATGGATTGGCTTGGAAAACCTTGGTTAATATATTGATATAATTAATAAACTCATATAAAACAAAAATAAATAAAATTAATAACTCTAAACAAGTACACACATTCCATATGAGTAAACATTACACATAGCTTACCTTTTGCACAATATATCTTGGGAATTGAGGGAGTTGGAGGGTCTAGCAACCTGACCAAGTGCTAAAATTTTGTGGAGAATGTATTTACCACTTGAATAATCTTATCCAATGGTTAGTTATTTTGTAAAAAGTGGGTAATTATCCTATATTTTGTCTTAGATAAAGGGTACTTTCCTTTATGCACAAACTTTGCAATTTTGGACAAGGGAATGATTAGGTGAGTTAGGGACTAGTTGGACCTTTCAGGAAGGTTTGATAAGCTGGAACACACCCAAGAAAACATGGAAAACTAATAATATAAGTGTGATAACTTCAATTTGATGTATTTTTAAGGTGTTCCTAAGTAGTTTAAGATCATATAGAGTATTTTCAAGTGTTATCTACTCCCTGCCATAGATTTACATGGAAAACTGAAGCCAATTTTGAGTCCAAGTGTGTAGGGTGTGTGAAAGAAGCATTATTTTGAATGTAGATGGTGATAACTCATTTATAGATGATTTTAGATGACCAAGACTATAACCAATACATGTAGAGGCATGTTTGAAGGCCTTTCCACTCATTTCAATCATCAAACCTATCTGTAGTTAGTTTTGGGACTTTCAAATAGGGGTAAATCATGAAGGTAGTTTTCTAAGCTAGGATGAGAAATTTTATGCCACTTTTCATGAGTTTCATGACTTAGAAAGCCACTTATATCTTATAACATTTCATTATTAATTTCACACCCTATTCTCATGTAAAAGTAACTCATTTTCTCAGCTTGAAAAGTTTCTTTTTGACCTTTGGACTTCTTTCTTTTCCTCTCTCTCTCAAGTTCTTTAAGAACTATCCATTTTGGCCTTTATAACTCATGCTCCACTTGAGTATGGTGAATCCCTTCTCATTTTCATACCATTTGATCAATAAGAGTACTGATTTTTACCTCTTCCATGACTATTCATAGTATTTTTTACTTGGATGATTCATCTTGCTTAGTGATAACTATGATTTCTTTAGCATGTTGTTTCATTCTCTCACCTATTTACAGTTAGAAAACTTGTTCCTACAGGACATGTGAATTTTTTAATGATGTGTCAAGGTTGAGTGAGATAGTCTATTCAAATAATACCATTCTCAACCTCTTGTCTAGTCCTCCTAGCCTAAACATTCATCACAACCTCATAATATAATTTTGATGTGAGAAGATATAGATTGGAGAAGTGTATGTTTGGTTAGTACATTTTTCTCATGTGTAACATGTGGCTAGTTGGTATTGATCAACTATTTTTTTGTATCACATCCTTTAGGATAGTTTGCTTTAAGTTTTTTCTCTCCCTTTTTCCCTCATAAAGTTTAGGTGTAGTAGTGATTCAATGTGGTACATCAAGGGAGCTAGCCCTATCTATAGATTCACCTTATCCTTAGGCTACCCATAAGCTAGAGGTGTTTCAATTGTGCCACTTGGATGAGGAGAGATGAGACATCTCCTCAAAGGTTAAAAATCCATGTGATAGTAGGTATCATGAAAGGGGATGTCTTGACCTTGGCTTGGAAAGATAAGGGCTTGACCTTGATCTAGAATGGAATATTAGAATTCCTCTACTTGTTTACCTCAGGAGATAAACTCATCTGATTCATCCTAAATTACTATGTCACCATGTATGATGAGGTCTTAGACATAGTCTCAAAAAAATTGACATCATTTAATAGAATGCCCTCAAGTTCAATTATATACATAATAGCAGTTAGATTTATCCTAGGAGGGTTTAGGCTTGGTGGGAGCCATATGTCATATGGGTGAGTAGACCATCATGTTAGTCATGACAAGTTGCTAGAAAATGGATTTTAAGGACATAATAAGGTGAGTGTAAGGACCCACTTTAATTTGTGACTTAGATGTGGAAGCATTGGACTTAAGATGAGATGGTTATTGATGTGGCTAGGTGGATGGACTAGAATTAGATGAGGTGGACAAGATTGAATTCCCTCTGCTAGTAGGGGAAGGGGTTGATGATTGGCTATGACTCATGGATGGGGGATTGGAAGGAGACTTACACAAAGGGGTTTATGTTGGAGCTACAATACATTAAAGGGGGGAAACATCTTCAAGAAATAGTACACCCGTCATAGTGAACTATAAAAGGATCTCATATTTTTTGGTAGTTATGTATTGGTCTATGAGAGCAGGTCCAAATTCATGGTGGTGAGTGATAAAGGACAAGGGAGTGGTGATGGATTATGATTAGTAGATGGAGGATTTGACTACGGATGGGTATGAATTGGGGTCAAGGAGTTTTGAATAGGTCTAGTGGATGGTGGAGGGGAATGGGATAAGGGTTGATGGTGGATTAGTTTGGGAGGTGACTTTAGGATTATGGGGTCAAAATCATTAAGAAAGTGAGCACCCATTTTCCATAGTCATAAAAGGAATTCATCTTTATTTTTGTGATATATTGATTAATTAGGGTGACAACATTTAGGAATGCATGGATGGATTTTCACAGGCTATAGTATGGTGATTTAGGACTAATGGGATCAAGGTCTGAGGGTAGGTGATCACTTAACTCTAATTCTCATAAAAGTAATTCATCCTTGTTGGCTAAGATTTATGTGTCTACAAGAAACCAAATACAAATACATGGGGAAAGATGGATGATGATGCAAAGGTAGACTAAGGATTATTTGAAAAAATTAAGGTTGAAGGATTCAGCTAGTATATTACATGATTATGAAGATGAAATGTGATTGGGATGTTATAAGATTATGATCAAATTTTAGACTAATAGTGCAATAGGTACTAATGACCCATTAAAATTGCCTAGTTTTCAAGTTAGCAAAGGGATTGGGAATTTGATGGGTGCATAGAATGGAACTAGAAAGGGGATGATTAGTTGGGTTACTAGTTATGAATTGAGGATTCCATAAAATGACTCATTATTACTATATTTTATGGCTTTAAATATGTAAAATGGTTGAGCATTATATGTACTCTTGATATTTATAACTTGTATAAGGTAGAAAATAAATGCTTTTATTTATATTAACTCATGTAAAGTCTAAGTCTATCTTTTTTACACTTTATTATAATGTTTTCATGTTTTATTCTCCACAATTTGACATATAGGAAATAATAATATTAATATGATTTTGGACAAGATTTCATAAAGATAAGGAGGATCTAAGACAAACAATGAACCATCTAGACCCAGCTACAAATTCTAAATATTGCTATGGATTTTGATAGTCAACTATGGATTTTGATAGTCAGCTATAGATTTTGATAGTTGGCTATGGATTTTGATAGTCAGGAATGGATTTAAACAACAACCTATAGATTGTACCAATTTTTTTATGGATTAACCTAGTTTTCTCTAGAATTGATCATAGTACATTTTAAAGGGTTCAGATAGCTTCTCCAACTTCTTCATGACAATTTGGAGAACTCTTTTTGACATTTCCATTTTTGTGCATATATATAAATAGTTGTCTATTTTTTGCTAGTCTTCCATTTTGGGAGTTACTACTCTAGGTTACAATGATGAAGATAGAAGATATGAGTATCAAAATATAAATATTTGGTTGATATAGTTAGACATGGAAATTGTTATCTATGTATTCTTTAACTCCTTAAATATCTCATTGTAATGACTTTTTATTCTAACTATATCACTCAATCTGTCTAGAATATCTTCTATTTTCAAATTAGTTAAATTATTTCCTAGATTTTAGAGATAAACATTTTCTTGGTATATAATAAATAGATAGATCCATGATTGGATCTATAAATTTTACACCTTCATACAAAGATATTATAATTTTGGTGATTTTCTAAAATACAAAGTGTTGTAGCAATTTCTTTTCTTAATCTATGTGTTGAAGCAATATCTTAGAGCTAATTTGATTTGAACCTAGATCTAAGGGTGAGCAAGGGCCCACTTGCCAAGGAGATAGGAGATTTATTTGGTATTTATAAGTTGGTTTTGTATTTTTTTTTAAATTCAAGATTGATAAAGATATATGTTTGTATAATTAAGATCAAAAGCCTGTAGAGTAAATTGAATAGTTAATATGTTATTCCCAACATAAGTATTTATTTCCTTCTTTCAAATTATGAAAATATAGATTTATGATTGATTTTAATCAGTGAGTGAGGATTTGATAATATTTTATTTTTTTAAGAGTGATTTGAATATGTATATTTTGTAATTGTGTGAAGCATTTCTAGATTCTAAAAATTAGATTAGATTGGGTTGTTTATGTTTTTTGCAAAGAGTGTTTCTTTCTAAATAGTAGTTTAGAATTTAGAAGTAGATATAGATTAACATAACATCTAACAACCCTAAAAAATAATTAATTTTAACCTGAAATCAATAAAGTACCTCACTGTAAATATCTTTAGGCACTACCCTAGTTAGAACAAACACCAACATAAGTTGGTTAAATGAAGGGGTAATGATGACACCCATAATTTTTGGTGCCATTATAGGGGATTATTTCAGGTGTCAATAAGGTAAAATTTTAGGCTAATAGTCCATAAAACATGAAAATACAAAAACATAAAAAAATCACTCTTTTCAAAATTAAGTATGTGAGTAGGCAACGAGATTCACATGGTAGATTTGTTCCAAAATATTTTGATCTTTTATAGGAAAGAATCAAGATAGTTACATATGAAATAGACAACTTGAAAAAAGAGATAAGAGAATACTTCAAAAATATCGATAAAGGACTAGAAAAATCCTCTTCTATAATAGCTAAAATTGTAGACACTAAACAACCAAAACCCCCTCCTCTCAATAGAACTTTATTTGACATGGGAGAAAATGTAAGTTAGGTAGAAAACCCTCACAGGAATGATATTGATATGAATTTATCCTATTCTATTTAAATATGATGAATGAATAATGAAAAATATTTCTCCAACTCATCTGCCAACCTTTAGAGTTCTATCCATTGAAGACCCAGATCAATTTTTTTTGAGTTTAAGGTTCTTTATTAGACTTATAATTACACCTCAGATAGCCAAAAGCTAAAACTTTTTCCTTCTACTTTGAAGAAATGAGAAATGAGGTGGTTCATGGGGTTAGGAGGGAGCTCTATTCATACTTAGAGATAAATGGAAACAACATTTTTGGATAAATTTTAAGACTATTGTAGGGTTAAAGGTAGGAAATAAGATTTTTTCAAAATTAGACAAAATGCAGGTATGAACCTTAAGGATTACCTAGATATCTTTGCCTTTTCTCTTAATATATGTGGTTATGAGCTACCTAAATAAGTGATCAAACTTTATTTCCTTAAGGTATTAGATGACTCTTCTAGGGATTCTTTGAATCTTATGGGTAAAGGAAATATTACTAAACTAGATCTCCAAGAAATCACATGGCTATGCATAAACTACTCTAGAACAAAAATTAGTAGTAGGAGAGGGAAAATAAGAAAATATAGTGATGTAAGCCAACCCATGGAAGAGTTATCAAACTTTAAAATAGACATATTGGTCATTGAATTCAACATTAGATGGATTAGAGGCCAACACCAAATCCAATACTGAGTCATTAGAGATCTATTGCCCAAATTGTAGATTGAAACATGTACTTAGAGGTTGTCCTTTGGATAAAATTAAAATTAGTGGAATATGTGATGCTAAAGATCATGAAAAAATAATTGTAGTCACCTCCCTAGTCTTAAGAATTAGTTAAAACAAAATGCACAAGCCATAGAAGAAATCAATTGTGTACAGAGACAATGAACTAACTTTCAACAAAATCAATAGTTTGGAAAATGGGATCAAGGTCTGAGAGTAGGATATCACCTAACTATGATGCCCATAAAATTAAATCATCCTTATTGGCTAGGATGTATGGGTCTAAAATAACCCTAGTCCAAATCCATGGGGAAAGATGGATGATGATGCAAATGTGGACTAAGGATTTTTTGAATAAAGTAAAGCTAAAGGATCGATCTAGTTTATTAAGTGATGATGAAGATGAAATTTGGTTGGGATGTTATAGGACTATCATCATATTTCACATTGATAGTGCAATAGGTATTAACAACCTATCAAAAATTCCTAGTTTTTAGGTTAGCAAAAGGATTGGCAATTTGATGGGTGCCTAGAATCAAACTAACAAGGGGATGATTAGATGAGTTGCTAGTTATGAATTACTGAGTTTATAAAATTACTCATTATTACTATAGTTTATGGCTTTAAATATTTAAACTGGTTGAGCATTGTATGTAATATTGATATTTATAACTTTCATAAGGTAGAAATTAGATGTTTTTATCTATATAAACTCATGTAAAATCTAAGTCTATCTTCATTACACTTTGTTCTAATATCTTTTTGTTTTAGGCTCCACATTTTGAAATCTAGAGGCAATCATGGTATTTATATGATTTTTGACAAGATTTAATGAAGAAAATGAGGATCCAAGACAAATAATGAACCATCTATACCCAAATATAGATTCTAAAAGTTGCTACAGATTTCAACAATTAGCTATAAATTTTTACAATTAGCTATGGATTTCAATAGTCAACTATGGATTTCAATAGTCAACTATAGATTTTCATATCAAGCTACAAATTATATCAAGTTTACTATGGATTAACCTAATTTACTTTATAATTTATCATAGTAAATTCGAAAGGGTTTAGATAGCTTCTCCAACTTCCTCATGATAATCTGGAGAACTCTTTTCAACATTTCCATTTTTGTGCATGTATATAAATAGTTGTCTATTTTTTGTTAGTATTCTATTTTAGGAATTGCTAATCTAGGTTGCAATGATGAAGATATAAGATATGAGTATCAATATATAAATATTTGGTTAATATAGTTAGGCATGACAAGTTTTATCTATTGATTCTTTGACTCCTTAAATATCTCATTGTAATGACTTTCTATTCTAACTATATCACTCAATCTATCTAGAATATCTTCTAGTTTCAAATTAGTTAAGTTATTTCTTGGAATGTAGAGGTAAATAATTTCTTGGTATAGAATAAATAGATATATCCATGATTGGATCTATAACATTTATGCCCTCATACATAGATATTTTAATTTTTGTGATTTTCTAAAATATAAAGTGTTGCAACAGTTTCTTTTCTTAATCTATGTGTTAAGGAAATATCTTAGAGCTGAGTTGATTTGAACTTGGATCTGAGGGTAATCAAGGGCCCACTCCCCAAGGAGATTGGATATTTATCTAGTATTTATAATTTAGTTTTTTATTTATTTCAATTCAATATTGATAAATATATATGTTTATATAATTAAGATTAGAAACCTATAGGATAGATTGAATGGTTAATCTATTATTTCTAGCATAAGCATTTATTTCATTCTTTCAAATTCTAAAAATATATATTTATGATTGATTTTAATCAGTGAGTGAGGATTTGATATTATTTTAATTCTACAAGAGTCATTTTAATAGGTCTAGTTTATAATTGTGTGAAGCATTTCCAAACTCTACAAATTAGATTAGATTGGGTTGTTTATGTTTTCTATAAAGAGTGTTTCTTTCCAAATAGTAGCATAGAATTTAGAAGTAGATATATATTAGCATAACATATAAAACCCCCAAAAAAAATTACTATTAACTTGAATTGAAATCAATAAAGTACCTCACTGCAAATAGCTTTAGGCACCACCCTGGTAAGAACAAACACAAACAAAAGTTAGTTAAATGAAGGGGTAATAACAACACCCATCATATATATGCAAGATGATTAGACTAGAGACATTTAGATTGATGATTTATGGTTTTTATAAATTGAGACCAAAAAAGTGATAAGATTCTAAAAGGATATTAAATAGGTATGATATATAATCAGATGATAAGCAATAGTGGACTATGATGATAGGGTGATGTAGACGATAGGACTAGCTCAAAACTTTATACCAATTTTTCTCAAGATAAGATGGGATAGTATTGGGTGATGAAGGTGATAAGATAATGTGACAAGGATGATAATGATGAAAGGTATATGATGATGAAATAATAAGGGGTGATGGGGATGTTTTTGGACATGCAATATGACCCAAAGAGCTAACTAGGATAAGATAAGATGAGGGTTAACTAGCTTGGTGAATAAGGCAAAGTCAAGACAAATGATGAGGGACTAAGGATAAGATATGGATGTTAGGATTGGATATGATTTATGATAGGTAAGGTTATGACCAATGATAAGTAATACTAGGATAGGATGTGACTAGAAGGATGTATAAGAGAATAATGATATGTACAAAATAATAATGAGATAAGGATATACAAGATAAGATATAGGTGATGGGGGTAAGACTAATGACAGGTGGATCTAGTCATGAGATGTGAATAAGAGAATAAATATATGTATAAGGGGGTTAAGAAAAGTATATACAAGATGGTGGGATAATGAGGCAAGATGATATGGGGATGATTAGGACTATGGTGGGATAAAGGTGGATAAGACTAGGTCAACTTTGGACTAAAGGATTAAACAAGTCAAGGTGAGGTGTAATTGATTATGGATAGGGTGGAATTAAGATAATACATGGATGACCAAGTGTGACTAAGATATGTGAGAAGGATGATTAGGATATGACTAGACTAAGATGGGATAGGATAATAGAAATGATATACAAAAGAAAGGATGATAAGGATGTATAAGATGATAGGATATACAAGATGATGTATACAAAGGAGTAATGATGTACAAAATGGTAGAAGGAAGTAGCAAGGATATATAATATGGTATGTGTAAAGGACCTATATGGGTATATAGGTTTGGGTGAAATTTGAATCAGCTCATAAATAACATGGGTTTAGCATAACACACACCTTATCATGCAAGCCAAAAAATCTATGATTAGTAAATTGATGGGTGTGTAACTCGATGCTCACACCATAAAATAGATTCATAGGTAAGGCTATAGGTTGATGACCCATTACATAATCTATCAAACCCTCTTGATCATACTTATACTTGATGGCTACTTTTGAGTTGATATTGACTCTTGTAGTAGTACACCTATTATGGCTAAAGGCTGCTAATCTAGATATACATGGGATCTCTAATTGTGTCCCTTATATACATGAAGGTATAATGGGGCCCAAGTCCATATAGGTTACTATATAATGCTTGGTTTAGATATTTAAATCTTCCCCTTCATGGATGACTTGTATGGGGTCAACGACTTAGCATAATGATAGTCATCCTTGATATTTATACTCCACTAAAACATGAAGTTTAGATTAGTGCATGTGGTGAAATCCATGGTTAGTATCCCCTTAAGACTATAATAAGTGTGTGGGTGTCAAGTCCATGTCATGTTTCCCCTAAAAAATTAAAAATGGGAGGGTTTGTAGGTGGTTTTTGATCCCCTAAGAATCTGCAAGGATACAAAGGGGAGAGCATACACCAACCATAGCCCTCAAGATACAAATAGGTAGACCAAAAGATTAATTAACCAATTAGATTAAGACATTTGATTATATTTATAAGATAAATGACAAGAATTTAGAATAAAAATGATGAAAATGATATATATAAAGTGATTAAAAATGGTATATACAAGATACGATAATTCAAAAATGATTTTCAAAGTGCCAAATGGAGTCTTTGACTAGTTGCTTGTAATTAAATAGTTAGTAGTTTGGTTTTGGCACTCAAGAGAGGGATCCTAAAACACAAATATTAGTAGTTTATATGATAATCTTGTGGGGTAACCTTAAATTCAAAAATTTAGACCAAAATATGACCTATAGAGGATGATGTAGCAAGTTAAAATAGCCCATGTAAGAAATAAGATGTTAGTCAAATATGCTTTAATAAAACCCTAAAAAATTATGATTTGACTCTATAATTTATTTGGGGTGAGTATGATATGATGAAAGGGTCTAGGTCTAGCATCCCTTGATGGGGTCAAGGGGCAGTGCCACTTACAGGGTCAAGGGATAGATCCCCTTGTAGAGTTTGGGGGTAGTGCCTCAAGTGCACTCCCTATTGTGGTATAGGACGAGGTCACAAGGTGGAGTCCCTAATGCCAAAGGAAATTTGGGCCTTGCAAGAGGCTTGAAATGACTAAAAATTAAACAAAAATGACTCAAAAAATGCACTTATTAAGACCAAATTGAAGACAAATTTCAATACAAAATCACAACTACACAATGTAAAACTACAACTAGAAACTATAAAATTGCTACTATGGGGACAAAAGTATAGATTGAAAGTTGTGATTTTTTAGAAGTTAGATTAACCATGATGGTCAAGCTACAAAATCATGACTATTAGACAAAACCATGACTGTTAGACATAATCATGACTATAAGTGACAAAGTCATTAATAGCCATAAAATGAGATTTGTGGTTTTGTTATAAATTACAAAACCTCCAATTTTTTACTATTTGATAGACTAGGTGACTAAGTAGGATATGATAGATTACTTAGATGTGTTTATTTACAAGTAGTTAGGGTAAATTAAAATAAATTTTTGTGATATATCAAAATTTTAAGATGGATACTTAGATGAACAAAAGATGTTTTGTATCAAATTTTATCCTAAGTATGCCCTATATAATGTCAAAGATAACCTTCATATAGAATTGAAAGTTCAAAATGGTATAAATTAACAAAATGTAAAATTGCTAATATAGATGCAAAATCGCTACTGAATAGGACAAAGTCATGATTAACAAAATGTTGTAATTTGTAGTTTTGTTGTTGATGCAAAAAATATTAAAGTCCTATGTTTTGATCTATCTTTAGATGATTCTCCTACCTTGGCTTCTTTATTGACCCTATAAAAACACATATATAGACCATAAAAAGACTAAAGATCTTATTATAAAAAATGGTTAGGCATGGTAAAAACTATCTGGATGAAATGTAAGGTCAAAAGGATGTTTATGGGTTTGATTATGAGAATAAGTCCCCTACAAACAAAAGTTATTGAAAATTGAACCTATAGGTCAAAGAATAAAAGGACAAACATAAGTAGTTTTCTCAAAACTTACAAAACCACCACTCTTGACCTCAATATCACCTTTACTAGAGGAAACTAGTTAATAGGGAAGTTATGATTTTGTGGTTTGATGATGATGCCTTGTTTTATAAAAGTAGGGGTCTTAAGTCATAAGCCTTTGTTAGGTGCTTATCTAACTATCCAAGTTAGATCTAGACTTATTACAACATGGTGCAAGCCTTGAATAATACTACAACACTCAAAATTTGTCACTTGGCTATGATGACATCACTTCACATAAGGTGAAAGCCTTATATTCTAACTTGAAGTACAACAAAGAAAGGACCAGGGCCCATGTAAGGTTAGTTATGCAATGGAATAACTCTATCTTTCAAGGACATTGGTTAGTGCAATGCTAGTGGGTAGCTCATGGGCTCAATCCTCTCTTTGGAATGAGAACCAACTATCTATTAGGCACAAGCCAATATGATGGGGTTTTATAGCCTCATGGGTGAAACCCTTTGGTTTCCTTGGCTTATCATCATTTAGGCACTTATAGGGTTTAATGGGGTACTTAGATGAGGGACATAAGCTTAGGTTCACACTTTAGTGTAGGTATCATTATGAGGCATAGGGCCATTCCTACACTTAGAGAATTTTTGATATAGGGTACTAATGTCATCACGAGTTATAGAAGTGATATGAATGGGCTAGGCTAAAATCTCAAGGGAACTCAATATACATAGTATAATTCTAAGCATTTAATCTATTGAAACCTTGTGCAAACCATTATAATTCTAATCTTATATCCAAAACCACATAAACCAAACTAATACTCATTAAATTCGACATCATTCATCATTAATAGGGTTCAAATACATTATATATATATATATATATATATGTAAATAAAAATTGAGCAAATGCTCATCTTAAAATTGGTAAAGCCCTAGAGGCTCATATGTGAGGTTGGGCACTATGATGGGGAGCCACAGAGGCATCCCAACTAAAGTCTACACTCTAATGGCAAACATAACATCTAGAATCAATCTTGTAGGGCTTCACTACTCCACTCTCCTCTTTTTCTAACTAGTTTAACTCTACATTTATATCACTTAGGAAAATCTTAGTGCTAGGTTGAAAGGAACATGTTAGGTGTTGATATGACATTTAAAAGAACATCTTAGTGCTATGTTGAAGGGAACATTTCAGGTGATGAGATGGCATTAGATGCAATCATTCTCCCAATTTCATTATCCTAATTATATCATGTCATGATTTTCCCATGTGCCCACTTCTTAATGATGATTGAGTCGAATGGAGTTGGTTAGTCGCCTACTAGCTGGTGCCATAAGATGATAAAATAATAATCATACCAAGTGATTTCCTCATGCCCAAATGTCTACTATGTTGGTACGGATCCTATAATTAGATAAATTTTGGGCCTAATATTACTCATATAAAAAATTTAGTCTACCCTCAGACTAGTCTTCCAATGTTTATGGTGTGTAAAACTTGAGTTTGCACTCCTTTAGTTTCAATCTAAAGTCCTCAAAGACTTGGATATCTTGATTTATTTTGTGGTTCTATCTATCTCATCAATTTTATCCAACTCTTTCCTAAAGGCCTCTATCCTTTCCTTTGCCTTTGTTATGCCTCCATCTAGGATCACTCCTTATTTTTAGGCCTTTACTTGCAAGGCAAAAAAGAGTTCTTCCAGGTCCTGATCTTGGGTCTTGATTTGGGCACTCATAGTTTTGACCTACCCCATGAATTGTGTATTCTTAGCTCTATTCAACATGTATTCCCATGCCATCAATGCATCATTCTCCCCTTTTACCTTTTTAAAGATCTCATCGATGATTGTTTCCTGGGTGGATAAGTTTCAAAATATTATGTTGGCCACTTCTACACCCTCTTCAAGCTTCATGAAGAAGCCTTCCACCTCTTCCCATTTTATGACTAGTTATTGCTTTATGTCAGAACAAAGGTGCTCTTCTTATTTTGGCACTAATTTTACCTTCAATCATGGGAGCATCTATTACACTAATGCACACACCTTATAAACCTTTGAAAATTTTGAGGTGTCAATGCCATTCAGAAGGGATGGTTTAGTTCTCTCTATGCACTTGGCTAGTTGTTGTAACTTGAATTTCTTGTCCTCAATTTTATCCTCTACTTTTAGTATGATATTTTTTCAACATAAGGCTCTAACATCATTAATGATGTTTTTTTGTGCTACCTCAAAGGCCATCCAGATGAGGGCATTGGCTAACCTTACTATATTTAGTGTATAAGGGTTGATAAGAAGGGATTCATACCCTTACTTTGGTTAATCTATGCTTAGGATTACCTTCTACGCTACCTCAAATTGAGGCTCACCCATATAAGTGTTGAAGGTAAAAGATAGTTAATTGTACATCCTTATCATGGTAGCTCCAAATGGCAAGTAATTCTTTGATGGCTAGCTTCATCTACTTAAGTTCCTCTTCATTAGATATAACACTTTCTTCAACACTTCCCTCTAATATTTCCTCTTCTTCTAGTAGTATTTTTTATTCATACTTGTCCTCTTTATCCACTTCTTCTTCATCGATGCCAACTTTGCCTCTTATGTCTATTGGGTCTCTATTGTACCCTCTATTTGCTCTCTTAAGGTACCAATATTTCCTTCCTTATCTCCAAGTGCCCATTCACTACTTGGGCATGCCTGAGGTATAACTTCTTCCACTATGCTAATGGGGATGATAGGTGCCTCTACCACTTTTTCCTATATGGTTTCCACAATTTTGAAAACCATTTTTTCTTCCATCTCTCTCTTGGTTGTTTCTTTTTGGGCCCTCTTTATCTTTGCATTCTTATTCTTCTTCACTATCATAGCTATCTTTTCCTCCTCAGCCCTTATCTCTTTGGCCTCAAACTTATCAATTTTTGCCTAGGTCATGCCCTTTCCTCCATGTCCTCACTTGTTTTATCTAGGTCTAGTGATACCTCTATATTTTCTTTATTGAGGCCCATTTCTATCCATTGATACCTCTTTTCCTCCTTAGTTCGTATAGGTTGTCTATTTGGTTTCTCAGATAATATGGATGCAAGATTCCTTGATTCTCCAAGCACAGTATCAATGTTACCTTAGAAAGCCTCTTGAATTTTAATATTACTAAGCTTTTATTCTACTTATAGTTCCTAGATGATGTAAAATCTCATCCTTATATCTTCTTCCTCTTCTATCTCTTCACACACCTACTACACTTATACTTCTTTATGCACATCTTTCACCTCCATCTCTACTAAGGTTATCATGGGCATTTCCACTAGCCCCTTAGACTTATTCTTTTTCTTCCCCCTTAGCTTGGGTGAAGTAATCCCTAACATTTAATTTTTATTGGTTTGTTTAGCTTGCCAAAGAATTCAATTTTTATTGGTGTTTCTCATAGTCATGAGGTTTGTGACTATATTTATGGTTCTCAAGCTTCATGTGCTACAAATGGTGGCCTCAATGTTTATCTAAATTTTTATTTCTTGGTTAATGCACAATTCATGCCCCTTACTTCTCTACTTAACCATTCACTTTTGGCATCTATGGGTTCTCAAAGTCTCACTATAATAGGGTACCCTTGCTTTGGCTCTCTAGCTTGGTGGTTTTTCTCTACTTTTCTATTCTAAGTTCAAGTTATCACAAGGTTTGTAACAAAAAAAATTAGATTTTAACTATTTTATACCTCTATTCTCATCTACTACCTTAATTATGGTTTATTAATGGTATGATAGTTCTTATATTCCTTGTGATTTAATATGACCCATAAAATCCATGATAATCTACTATCATTTGAACATTCAATGTTCAAATAGTCACTTCCCACCTCACTTTGGGTGGATGATAGCTTGTCTTGATGATATTCTCCTATGCTTTATTCTCTTTTCCTCCAGTATGGAAACCTGGGTGTAGCGTCTCACATGCATGTAATTCAACCTCCTTGATCTCATTTCTTCTTCTTGGTGTGATTCTATTTCAAGCATGCTTATCTATCTTGGTCAATTTCACTATGATTTCATCTATTGTACTAGCCTATTCTACCCCATACAAATCCCTTACACTTACCCTCTAACATGGCACTCTCATCTGATCTCTCGTGTAAAATCATGTTATGCATCTTCACTCTATCTTTTGTGCACTTGTATCTTGTGTAGATCTCTTAGTTCACATATGATCTAAGTTTGGTGAGTTAAATGCACCCATAAAATTAGGTGTTTGGTTGTAAGTGCTTAGAAATTAACCTCATTCAAATCACCTGATTGGTATTATGCTTGGAAGTGTTAAACTATCCCTTTTGTAGGCCTTTTGTAGTCTTAATTTGCACCCTTGGAGAGGGTTCTTCAGTCCCTTTCCCATTAAGTTACACAATGAAAAAAATCCCAGGTTATGGGTATCTTGTAATGGGGTTGGACCTCTGAATAAGGTCGAATTCCTCTTGATGCTCACCTAAACTAATGCTTCACAAGGAAAAGGGTTAGAAAGATGGTTTAGAGTTACTTTGGGGAAAAACATAAACATTATTTGCCTAATATGTATGATTTTGTGGAAGAGAATAAGCATATTGATATAAAGATTATTGATTATACATACTAGATTTTTATGATTAGGGACTTAGTTAGGATGCTTAAACTAGCTAGTATATGCTTGAAGTTACCATTGATGGTTTTAGAATGCATCCAAAGACTAATACGTAGAAGAACAACACCAAAAATCCTTCCATTAATTTAGACCTTAGTCCCACTAGGCATGCCAAAAATAAATTTACAAAGTACCCCATGGGTTCCACCTTCTACCAAAACTATCATTCATTCCTGTGGAGAGTGGAATTGATTTAAGTAGGTGTAACCTCTGCCACCCTTCATTTTTCCCTTTAAATATTTCATATCCAAAATCTAGGTCACTTCTAAATTAGTTGAATATTCATAAGTATATACTTTGTATTCAAACTAGAGAATATTCCCTCCAAATGATTCCCTATCACCCCATGAAAATTGGACCTACCTCAGGCAACTAAATTCCCTACAAGATCTTAAGCCTTCATGGAGAGTGGTTATGTTTTGAACACCTTCCACTTCCACTAAAGGCTTGACATTCTCCAATCACCTTCAAGTTTTATTGGATAGTATTAGTACTCTAAATAACTATAGATTTTACCAGAGTCTTCATAGTTCCTAAGGAAATGAAGTATAAATCTAGGGGTAGTAGGGTTATATTAGTAATGATGTAACATTATGAAATCATCAGGGATGAAGGAAAATCTAAGAAAACCAATAAAGGAGATTGTTTTTAATCTATAGTAGACCTATGTTTAAGATATTAAATATGGGTAGATTTGTGATTAATGAAAGGAACATCACATCTTCAACAAACATATATTGTAGCCACCTAAGGTAGGTTAAGAATGGTCCTACTAGTTATAAGGTATAATTATTTTGTCCTCATGAGCAAGATGGCATAAAGTAGAGATATAGTGGTTAGAATGTAATTATAACATTTAATTCTTTTGCAGATTTTCTAAGCATGACTCATTGATTTTGGCCCTTTCTTGTCTTTTAGCTTGTTCTCTTAACCAATAGGGAAACTCAAAGTATTTGGGAAAAACAAAGTAAAGGATGACATTTTCTCTCTTCTTTTTTATCTATATCATCCCATTATTTCCATTTTCAAAAATGTTCTCAAATTTTAGACTTGTTAATCTTTCTTGGAGATAGGGATACTCTTTGGGATATTGTAAAGTATGCTCAAATTGATTAGGCTCAAAATTATCAAGCATTTGTAAGAACTACCTCTTGATGCAATATGAGACTTTCTTTGTCTATCTCTTTCCTTGGATTTGGTTTGGTGAGTTGTGCACTATGGCATTGTGTGAAGGAGAATCTTCCTCATCTATGGTCTTTCTTTTCTAACCTTATTTAGGGAGTTTTCAATGTTGTTTATAGGTCTAGATTAGTGTTCTAATTTGAACCTCTTCTATGTAATACTTATGCAATTAGATTGATCTTGAGGTTGTGTAATCTAGTACTATCTCTTATAGATCTAGTATGGGTTCAAGTTAATGGGAGTTTCCTTATTAAATTTGGTGCATTACCTAGTTAACTTCCTTAAGAAACCTTATACCTTTCTAACCCTTTTCCATGTGAATCATTAGTTTAGCTTTAGTCTTAGGTAAACATCAAATAGGAAACTAGCTTACTTTAAAGGTTCATCCCCAGCATAGGTGACCTATAGCCTCGGGTTGTCCCAATATTATGAATTAATGGGAGAGCACCTGAAGAATGCTCTCTAGGGGTGCATGTTAACATAATAACAAGGCCCCTCACTTCCTAAATCTTGTACATGAATATCTAGTGTACCTTGTGTCTAAATCTAGCAATATTCACATTCCCATAACATAAGTGTCTAGCCTCAAGTGATTAGAGAGCATCTATGATTGATTCACCCAGCTATAATTATGCATGAAAGCACTATAAGAATATTTACTAGTGACCTTAATGTGTTGCTTATTCACTAAGCACATCAAAAATAAAAAACAACATAAACATAAGAAACTTGTTTGGATTATAATAAACTTTTATTATAGTCATCACAAAACAACCAAATCATGACCAGGAAGTTAGTTTCTAATGGCATAACATCACCTTATAATTGATGCATCTTCAATTAGTTACCATTGAAATGCCCAGGGAGCATTTCACCCAACAACATGTGTATCTTGTATGGACTAGTATCTAATATGTTATAGATGACATATGGACCCATCCACCTTATTTGTAGATTTTTTAGGTGCTTAATATAATTGAATTCATAGAGACTAACTAATTCCCCTTCTACTATCACCTTACACTTAATATGCTTATCATGCCAGAGTTTCTACAATGCCTTCTCTATCTGTTAGCTCCACTTTCCTTAGGTGTGCACCTCATTTAATCACTCTAAGTCCTCTAATTGACTAATTCACTTAATGCATAATGATAGTACCAAGAAATCCATTTTTAGAATTACCTCAGTACTAAACACTAGTTGAAATGGTATAGCCTTCTTCAGGGACTTGTAGGTTCTACAGTATGCCCATAACATAGCTGACACTTAATCATCCCAATATTTGTAACCAACATCACATATATTTATGAGGCACATCCCTAGTATCTTATTGAATTCCTCAGTTACGCCATTCATTTGTGGATGATAAGGCATTGTATTATGGTGTACCACCATGTATTTTATCAGTAGGATCCACATAATTTCATTAATGAAGTGTGTTACCCTATCACTAGTCAAGTTAAGTGGGCACCCATAGTGGCTTCTAATATTCTCACATATGAACCCTGTATTTGTGGTGGCTATGTAGTTTTTGGTTGGCATGGCCTTATCTGACTTGGTGAAATAGTCAATGGTCATTAGAATGTATCTCATGCTTGTGTGTCAAGTTATAGGAGTAATTGGTCCAACAAACTCAATGGCCCATTTCTCAAATGGTGCTTAGGCAAGAATGGGGATGAGAGGCATCTCATCCTGATGGTTGGGATTCCTTATACATTGGTATATGGTGTATGCCTTATAATAATATTTCACATCCTAAAATAGACTTGGCCACCATAAGCCTGATTACAATACCTTACACATCATTGTCTTGCATAGTGGCCTCTTATTACCCCTTTGTGCACCTCATGTAAGATGGACTCCCTTTCATGTTCCAAGACACATCAATGCAAGACTTCATATCAGCCTAGTTTGTATAATTCATTGCTAATGAGATAAAAAGGGGTGGTGTGAACTACAAATTATTTCTTTTCTTTGGTGGTCATTATTTAGGGTGCAGATCTAGATGTTATAAAAATGTCTATCTTTACCAAGTCCTAAAGGGTGCACTAAATTTTGTAAAGTGTTGCATATAGAATATCATCCTTAATAGGCATTGTGGCATCACTTAAGTCTATATGGGATAAATGGTCTTGTCCTAAGTTTGATTTTTTAGGATTGATGACAACTAAGAACTAGAATTTTAGGAATATAATGATCCATTTATAAATGCACCCATGCAGAATGGGATTATTAATGAGCTACTTGAGTGCCTCATAGTCTATGAACAAGATGAATAGGGTTTCTAACAAATTTTGTCTAAATTTTTGTAGTGTGTAGACTATGGCGAGCACCTCATGTTTGGTTGTGGTATAGTTTTACTTATCCTTCATCAATTTTTTACTAGCAAAGGAGATGGGGTGATCCATTTTACCTTCTATAGGATATTCTAAGATTACATCAATCACAGATCTTGATGCATTGACATGGATGTGGAATGGGGTCATCCAATTGAAAAAATGGAAAATAGGCATGCTAGCTAACTTGAGCTTTAAATTCATAAAGACATCCTCTTATGCTTCACTCTAATAGAATGGGCCATCCTTGTGAAAGATATCTTCTAGTAGTGTAAATTTTTTTACATATCTCCTTATGAATTTATGTAATATCTTTAGTGGCCAAGAAAGGCACACACATCTTCCTATGTGGAAGGAGTCTAGAGATGAATGATTATGACAATCTTCATAAGATCAATGAGAAAACCATCTTTATAGATGATGTGACTAAGAAAGGTTCCAAATGGTGTCATGAAGATCCACTTATTTAGGTTCAATGATATCTAAAGCTATCTAAACCTTTAAATCATTAGGTGTAGGTTATCACAATGGTCCTTCATGAGGCCATACACCATCTAGTCATCTAGGTATACTTCAAAGAACTTATGGATGAATTATTTAAACATGGTGATCATCATTCTAGAGAATATGGATGGCACATTATTAAGTCTAAAGGGCCTCAAATTATAATAAAAACAACACTATTCAATTGCAAAGGTTATTTTCAGCTTATCCTCCTCAATCTAAACTTGATGGTATCCAGAGAAGCCATCTAAGAAGGTGTAGATAGCACAACCTATAACACCATCTTGGACTTCATTGATGAATGAAGTCGAGAAGGGGTTAGTGATGTAGGTAGCTTCCAACATTCTATAATTGACACAAATGTGAATGCACCCATCCTTCTTGATGATAATTACCATTATCTTACCCACATAGACTCCTACATAAGATAAATGACCCCTATAATTAGTATTACATTGATCTCTATCTTAACCTTGGCATAGAGGTTAGGATTCATATTGTAGGGATGCTTCTTGATTGATCTTGCACTGTTGATTAGGTTTATGCTCATATTCCCAAAGGATGGGTGGGTTCCTTCATATCTTGATAATTCTTAAGGAACAAGTCTTGGAATTCATTCAAGAGATACACAATGTGTGCTAGTTCTATATTGAACCAATAAGAACCTAGAATAGCCATCTTTGGCTCTCCTTCTGCATTGATGTCCACCTTGATGGTCTTTACTAGTGTGAGGTTGGGTTAATTCTTTACCTAGTGTGAGTCCTTGACCTATTGTGTTCCCTCAATTATCTATATGTGAAGGTGAGTTAGGTACTCCTCATTGAGGGTACTATCATCTATTTGGCATATAATCTTCCTCTTTCCTATCAGGTTCTTCTAATAGTGCTCCTTTCAAGTTTCATCATCTTCTTTTCTCAAGTTGATATTGAGCATTTTATCCTCAAATAAAGTCAAGATAACCAATCCTTTCTATTTGAACATGTATTTTAGGCACTCTTCAAGGATTATGGTGTCTTTGAAAACCTCCCTCTAAATTTCTTATAATGGATCGATCAACTCCAAGTTTTATGATGAAAAGGAGAAGGTCTACAAAAACTTCTCCTTAAGGCCATATTAATTGGTCATTTCATGGTACATCTCATTGGCCACATACCATGTTCATGCCCATTTATTTAGAGTTTTATAGAAGGTATACACCCATAAGTTATTTGGGATAGTCATGCTACAATCAGTCCATGTCTCTTTTCGTAAGTGCACATGCATTACAAGATCAGAGTTATTAAAGTATGATGATATATCCAAGTCCTCATTACTTCTCCCAAACCTAATACAAATGGATAATTTCACATCTTGATAGGTGAGAAAGTTAGGATTTTATGCTACCAACTAATGTGAGGTAGTGCTTCTTAGTGTATACACTAGTGCACCCATTCTATCTATCTATTTATGGATGCATGATTCCATTGGGTTGCTCTTTTAAAATTTTGGAAGTGTTATAAGTTTAACTTTGCTCAAGTAGAGAAACTTCTTTCCTTTCTTCTTATCACAAGGGAACCATCATTTTAGAGTGCATCAATATAGAAACAACCAATCCTTGCAGGCCTTGACACCTTTACACACACCCAGTAACACCTATGACCAATGGCCTCATAAGCCTCTTTTACCCATCCATCATAATTAACATTGGTGGTGTTCAAGGCCTACTACCCATCTTCCCAAGAGAGAAATCCTTAATTAATGGGGTTGAGATTATTGATTCTTTGTACCATGATGTTATATATATGGTTGATCTCATCCTCAAGATCAATTATCTCTACATAGGGGGTCCCTAGTCACTAGAGAGGGGAATCACTACCCTTTCCTTGCCATTTTCAAAGTTTATATATCACTTGTTGAAGTGCATATCAACATTGTTTACATAAAACCATGGCCTTCTAGGGAGCACTGAATAGCTATCTTGTTCAACCAACTTGATTCCTCAAAGTCAATGTGGAATTCAACACCCATACTATCTATAATGGCACCCTTTATATTTTTTATCGATTGTGCTTGGATCTTATTAGCCATAAAGAGTAATGGGAAGAAGGCTTCAATATTGGCCTACCCATCTTCTCCCATGAATTCTTGGTTAGGATATTAACCTCTATGCTTGTGTCAATAAAGACCTCATAAATGGACCATCCATTAATGGTGGCATTCACTAGGAGTTCTTGGTTGTATTCCACATTTTGGGTATGCCTGATCTCTCATGCCCATTCTATGCATGACATGGAAACTTCAAATAAATATTGTCTTGCATGTTCTAAAATTAATTTATTTAATATAGGTAGCATCCCTTCTATTTGTAAGAGGTGTAAGATCTTTATTAGTTCTTATACTTTAGCCTCATGACCATCCTGCTTCATTTGAGAGATAACAACCTACACCTTTAGGCCTCATACCAATTGGATCTCTTCTTATATATTCTAGATCATGATCATATCCTACTACAATACATCCTTTTGTCACATGGGATTTGGATAAGGTAAAAATTTGGAGTCAAGCTTCATTACATAATCAGTGCAACTTGGCTCACCATATTCTAGCTATAATTTTGGTATGGGCACAACTAATGATTGAGTGGTGAGTCCACTCTGAGTAGTTGCCTACACTTTGATTGGATCCATATTAATTGGTTGTGACTTTGGAGTCCATTTATTCACTTTAGGTTCATTCTTGATCATCCCTACACCCTTGTCTATTTCAAGCCTACTCTAGGTTAATTATTTGTATAAGTTAGGGCATTCTTTGAACTTGTGTGTTCCTTGACAATACCCACACAATGGATGCATAGGTTAGTCATGTTGATAGTGATTAATTGACCAACACTTATAACATGATCATAGTGGGAACTTTCCTCTATTGTGTCCACCACCTCATCCTTAGGTGTATCTTTGCATCCCATAACCTATATTTTTTGGCCCCCTTGCCTTTTTACTATTATCATTACCTTTTATGTGCCTCTCCCCATGTTCACATGCATCTCATTGATTATGTGGCAATTAGCTATGGTATTATTATAGGCATCACATATTTGGTAATATGTGGTTGAGTTGACCTAACTAGCATGTTGCAACAAAGGGAAATTATGAACATCATGAACTTCATGATAAACTTCGTAGTTGAGAAGCAATGCATGCATATTCCTTCAATGGTAGTTTTTCCTATTATGGCCTTCCATCTCATACTTAGTGCATCACCACCTAATTTAGGCATCTTGTGATGAACTAACATTCAAATTTTGTAGTTGGGAGGCCATATACATAATATATGCTTCTATGAAATGGATAATTCCTATGTCAGTGCTCCTAACCTCCCTAGATTTGAGCATGGCTTCAAGAACTTCCTGAGGGCCTATGAATGTTTTCATGGACAACACCCTCATAAATGGTACTAAAAACCCCTAATAAACCATTACACAAGTTGTGTTGGGTGAATATCATAAGGGAGCTTGGAAAGAAGAGTTTTCAATCTAGAATTGTATAAGTGCATGCTCTCTATTAATCCTTGATTAATTTCATTGAGCACAACAATGCTCTATTGTTCAAACTTAGGTATGTTAAAATCCTTCAAGAATGATTCTTTTAGGATGTCATAATAAACCATAGCCTAGTTTAGATCAAACTTCTTATACCAAGTATGGGTGCAATCAAGCAAAGTAATTACAAACTAGGTTGCCTTGCACTTAGACTAGGTTATAACCCAAGCATACCATTGTAGTTCATACTTGATCTCATGCTCTATGGTATTCTCCAAACCCTGATACTCAGGTAGATTCAAGGACATCTTTTAATAAATAGGGTGGGGGAGAAACTAGTATCTTAGGTGTTTTCCCTATGATACTTGTCCTAGAGGTGATCCTCTAATGCCTCTTACCATTGGACTAGGTGTTGGGATAATTGTTACTGTTGGTGCAGTGGAAGATGATGGCATTTTAATACCAACTAGTTGTATTGAGCTAATTATTTTAGGTTATTACCTAGGCTACATAGTTAACAATGGTTTGATTAGAATGCTTTAACTCAAGTCCTATCTATTTTGGATGGTACTCTAAGGTCTATAGGTATCCTCACTTAGTTCCTTAAAAGGGACAACTTATTCAATCACAAAATTATGGTCTAAATATGCAAAATGGTTAAATCTTAGGTTGATAATGGGGTCAATTATCAATCTTATGTCTTCCTATGAGGGATCCAATATATGAGCTCATATTATATGTCCAAAGTAGGTAGGTGTATTCAACACATATCCAATGGTCAAATTCTATAAGGACCCTAAGAATTCTTCACCTATCAACTATGGAGCTTGTTTTATGGCTTCAAGGTTTCCTTACTCTGGCTGTTGATGCCATTCAATAGATCCTTTGCCATGCCCTTCCTAATATATATGGGTCCTCTTGGCACATATAAGTTTTATATCTTCCATTATATTTCACCTCCTCTTATTATAAGCCTATCTCTTGAGCTCTCTAGTGTCAAATTACTCATCCCCTTCCATTACGCTTCACCTACACATCCCCTTCTTCCATGTTGTACTACTTATCTATGAGAGGAATTTAACCTTCCATTCTCATGGTTTCAAATCCATAATCCACAATTAGTTTCTTTATTTTGGTGCTAAACTCTCTCACAAATGTGCCTCTAAGTTTGCATAAGAACTGATATTCTACTTATTTAGGGTAGGAGTATTTTTATACTATAAATTCAAGCACATAGTTATTCAATTCCCCTTACCACCATTTGTTTGTGATCTTATCTAAGTGGCATCTACGTTATCAAGTATTTCTAGGCACTCTTTCATCCACTCAAGTTATTTTCCATAGCTTCAACTTATATGTGTTTTATAAGTATTTAACCATCAGTACACCTACTCTAGTAGTTTTCAAAAGTAAACCTTATATAGGGCATCATACAAATGGGTCTGGACCCACTTCCTTAGTCTCTACTATCTACAAGTTAGATGCCTTAGTGTAAATTTGTCTTCCAGTTTTGCCATCTAGTGTTTGATGTTCATGAGGGAGAGTTAGAGCATTATTATAGTGTATTATTGTAGCAATAAAATTCAACATGGGTTATATCAATAAAACCAAAATGTTGTAAAAAAGTAGGGGTCTTAAGTCATAGGCCTTGATAGCTACTTATTTATATAAGTTATATATAGAATTATTGTGATGTGGTTCAAGCCTTGAATAATCTTTTAGTGCTTACCATTTATCACTTGACTACACTAGTATCACTTCACATAAGGTGTAAGCCTTATGCACTCACTTAAAGCACAATGGAGAAAGGACTGGGGCCCATGTTGGGATGGTTATACTATGGTATAACTCTATCTTCTAGGGACTTTGGTTAGTGAAATAATAGTGGGTAGTTCATAAGCTCAAGTCTCTATGGAAAGGGGGAACTGACTATCTATCAGGTATAAGATTATATGATGGGGTTTTATAGGCTCATAGGTGCAAGCCTCTAGTTTTATTTACTTAGCATCATTTAGGCACTTAGAGGGTTAAATGGGGTACTTAATGAGTTACTTAGGATTAGGATTTCACTTTCACATAGGTATCATTGCAAGGCACAAGGCCATTCCTACATGTAGAGAATTTTCTATATAAGGTGTTGATGTCATCATGATCTAGAGAAGTGCCATAAATGGGCTAGGATAAAAGTTTAGGGGAACTCAATATACATAGTATATATCTAAGCATTTAATATATTAAAACATTATGTAAACCATTCTCATTCTAATCTTATTTCCAAAACCACATAAACCAAGCTAATATTTATTAAATTCAATACCATTCATCATTAACAAGGTTAAAACACATAGTATATAAATAAATAAAAACAAACCATATAGAATCAATCCTATAGGGCTTCACTACTCCACTCTCCTCTTCTACTAACTAGATTAACTTTTTATTTTATATTACTTAGGAATGTCTTCATGCCAAGGTGAGAGGGGCACACTAAGTGTTGAGTTAGTGTGGGATGCAATCATTCTATTAGCTCCACTATCTTGATTCTATCATGTTATGATTACCCCATGTGCCTACTTATTGATGATGATTGAGTTAGAAGGGATTCATTTAGCCACCTACCAGTTGGTGCCACAAGATGACAAAACAAAAATCATACCAAGTGATTTCCTCATACACAAATGTCTAATGTGTTAGCATAGGTCTTATACCTAGATAGATTTGGGTCCCAATATGCCTAGGTTCCTTCTTAAGGATCCTTTTTGACTTAGTTTCTTACACACAAAGGGTTACAAATTTTAGAGAACACACATGAATACATAGAATAAAGACATAGAGGTCATATGAAATGATGATCAATCAGTGAAATAGATGACTTGAAAGTGATAAAATCACAACTATCGATAATAAAATCACTTGTTATAATACAAATTCATGACTTGAAAAGTCATCATTTTGTCAAAATATGTAAACCTATCAAGAATAAATCATTAGTGCCTTAAGTAAAATCATAACTTTAACCAATAAAATCATAACTATCCAATTAAAAATGCAAATCTTGAATTACAGTATTATCAAAGGGCTAAAACCTATATGGTCAGATAGATAGTAGTGTATTAGATGGTTAAGTCAAAATCATGACTTACAAGTCAATATCACTAATACACAAGACAAAACTATGAATACTAGTGCAATGTCATAGATTGGACTTGTACATGCAAAAATTTCAAACTTTCAGACCTTCAAGCTAGGAAAAACACCACTTGGATTCAAAATTGCTTGTTTGGGAGGGATATCCCACTGTGGTCTCTAAAATGTATATTAAATTTTATCTCTATGGATTAAATTATGTAATTTAATTAACTCGAATATCAAACTACCTAGTTAAAGTCTAGAGCCATTAGAACCTAATGCAATAGATAATTCAACCATTCAAAAAAACATTATGATCCTAAATTTAAGTTATCAAAACCATGATTAAATGGAATAAAAATAAAATGATTTAGATGAGGATTACCTTAAAACTCATATTTGACATTATTATGGCCTAATTCAAGGAATGTTGATGAAGGATTGGATGAATAGTTAGACATGGATTCCTCACTTGATTTCTTGTTAGCTCCAATATAGGAGTGGCATTATTTATATTTAAGGAGGGAAGGATCAATGGTGGAGATTTGAAGTTGGGTGGAGGAGATCAAGGGTTGAGGATTATCCAAGGAATTTAAAATTCCTTAAAAGCCTCTAGATTTAGAGGTTTGTAGAGAAAAGGGGTTAGAATAGAGAGGATTCTAGAATAATCCAATTTTAAAAATCCTCTTAGGGATTAATTAGGCTTAGGGATATATTATATAGGGATTAGGGACTAGGGGTGTAAGAGAGCCAAGGAATAGGCTAGTAGGTGGGCCATTGGGAATTTAAAATTCTCAAATAATAGATAAAATGGGATTAGGATGGGATAAATAAATGAGTAGGTGAAATAATGATGAAGTCAGATAGAATAAGGTTAATATATGAATAAAAATTGAGGGGGGGGCATTGGATAGATGACTAGGATGGGGGATAAATTAGTGGGATTAAAAAGGGATAAATTAGATAAAGTGGAGTTAGTGTTGACTAATAGGAATATTAGTGATGTTAAATGAGGTGAGTGAATTTAGATGCATATAAGAGGGTTTGTAAAATTATAATTATATAAAGGACTGTGTATATTTTGAAATGATTAAAAATGGATTTATATGAACATTATGTGTATTGATTATTATAAATACATACATACATACATACATACATACATATATATATATATATATATATATATATATGAACTATGTTATTATGAATCAAAACAATGAAAATAAATATATATTATGAGTTTATATTTTTTACTCAAACTATGGAAATTAATATATGCATTTGGATTATGTTTTTAAGTCATTTAAATTAGTAAATTTATATATACATCAGGACTACATATTCAATTCATTTGAAATAGGGTACATAATAAATGGATTGAATGTATGTTTATTATACAAAAGCATTCAAATTAATAAGCATGAACAATGTGTTTAATATTATTATACAAGATAGTGAATAATGTATATACATTTTAGATTTTAAAAGTGATAACATACAAATGTGAATGGTGGATCTTGTTATCCAAACCATGAATTTATGTAAATCAGGATTGTGTGTATTTTTTAATCAAATCAATCATATATATAGGTCTGAGTTCATCGGTTTGCAAAGTTATGATCATAAATACTAGGACTATGTGCTTATTCATATAAAACCTAGTTTCAATAAGCTAAGTTTAAAATCATTTATCTATTAAATAGAGGTATTAGATAGTGCATACTGGTAGTAGGTTTTAGCATCATTTTTTAATCCAATTTATTGGGATCTTGTATTCATATTATTCTAATAAAGGGACTTGTATTTTGTTATCTGGTTCAAAACTTGTATGGGAACTAGTAATGTTTATATATAAGAGTATGAGTTGTTTTTATATTTATACAAAACTTGGAAAAATACATAAGATGATATGATTAAACTAAGCATAGATTATATAATATCAATTCTTATAAAGAATATGCAATGGTTTTATAGTCCAACACAAACTTGAGTTAAGACTTTAAATGATACTTGAGAATCTTTGAATGATATATGAACCTAGAAACTGAAACAAAGGAAAATAGGGGTTGAGAATATTGAGACCCTATGTTAGATACTTGATTTTTAATTTATAAATAGGGAAATTAAATGTTTATTTGTATCATGAGAAGTTATAAATAAATTAGAACATGTTTGTTTATATAACAGATCATTGGTTGTTATGTGAGCAATTTATTTATGCTTGATTAGATTGAGCGTAACTAGATGAACTATATTTATACGAGAACTTTGGTACTTGTATACATATATAAATTATATTATAACATTGGGATGCATGCCTATAATTATAGGGTATTGACTATTAGATTAAGTCATAGAATCCTGAAGTGATAATACACTATCATTACATGAACAACATTTTAAAAGAACAATAAGTTGTATAAATGAAAGGTTTTGTATCATGAATTGTTTATGAGGATTTTTGGTCTCTAACATTATAACACCTAGTTGTTTTATATAGAGTAATGTGTACATTAAAATAATGGACTATGATAGTTTATTGGTCATAGAATGTACTACATTGATTTTACTTACATAAAGTAGAAAACATGTAGTCTAAGTATATATTGTACCCATTTGGTATTAAAACTATACTTTTTATGCTTATTATTTATGTGTTAAATAATATAATAGAGATTGATTCATATGTTTGATGGACTAAATGTATTTATTATGATTATTCTTGCATTTATCATGATTTATAGCTATTAGTAAGAATTAATCGATATGAATATGTTGGTTAATTCTATAATAACCAAAACTCATATTGTTGGTACTAACTAAGCAGTGAGATGGATTTCATTATATTACTTAGTATCACCAATGCCATATGAAGGTAATCTGATCAAGTGGTATGTATGAATTTGATCGATCTTATAAATCAATAATTATTTGAAAACATTGGCCAAAATAATGTTTAGTTAGACATTTTCATTTCGTAGGTATGATTTACATGTTTTTTTGATATCATGTTATAAGATATATTATTTATGGTATGCATCATGTATCATAAATCTTATAGTACACAGGTACTTGCTTGTCTCTCTAGATTCCCACATCATCACTATATACCCATTCATGAAGGGAGGGCCAATCCTTGATTGGGGGATTATGTAGGGGATTGATAGTCCATGATTGGTGTGGAAAACCACTTGGATGATGCTCTACCTCCCCACAATAGTACTTATTGGAGATGATACTTGAGATTATCAGAGATACTGGAGTTCATGAGACTCATTCTCCATAGATCATTGTATCTAATATTGTATTTATTATTAAGACATTATGCTAGTTGGAAATGTAATTAAATACTCATAGTACATTGATATTAGTGGATATATTATTATACCATCCATGACTAAATTTTATGTAATTAATTTCTAATTATGGTTATGTTTTATTTCATGTGATGCTAGTGATTAGTAATTGTTCAATGTTACATGTTTACTTTATGTTTAATATACTTAGTATGTATACTAAGATCACTAATCAGATACTTTTGGTATAATCTAATGAAACAATACATGGAATATAATTTAAAAAAAATTATTACATTATTCTAGTAAATCCTAACATGGATGTTATAGACACAGAATCAAATTCATAGGCTTTGTGAAGCAAAGAGATCACTAATTTCTCATATCAAGCTCATCAATTTACCTACATATAATAAACAAAATAGTTTCCATATCATCCTATTAGGACAATAGAGAAATTCTAACAATTCCATATTAAATAATGCATGCATTTATCAGTGCAAATTCAAACATGTTAGAAGTGAATCTATTATAGCAAGTGACTCCCTAGATATGGATTACATATAATCCACTCATGAGGGCATTTTTCCATGTGAAATTGCATATTTGGCCAGTGGTGATTCAAATGTACACATGTTAAATAAGTCATGTGGATATCATGAGGTAAGGCCAATGAGAATGGTATTTACTATTGAACCATAATTACCATTGTAGTTTATCTCCATGATGGAGTAACATGTACTAAACATATATTAAAGATTCATTACACTAACAACATGGAAGGAATTTATTCACTCAAATTGATTGCATTGGGCAGAGGCTTGTGTAATGATGTATGATAAGTTTCATGTGGCCTCTATGATCTCAAGATAATGGCCATTTTACTAGGAAGGATAATGCCCTTAGTTGTATTTCCATATTTTTGTGTACATATGGTCATCATATGGTGTAGAACTGAAATAATGTGTACATGTATTTTAACACATGTTAACACCATTTTTTAGTGCATTATACATGCAATGATAATGCAACTATGAAATGAAACATTATCCATAATTTTAAAAAGATTTTATACAAAATTTTTTTAATGATAAACCTATGGTGCTAAAAGAAATAAAAATATGAATATATTTTTATGTCATGGATGCAAATAAGACATACTAGATATGGAAAATAATACTTCATAGGAAGAATCAAATCTAGAACTGAATAAATCCATAAAAACTTACTGAGCATAGAATGAGAAATAATATTTTATGCTCAAATATTGTAAAATTTTTTTGGACAATGTAAAATCAGTAGGATCTAGTGACAATGAAGAGAATTTAGATTCAAAAGGGTATTTTGAACCAGAGTGAGAGATAGACTAGCCTAAAAATTGACATCATAGACAAAAAAGAAGATATATTTTAATGAAACATGAATATTTAGGATCATTAAGGGGAGAAGAGACTATGAGACTCTATCCTAGAAGGGTCTAATAAAATTTATCAAGAGCTATTAAGGAAGACAATTGAAAGCATTGGTCCAAGATCAATACCCAAACTTGTGAATATAGGAAATACTAGATGTAGAACCATATTTCAAATTCCATAACAATTATTGTGAGAATATATGATGCATTTCCTTAAAAAAAAATAGAGTTCAAGTTAAATAAGTGCACATGACTGATAAAGAAGTGCCCATATAGACTGAACCTACATATGAAGTTAAAATTTAAGATAGAAATAAATCATATGCAAGAAACAAGAATCATATATCTAGTTGAAAAATATTATTGGGTGATTCTAATGGTATTACAACCCAAGAAGTTTGGATAAATTAGAGATTGTGGTGACTATATGGCATTGAGCAATGACTATTTGAATGATCCTTTCATAATTCCATTCATGGGTGAAGATTTGAATTTGATCAGAGGATATAAATTATACTAATTAATAGATGGATTTAATGGTTAGCATCAAATTCCAATTTAATTATAAGATCAAATGAATACCATCTTTTCAATAGAGTGGGTATTATTTGCATACAACATAATGTCATTTGGCCTCATAAATTATACCATTATAATTTCTAGAGTTGTGGTTAATGCATTTAAGGAATCCATACATGGGTTTTTGCATGTTTACCTGGACTACTAGGATGTGTTATATTTATTTAAATACAACCTTTTAAATATATTAATTATGATATAAATTTTTAGAATTATGCACATTACACAGAACTTGAAGTGTTTATTCTTCACATAATTTGGGATTTTTGTAGGGCATGTGGTCTATAGTAATGAAATATTTGTGGATCAAGAAGAAATCATATTAATTATGGGATTTAAACCCCTTATAAACTCTTTTGAGATGTGATCATTCCTAGGTCATATTGAGTACTATCACAGGTTTATATAGGGCTATGTTGTGATATCAACACCATTGGAGTGTGCAAGGATACAAAGTTTGAATAAAATAAATAAATTTAGTTAAACTTCATTGACTTGAAGACTATATTAGTCATAAATCCAACTTGGTCTTCCCTAATTGGAAGAATCAGCTTCATGTCCATGTGGATGCATTTGGTATCACAATAGGTGGAATGCTAGCTTAATCAGGATATGGGGGCCTAGATCACCCTATCCACTTCATAAGATGCAATATTTCAATGGAAAAAAATATTACACCATCATGAAATGGGAATATTTGGATATGGCATTTTCAATACAAATTTTTATACATTACCAATTGGAAACACCATTTTAAATTCTTCACTGTTAATAATATCAATGATATTTGACGAATAAGTGAATGTAGGAAGATGGATATGATATTCCAAATATTCTAGTTTAATATAAATATGAAACCATGTAGAGGAAATGTGGGACCACATCATCTCAATTTTATACATAATGGGGAAGATCTAGAGGAGATACTAGATGTTCATTTATTTAGAGTTATTGTGACTTGATAAAATATAGAGGACATATCAAACTTTATGTAACATGTTATTTAACTTACACACTATGGATAAAAGGATAAAAATAGCTAGTTACTTGATATCCATTATTTAAAATTATAAATGGATTCTTGTATAATATGGTTAAGGATGATGTTCTGATAAGATTAGTTCTGGATTTAGTAGTTTTAGATCATGAGAGGCCATAATTACTAGAAGTGCACCAAAGATTTATTGGAGGGAATTCCATATGAGAATATACTATGAAGAAAATATTGTAAAGTGGTTTATGGTGGCCTAAATTTTATCAAGATTCACATAGAGTCATCAGACACTATGACATATGTCAAAGAGTAGGTAGATCAACTCAACAAGATGATATGCCTTTAAATCTGATATTATCTATACAATCATTTAAGAAATGAAAAAATGATCATGTACAACTTGTTAATCCCATAATGAGTACATTAATATGATACATTTAATCACTTTGATTAATTAATTTACAAAATGGGTGAAATTTTTTGAGACAACAAGTTACAATTCTAAATTTGAATAAATTATTTTATGAAAACATCATAACTAGATTTGGGTGTCTTATAACACTAATAAGTCACAAAGGAATAGACTTTATAAATAACACCATTAAAGATATGATTTAATAATTCATGATATCACACCATAAAATCATAACTTATCATCCTAAAGTAAATGGGTATGCCAAAGCATCAAATAAGGTTTTTGAAAATATGCTAACAAAAAGATGCAATGTTTAAAGGGATTACTGGGAGGATAGAATACTTGTGATTATGTGGGCCTATAGAATGTAATGCAAACATGAGACATTATTTAATTATTTTTAATTGGTATATATTATGATATCAATCATGTATATGGAATACATAGTTCTCAATATAGGAGTCACACAAATAATGCAAGTAGGTTTTCAAGAGTCGCTTCAGGCATGATTATTGGATTTAACCAAAATGGAATAAAATATACAAAGGGTAGCTTGGACACAAGAGATCCATAAAAATTATAAAAACATCTTGGCATGATCTAAACCTATGATCAAATGAATTTTAATAAAATCATAAAGTCTTGTTATATGATATTAGGCTAAGAATGCACCCTAGGGAACTATGTATTAGATGAAAGGGTCCATATATTATTCATGAATTGTCACAACAAGGAAATATTAAACTCATAGACCTTCAAAGAACCAATCTTCTAGGTAAATTCAATTATTTTAGGATTAAGTCATATTTTAAATGATCTTTCATAAATAATACAATAAAAAGAGTGGGTGCTGAGTAACACCATGTAGTTAGGAATTTTGTTTATTTTATAGTTTTATTTGTATTTTTAGATTTTAGTATAAATGTGTATAGTGTGATCTATATAAATAGACATTTGGATCATGTAATAGATTCAAATTCATATAATTCTAAAAAGGATATGATGGAATATTAATGAATCACAAATTATTCATTGCATGAGTCAAAGAAATAAGTTAAAGAATGAGGTAGTGAAGAAAGAGTGTAGAGGAGTGGTATGAAAATGGTAACTACCAAAATAGTTAAATAAAAAGGAATTCAAATATTTTTTCATTTCCAAATTATATAGATGTGTTAGAACATGTTAATTCAAAATAAAATAGATTGTTTATAATGTAACATGTGGTGAATGACATTATCAAAGGTAATTAGAATAAACTTTTAATCTATGCTTTGAAAATACAAGGTAATATCACATAATTCAAGGTTAAAATCATATTGATGTGAAAATAGATAAATAAATTTAATTCAAAGTGTAAAAAAATATTTGGGGAGAAAAATAGGGGAAATACACTTGAAGTTCCAAGAGAAAAAGAGCTTTATAAAATTTGAGTTTTAGCTATCTACGTGACCAACAGTCTATACACATAACTATCACAACAAGATACAAAATGGAGAGGTATCAAATTCTCATTCCATTGTTATCCTCACATAATAAAGAGATGGATATTGTGTTTTTACTAAGGTAAATTAGATATAATTATCCTGAGCCATTCTAATACATTGATGTTAATAATGCTAAATGGTTTCCCTAAGCACCAATAATGTGTTCATATTTAGGATCCCTATCCATACCAGATAGACTATGTATAATGTCTACTAAGGTTACCTATCTTTGGTTAAGTAGATTAAATAGCAATGACTCTCCTTATTTTATATATTTAAGGGGTTATTTATTTATGCAAGGATGTCATGATATACATCAATGCCATCACCATGGTGTAAATCACTAACCTACTAATAAGTGGAAAATCATTATCATTGTATAAAACCAAGAGACCTTAGATGTAATGTTACCTAAATGAGATGTAAGCATAAGCATCTAGAGTAATTCCCATTGATTCAATAAATGATGTTCATGTGTGAGTACTCAGATTATATCATAAAGAGATATTGGTAGAACATGAAAAGTGCACAAAAAATCAACCAATTGAGTAATTAAAATCACATGATCAAACTCAAATAATATCTAAATTGGATAAATTTCCTAGCAACAAAGCTAATCACAAATATTGAGAAGGTAATTTCAAATGCATCACATAATTTTCAATACCAAGTTTGGGTATTGCTACTTTATCTCATGTAGTGGAGGAAAATTCAAGATCTCACAAGGTTTCTACCAAATTAGAGGTATTCACATGTGTTTATCTCTTTGGAAACATGTTTTGGAACTCCATGTGCATACATGATGCTACTAAGACTCAATTTAATTTTAGGGTTCTCATAAAAAATAGTGGATATCTCTAAAGCTACTTGTAAATAGTATTATAAACTCTCAGATTACACTAAGGTTTTTGACAAGAGCATGGTGGACATGTGGATTGAGACACATGATATATATTGGGTCATTTAATATTGGGATATCAATCATGAATAATAGACCATAAATAAGGATATCAATGCATATTGCATTCATATATTTCAAGAGGGAGTTCACATAGGGACAATTTTGTTGAATAGTTTATTTGGAGAAAAGTATGTCATTCATGTCAACATCCTTTAGGTGCCTCTTCTGAGCATAATCCTTGATGAAAAGGGATTCCTAGACCTTGGGATCCTCATCAACTTCAATTTATTCAAATGAATTAATGATGATTAAGGGGGTGGTAATTTATACATTCTGAGTTATATTTGATGAGTCCAAAATATGACTTATTATTACTATTTATTTTCTTTTTGTTTCTTCCATTACCTCTCCTCTAGACTAAACAATTTAAGTATCTTAGGCTTGTATCTAATCCTAGTGTAGTAAATGAATGTTTTAAATTACTTGATGCAACTAAAGCCTAAATGACTAAATCTACTATTTAATATTAACTCTTTGCATGTTTAGTTTCTCCATTTTGTGTATATATAGATGATACAAGAGTATATAAGAAATAAGGACCCTTTTTGATGTTATTCTAAGGTAACCTATAGAAATATTCTAACATTTTGTCAAGCTAAAAACTCATTGGAAAATATTATAATTCATTCAAGTCTTCTTTAGACTGATCTATGGACTTGTCTAAAAGCTATAGACTCTCATAGTTTGTTACTTTAGACTTGCCCAGTAGATATGGACTCACTTAATCCATAGCTATAGACTCATTCATTATCTGATTTCATTCACTGAAACATTCCACCTAGCCTAGCAACCTCATTATGGACTTATTCAAACATCCAAGTTTCTTAAAATAAGTTACTATGGAGTTTCTACAGAGTTGCTCTAGACTCTACCAAAGTTGCTATGGAGTTACTCCAGACTCTGTCAAAATTCGAAGGAGTTGATTTGGAATCTACCAGAATTAATACAAAATTAATTTGGACTTTGATAGAATTTCTATGGATTTTCTTTGAAATCTACCAGAATCACTCCAAACTCTTCTAGTCTAGCTTTTGAGGTTGCAAAACTAAAAGATCCATACTTGAAGAATGTTTTGGTTAATTACTATTTATAAGATTACCATAAATAGTATATATATATATACTTTATACATACATACATACGTATATACATACATACATGTGTGTGTACATATATACATATGTATAAATACACACACACACACACACACACACACACACACACACACACACACACACACACACGTGTGTGTGTGTGTGTGTGTGTGTGTATATATATATATCAATCAGTATAAATGTGTCCATATTATTTTAAAGGAAAATTGATCTAGTGGATCTAGGAAGTCATTCTTAGTAGATATGTTGTAGATTTTTTAAATGGCTGGATCTTCCTATTCCAAACCATAAATATACTATTTTGAAGAACCACTTAAATTAGGAGATTTATCTTGATAATAGAAAATTGAATACTAAGATCTAGGGTCTTCTGTTTAAAAATTATGAGTAGATATTCGTGTCTTAATGAAGGGAGATACATATTAAAACATATAATATTATTATTCAATTAATATTTCAACATAGTTACAATTAAATTTATATAATCTATTTTCATTAATGAAGAAATCTCAAATTAATAAGTATCAAGTCTTCTTTCCTTCTTTTTCCCAAGGAAAGCAAGGTCGTACTCTCCTCAGGAACCAAGAATGTATTTCTATATGGTATGTTATGTATTTATAGTTTTCAATAAATTATAAATTTGTTTCATTTTCATAGGAGTAATTCTAAATATACTTTAAAACCTATAGGAAATTATCTTTCAATTCTAAGAGTTAATTCAAGATTAGAAATCATCATTTTTACTTTTAATAGATTGTTTACTTCTAGAAAGTGTGTTTACTTTCAATAGATTGTTTACTTCCAACAAGTGTGTTTACTTTTAGCAGATTGTTTATTTATAGCAATTGTGTTCATTTTCAACAAGTGTGTTTATTTCAAAAAAATATATTACAAAGTGTCTTAATTTTGGAATTGTGTTTCTTTATTGCATAAGAAAATCTTATCGGAGTTGTTGCCAAAATTCGGATAATGCAAGTGTAATGGAGACGTGATCACATGAGATGAAGCAAGTGCACACCACATAGATGCTAAAGCAATTTGAAAATAACAAAAAAATATAAATTGCACAAGACAAAATAGAGAAAACCAAAATCTGATTAACATGAGATGGCCAAAGTGAGGAATACATATAGGAGAGTATGTAAGTAACTCCTCCACAAAAGGTGGAGAAGGCACCCCAAGAATAGACTATAACTCCTCCATGAAAGGTGGTGACAAGGTGCTAAGAATAGAGAAGTAATTCCCATCAAGGGAGTTACTTATGACATTCTTATGACACCTATGACACATCTATGACACACACCTCCACATAAGCTAGCTTATCCCACAAATGTAGGAAAACTTCAAGTATGCACAAGAAATACAATTTCCCTGATTAAAAAATAGGGAAAAATAAAAACCTACACTAATACCCCCCCATAAGCACAGCTTAGGTGGGCAGTGTGGAAATATAAAATGGGTCCCGACAACTAGGCCTGATGAGGTACCCATGTACAAATGAAATCTCCCATAAGATAGAGAAAAGGAAAAAACCCGTAGTAAAAAACTTCCCCCCAAAAGAGAGACATAAAAGAAAGAAGAGGCTAGTGGGCCCTCTTGAAGATGATGTTGCTATAGATGTGGACCATACCCCAAGAAGAGCTCATAGATGAATGAACTTACTCTCAGTGTAAGGTTTGGTGAAGATGTCTGCAACTTGCTCCAAAGATTATAAAAATATCAAGGCAATGACCTGACTATGAATAAGCTCCTGAATGAAATGCATGTGAGTCTCTATGTGCTTGGTCCATTGGTGTTGAACTAGATTCTTGAGAATATGAATGGTACTCTAGTTGTCAGAATAAATGATGGTGGGATACCTGATAGGAATGCCAAACTTAAAAAGTATCCCCTGAAGCTAAATAGCCTCAATATCTACATTAACAACTCCCCTGTACTCTACCTCTGTGGATGATATAGCAATAACATTCTACTTCTTGCTAGACCAACTGATAGGACCTAAACCTAGAGAGAAATTGTAACTAGAAGTGGACTTGCAAGTCTATGAATTGATAGCCCAATCTAAATTTGTATATCCAACCAAGTCAACCTCTATGCCAAATCTATAATGAATCTTGTATCTATGTGAACCCTGTATGTAATGCAAGATCCTCTTAGCTACTTTCCAATGTAGCTCATGAGGTTCCTACATGAATTTGGAGACAAGTCCCACCGTATATGATATGTCAGGCCTAGTGTGAGTCAAGTAGATGATACTACCAACAAGTTGTCGATACCGAGTGGCATCAAAAAATGGTGAAGAACAATCAGCTTCAAGCTTGACTCTTGATAGAAAGGGAGTTGGAGATGGCTTGCAATTAGCCATGTGAAACTGAGCTAATAAATCAAGAGCATACTTAGGCTATGCAAGAGAAATCCCTTAATCTAACTGTGAGATCTTAATGCCAAGGAAGTAGTGTAACAAACCCAAGTCTATCATGTCAAATCTATCCTAGAGAGATGCCTTCACCACTGCAATAGCCGATGAAGAACTCTTGGTGATCAAAAGGTCATCAACATATAGAACCAAAATCAAGAGCAAATCATCTTATTGTAAGAAGTAGACATTGGGATCATAATGGTACCTAGTGAAACCTACTGCAAGAAGGAAGGAATCCATCTTGTCATACCAAGCCCGAGGGGCCTGTTAGAGGCCATAGATAGATTTATTAAGTTTGCATACTAAGGAAGAATCTTGAACAAATCTTGGCAGTTGCTCCATGTATATCTCTTCCTCTAGATCTCCATGAAGAAAGAAACTCTTCACATCTATTTGATGCACATCCCAACCATGTGCTATGGCAATAGCTAAGGTGAGTTAGATAGAAGTCATCTTTGCAATGGGTGCAAAGGTCTCTGAGTAGTCAATGCCTGCCACCTATGAGAAACCCTTAGTGACCAATCGTGCCTTGTACTTATCAATTGACCCATATACTACAAACTTGGTCTGATATATCCACCTACATTGAACCATCTTTCTTCCCTTAGGAAGTCAAGTCAAGTCCCAAGTGTGATTTTTGATTAAGAAAGAATATTCTTCTTCCATAGCATTATCCCACTCACGTACCCCCAATTCCTCTCAAAAAGTCTATGGATCTATAACTGAAGCAAAGAAGGCATGTGGATCTCTCTAAAAATCCCCCCTAGTACATCTGTTATCTATGGGATCTCCTACCCAAGTGCCAGCACTCTCAAGTGTCTATCTAGCCTAAAGTGGCCTAAAAGTGGGTGAGTCAGGTGCTAACTCCTCATATTTAGACTAACTAGAGGTGGATGACTCTACTGTCAGGGGAAGAAAACAACACCTACAACAATCAATATGCTCTGATACTAACTGTTAGGTGACCCCTTATCCAACAGAAGCATAATTGATTACTTTCTTATAAGCAATTAAACACTGAATTATACCATAATGATAAAGTAGCTAGAAACTTGAGACAACAAAGAATTTGAGAGACAATACACACTCTTGTATTCAATATTACTAGAAGAAAATACAATAAGGAACATGCCACTTCTTCCTCCACCTCAAAGGCTTGCCACACCTCAAGACCTTCTTCCCTCTCTCTCTTGCTCAACACAACAACTCTAAAGCCTGAGTTGTTATCCCTCCTTGAATGCTTCAGCTGATCTCCTTGACCTTGCTAGCTTCATTGCTTTTAATTGCCTTCTTAATTATTACAATACATGCCTTATGGGTCTTTAAATAGGATCCCATGCTTACAAAAATAGAACTCTAGTTACAATAATTAGACATGCAGCTCGTGACTATAATTAGTCATTTGACATGCAAACACTCACTTCACTTAACTGACTGTTCGTCAACAACAGTTTTGGAAATACACAGGTGACCGATGCTGGTCCCTACTTTTCTGGTGCTACCGACATCAGCTGACTCCCTGCCATCGCTGATCTCCTTCTCTACTACATCTAACCAACATCGGTCATGCTGCTGACACCGGTGCTTCTGGTTTTTCAGCATCCTCTTCTTATGTCTGCAAACAGTTGAAGCTTTCAGCTCCACACCTTAACAATCTCCCACTTGGAGATAAATAGCTATAACTTGTACCTATACCTATACACCATCTATTTTGTTCCTTAGGCTCTGTATCCCTCTTCAAAGTCACTCTTGAAGACCAAACACCACACAAACCTGTGATGCAATACCTGTCTCTTATGCCACAAGAATTTTGTTGCTCTCAAATTCTCCATGACATACTTCTGAACCAACTCTACCCTTATCTCAGAAAACTCCCTATATATGAAACCCTACAACAAGTAACACAATATAGTAACAGGATAATGTAGCTAATATTATCCAACCTGGTAAAGATAAAATGCAATGGTCAAACCTCCATTGTTCTGCAGCATACTCAAGACCATATACTATAGCCTTCTGTCTCATGTGTCCATCCACTCTCTTCTCTAAAACGGGAATCCATCCCTCTATCCAGTGCTTTCTTCTAGCTGACAACACTACCAACAAATACATGTTTGGTTCTCCAAGGACTCACACTCCTCATCCATGCCAAGCTCCCACTGTTTCTGGATTCTACCTGCATTACTTCTTCCATCTTCCTAGTTCATGACTATCAGTAAGCAATATAAAGAAGGCGAATAATGAATATGAGGTTCACATACCTTTCCTAACCTCCACATGGGTGTTTGAGACTTATAGATTCACCCAAACATCCATTCTAGTGACCGATCTCAGCCATCTCCCAGTCTACTCTCAACCGATGTCGGTTCCCTACACTGACCCTGATTGCCGACGTCATTTCCTTGGCCGACGCCGGTGTCCCCCCTACTGACATCGGTCCTTATGACCGACATCAGACTTCTCCTACCCAACCTACCGACCTTGCTAGTCTACACATGACCGATGTCAGTATTTGGATGACTGACATCGGTGCCAAGTGACTGACATCGGTGTCTGTGTGCTCCTGTAAGTGATGAAATTTTCATTTGTGAGCTCTTCTTGGATTAAACCTCTATCCATGCTACCCTGCTCAGATTTATTCAGCCCCTGTGACTGATCGCTGTCCTTCATCTCGTCCATAAACACCAAGGCTTCTTTGTTCCTGTCAAAAGCATCAAATTTCCTTTTTCTGCAATGAACTCTATCTATGCTTTCCGAATTTGAATACATACCTTTTGAATCAAGAACTTCCATTCCCTTCCTATTCATGTGACCAAGCCTATTAGGCCACATCTTCGAATCTACACCAGAAGTAGAATCAGTAATAAAAGTAGACAGATAAAGAGTATCTACTTTTTTACCTCTTGCTAGAACAAGTGCTCCCTTGGTAACCTTCCAAGAATCCGCTGTGAGGGTTATTATGCATCCCTCATCTCCCAACCTTCCTATAGAAATCAGACTCTACTTTAGAATTGGAACATGCATGACCTCTTTTAACACCCATGTGTTGTCAATCTACAATCTTAGCTACACTTTCCCTTTGCCAACTATCTGACAAGGCGTACCATCCCCTAAATAGAGCACTTCAAAATCTCCCTGTTCATACTCATAGAACAAATCTATGTTTGGGGATGCATGAAAAGATGAACCAAAATCTAAAATCCATGATCCTACCTGACTATCCAAAGAAAGTATGAGAGCATCTTGCATCACAATATTTGCATCCTTTGCTTCTTCCATACCTGCATGTTGGTTCTCTTTATCTCTCAACCAACACTCCTTTGTATGTCCTTTCTTTCCACAAAACCAGTAGGTAATACCTTTAGACTCAGATCTCCTTCCCGACCTTTATTTCCCTTGCTCAACCTTCTCCCTTTGCCTTCCCCTACTTTCTACACTTAGAGCATTCCCTGATGATTCACATGTGCTTCTCCTACGTATTTCTTCATTCAAGATCACACTCACAACATCATCAACTTTTAAGATTTTAGAAGCAGATGTAGAATTACTTACTGCCATAACCATACCGTCCCAACTTTCAGGCAAAGAACATAAAATCAAGAGAGCCTTTACCTCATCATCAAAAATAATATTGGCTGAAGCTAGTTGGTTTACCAAACCATGGAAATCACTGAGATGAGTATGTACTGATCCACCTTCCTGCATTTGCAAAGTAAATAGCTGCTTCATAAGATATACCTTATTAGAAGCCGAGGGCTTTTTGTATAAATTCGCCAAGGACTTTATCAACTCTTCCATTGTCTTGCACTGTGCTAAGCTAGAAATCACAGATGATGCGAGGCTCAACCTTATGGAACCAAGAGCCTTTCAATCAAGAACATTCCATTCTTCATCCTTCATATCTGTGGGCTTGCATGCAACCCCACCCAATGGTAAGTATAAATCCTTCTGATAGAGATAGTCCTCAATATGCATCCTCTAATGTTGATAATTCTTGCCGTTAAACTTCTCCATTCGTAGCCTACTTTCTTCTACCATTTCTGAACTCCCACTCAATCAAAAAACCCTATGAATGACCTGTAATCAAAAAATAATACCCTGCTTCCTGCAAACTGTAGCTTTGATACCACTTGTCAGGGGAAGAAAACAACACCTACAACAATCAATATGCTCTGATACTAACTGTTAGGTGACCCCTTATCCAACAGAAGTACAATTGATTACTTTCTTATAAGCAATTAAACACGGAATTATACCAGAATGATAAAGTAGCTAGAAACTTGAGACAGCAAAGAATTTGAGAGACAATACACACTCTTGTATTCAATATTACTAGAAGAAAATACAATAAGGAAGATGCCACTTCTTCCTCCACCTCAAAGGCTTGCCACACCTCAAGACCTTCTTCCCTCTCTCTCTTTATCAACACAACAACTCTAAAGCTTGAGTTGCTATCCCTCCTTGAATGCTTCAGCTGATCTCCTTGACTTTGCTAGCTTCAATGCTTTTACTTGCCTTCTTAATTATTACAATACATGCCTTATGGGTCTTTAAATAGGATCCCATGCTTACAAAAATAGAACTCTAGTTACAATAATTAGACACACAGCTCGTGACTATAATTAGTCATTTGACATGCAAACACTTGCTTCACTTAATTGACTATTCATCAACAGCAGTTTTGGAAATACACAAGTGACTGATGCCGGTCCCTGCTTGTCTGGTGCTATTGATGTCAGATGACTCCTTGCCATCACCAGTCTCCTTCTCCACTACATCTAACCAATGTTGGTTATGCTTCCAACACCCATGCTTCTAGTTCTTCAGCATCCTCTTCTTGTGTCTGCAAACAATTAAAGCTTTTAGCTCCACACCTTAACATCTGCATCACTATCCTCACTGTCTAAACTCAAATAAGAAGAAGATGTCTCTAGCTTAGGAATCTACTATGGCTAATCTGAATTTGATGAGGAATCATCATGAGAAGTAGATCCAATGAGGGAGAAGAAGTGTCAAGTGTTGAGTCTTAGGACTCTCCTGAAAATGGACACTTCTCTTAATGAACAACTCATGAGTGACTAGATCTAGAAGGTGATATTCCTTAATACCATTTAGATATCCTATAAATATGCAAGGCTTGGACTAACATTCCAAAGCTTTGCATTTCTTCTTTGAAATGTGGGCCATGGCTAGGGATCCAAAAACTCTAAGGTGTTCAACATCAGGTTTTTTTTTTATGCCAAGCTTCAAAGGGTGTTATCCATTTCAAAGCTTTGTGAGGAACCATATTTTGAATGTAGCAAGCACAATTGATGGCTTTGACCTAGTACTATGGTGCTAAGGATTTGGAGTGAATCATATAGCTACCTATCTCTTTCAAGAACCTATTTTTACATTCTGCAACCCCATTTTCTAAAGAACTATAAGTGACTATGTACTGCAAATCAATCCCCTCTGTGGTGCAAAATTGCTCAAACCTGATGCTAACATACTCCCCTCCATTATCAATTTGAAGAACCTTGATGGATTTCTCACTCTATTTCTCAACAAGAGTCTTGAAATCTAGAAAATTTTCAAACACTTCAGACTTTTGTTTTAGAAAATATATCCAAGTGTACCTAGAGAAATCATCAATGAAAATGAGGATGTACTTGGCCCTTGTGAAAGATGGTTTGGGAAAGGGTCCCGATACATCATTATGGACTAACTCCAAAGGTTGTGAAGCCCTCCAAGCTTTGCCTTTGTCAAATTTTACTTTGGGATGCTTCCCAAGGGAGCACCCCTCACAAAGTCTTTTTGAGAATTAGACATGAGGCAAGCCAATGACCATGTCATGTTTGCAAAGTTGCTCAAGGTAGTGGTAGCTAAGGTAGCCAAACTGCTCATGCCACAATTTTATAACTCCATCTAAATAAGTTAGCAATTCTATTGGAGAAGAATCTGATGCAAAATGTGAGAAGGTGTATAACCTTGCTTGGTGATCTACCCTACCCAATGCCACTATAGTATCACTATGTAACTCCCTGATAGCCACTAAATCTGGTGAAAACTCAACTCTCATGCCCTAAACAATGTGAGTGATTTGGTACATTGATAGGAGATTGGTTGAAAGAGAAGGAACTCTTAGAACATTATTGAATGTTCCTCCTTCCATTTCAACTGACCCTCTCCTTGCAATAGAAACTGATGTGTCACCACCCAAACTAATTGAAGTCATGCTACAATGCTCTAAAGATGAAAACTCAACTAGTGAAGAGCCCATGTGGTGAGAAGCACTCGAGTTAATGACCCATGAAGATGTAGAAGCTACTGTAGCTACAAGGGCCTTGCCCTTTTCTTTCTCCTTACCCTTGCCTTTTGCCTTGGTATAATCTTGGGTAGATGAATTTTGTTTGATGGACTTAGGAACACCTATGTTGTTCCTCTCTAAAAGATAAGTTAGGTGATCTATTTGTCTCTTCATGCATTTCTATTCATCATTCCCTATTTTTTTACAATAGGCACACTTAACCTTCTCCTTCTTAGGTTTAGCATTGGAGGATGAAGACTCAGTGTTGTTTTTGGTAGGATTGTTGTTTTCTTTCTTCTTCTCTTGGTCCTTGTTCTTTTTCTTCTTCTCCTTTGTTGAAGTCTTATCCTTACCATTTCTAGCTATCAAATCTTGGGGTTGAGTAGACTTCATTGTGCCCATTTGAATTAGCTTATCTTGCTTCCTAGTTAAGCCGACAATGAATGAATCCAAAGAAGGCATTTTCCATGTAGTGCCAAGGGCACTTTTTATGGCATGGAAAGTGGAGACAAAGACTGAATAGCTTGGACCTAACTTTGTGAGAATAGAAATAATGAGTTGATCATCTTTCTTCTCTATCTTGCATTCTTTCAATTGTAATCTAAGGGCCTTAAACTTAGTGAATAAGTCTTGTAGGGTGTTAAAGTTGTTAGGACTTAGACTTATGAGTTCATTTTCGAGCTCATGACCTCTCATCTCATCAACCTTCCCAAATAAGTTTTCTAAGGTGTCCCATATGTCATTGGGAGTCTTGGAGGATTCTAAATAGAAGAGAAGTTTTGGAGACATAGACAAGCTCAGTAATCCATAGGCTTCATCACTACGATTGTACCACTTAACCTTTTCAGCATCAGTGTTGGGTTCTACTTCAATACTCATGGTGATCCTATACAACCCTTTGCTTCTAAGAATGATTAACATTTTAACCTTCAATTCATGATATTTGAAGGGTGTTAGGGGTTTAATTTGAAAAGAATCTATTTTTAAGCTAAATTTAGGTGAAGTTATGTTGATTACAAGTTATGAAATTATGCAAAAAGGAGAATGAAAGCAAATATTTGCAAGTTATAAAAATCAATCACACCCCCTTAAAATATTGATCCCCCCCCTAGATATTCAAGTGCATGCTCAAAATACGTTGAGCTCATCTAATAATGCATCTTAGAGTAATCAGTGTAAGACTAAAGCAAACAGGACATCAGACTCAGTTAAAAATGCATCTTGGGAGACCCAAATTTTAGGCACTTTATAAACTAGTGTTTTTTAACAAATAACAAGCCTATGTTGTGGAGAATTTAATTACAAACACTTTTGAAAAAAATGGCACCCAAATCTGAGCTATCGTTTGCAAGATATTAAAGGTTCAATTTTCTCGTAAACTAGTGTTTTTGCAAAAAAAACACTAAAACATTAAAAAATACCTGTTTTGAGAGAGAAAGTGGCCTTCCAACCACTCATTGGATTTGGCACAAAATGAGGAATCCAAAGGAGGTTTGTGTGAGGGGGAATTGGCCTCCCACCAACTCAAGCCTCACCCTTCGTCTTCGTAGGTTGAAGATACAAGTTTTAAATGAAAACCCCCAAATTACCAAACTGTCTAAAAAACTAAATATTCAGTCAAATTGATTTATTTTTGTTTTAAAAGTCAATTTTTCACTAAAAATAATGAAGAAAAGATAGAATTTATGGATGCCAAGCAAGGAAGGGGTGCCAAAAAAACATAGTCCAGAATTTAACTTACAAAAAAGATGAAAAAAATGTAGATCTACTGGAAACCATATGGCTGATGGTGCCTTGTTGGAAGGACTGTGGCATGGTAGAACTGAAGGCACCTTGCTAGAAAAAGTGTGGCGCAAAGTTGGCTGCTGACCAGAAGCTAGGCGCAGTCTAGAATCTAGGCACAGACCAAAAGAAGGTTGGCGCAGAATGTAGAAGTTTGGCATGGACTGTGTAAGTGCTGACTACTGCTGAGTGTTACTCCTCCCTCTACTACTCCACACAATAATGGTGCCTAAGAATAGAAATAAAACCAGCACCTGAAGTGAAGACAGCCAAGACACCCAAAGGCCAAGGATCCCAAGATGCAAGAAATTATACCAGAAATGATATTGAATGTTTTTTTTAATTTTAGATCAGATCTAGAAATAAAAAAAGAGAACTACACTCCTCTTGATTTCAAAATAAACTAAAAGAATAACTAGACACATGATTACCGGGTTTGCTCTGATACCATATCGGAGTTGTTTCTAGAATCCAGATAATGCGAGTGCAATGGAGACGTGATCACATGAGATGAAGCAAGTGCACACCACATAGATGCTAAAGCAATTTGAAAATAACACAAGAAGCTAAATTGCACAAGACAAAATGGAGAAAACCAAAATCTGATTAACATGAGATGGCTAAAGTGAGGAATACATATAGGAGAGTACGCAAGTAACTCCTCCATAAAAGGTGGACAAGGCACCCCAAGAATAGACTGTAACTCTTCCATGAAAGGTGGTGACAAAGTGCTAAGAATAGAGAAGTAACTCCCATCAAGGGAGTTACTTATGACATTCTTATGACACCTATGACACATCTATGACACACACCTCCACATAAACTAGCCTGTCCCACAAATGTAGGAAAACTCCAAGTATGCACAAGAAATACAATTTCCCTAATTAAAAAATAAGGAAAAATAAAAATCTACACTAATAAATCCTTTCTATGGTATATTATATTATACATTTAGAAAGACAACCCCCAATCATATTTGTAAGACCTAAAACCATAAGCCTTGTTGTAGATAGCTTTAGACACTACCCTTAGTTTGAGTGACATGAACATATCAAGTTGATTAAATGAATATATTAAAGACACCCATCATTTTTAGCACCATTGTTGAGGACTTATAAGGTGTTATTAAGGCACTCCTTATTGTTCTATTGTTAAAAAATACAAAAACATTGAAAAACCAATAAAAAAACAACAACAAAAATAATGTATGAAATAACCTAGAGATGCTAAAGGAAGGTTCATCTCCAAAGATCCTAAGTTGGGACCAAAGGAGGAAATAATACAAGTTATGATTGAGAGATATGAAAGTATAAGACAAACACTTGAATCATGATTAGATTCATCACCAAAATTGGGATCATCCTCATAAATAAATCATATAAGAAGACTCATATTTGGTATATCTCTTATAGGAAGAATTAATCCCAAGGTTGGAAATAGAAAGAAACTATGACTGATAACCAAGGAAATATAGAAAATCCTAAAGAAAATAGAATGCAATTGCAACAAGATGGAACCTTTTATTTTTCTATAATAATATATCCAGTAGATCAAACCTCTATTAAAAATATTTCACCATCAATTTTACTAAATTTTACAGGTAATTTGTCAGAAGATTTAAATAATTTATTGTTTGAATTAAAAGTGTTATTCCAAACTTATGATTACATAACTAATAGGTAGAAACTCAAACTGTTCCCTTCAACACTTAAGGAGGTAGCCATGAGGTGGTTTATGGGCCTTCCAGGTGATTCTATCAATACATTGAGAGATATGGAAACTACATTTTTTTATAAATATAAATATTACTTCAAAGTAAGTGATAAGAAATAAAATTTCTTCAAGAGTAACCAGAATGAATAAGAAAGTCTAGAAGATTATCTGGATAGATTCACATTTGCCCACAAATGTAATAGTTATGCACTAATAAAAGAGGTAGTGAAAATGATATTTTTCAAGGGATTGGCTGATGAGTCTAGGGATGATTTGAATCTAATGGGTAAATCAGACATTGAAAAATTAACATTTCATTAGATTTTAGATATGTGTACTAATTATTCTAAAATAAAACCAAGCATCAGGAAAGGAAAACTAGGGAAATCAAATGAAGTTAGTCAATTAATGGAAGAATTTACTAATTTAAAAATTGACATTTTGGTACAATTAAATAGTAAATTATATGGCCTTCAAGTAAAATTGAACTCCACCATAGAACCTTTAGCCATCTATTATCTAAAATGTAAATTGAAACATGCTCTTAGATATTGTCGTTTGGATAAAACAAAAATATGTGGGATATGTGACAATAAAGAATATGACACAAACCATTATATTCATATTTATATTTTTTAAAATCAATTAAAACAAAATGAATAGCTCATAAAATATCTAAATTATGTCTAAAGACAAAATCTATTTTCATAAAACTAGACCCAAGATTAGTTTGGCCCAAGAAATCTCATTAATCCATGGATGGCACCCTGGATTACTCATGCACCTTAGCCTATATGGGTATAATTACAACCATAATGGGTTAATAAATAATGGATGATGCCTCAACCTTGGATGATGTAATAACAACCATGGATATCCTAATCATAGTTATAATATCAAGGAAATACATAGTGGAAGATTAGTCCATAGTTTAACCCCCAAAGAAGATTTCCATCACAATAAGCTTTGATGGCACCTCTTGTAGATCAACATGTATAAAAAGTTAATCATCCCCAATTTCTTTTTCAACTAGTGGTTGATCCCAAGAATAAACCATCAATCTATGTCTATGTAAATGAACAAGGAGAAACCATGAAAGTAGGAGCTATTGAACTTGCAAACATTCAACTTAGATCAAGAAGAATAATTAAATAACCTCCTATCACCATGTATGAACTACCCAATGAAAAACTAATAATAGATACACCTCAACCCACAATTAGAAAAGAGGAGTCCAAAAAGGTGTCAGAAAAGATAGAGGAACATATTACTACTCCTACACCTATTCTTTTTACTAATAGACTGAAGGAAATTGAAACCAATCAAGAATTTGATTTGATTTAGGAATTAATAAAATTTAGAATTAAATTACCCTTATTAAAATCCATCAAAGATATTCAAAAATTAAATAGAGTCATTAAATACATGTGTCAAGGCACCTGGAAGAACCATACATGTAGATGGTAAACTAGTTGATCTTTTAGTAAGAAATATACTATTACCTAAATATGTGAACCTAAGAATTCTAATCATAATAGTTACCATATGAAATAAATAACTACCTAATGTTATTTTAGATTTGGGCAATAATCAAAGTCATGACAATTGAAACTTTCCAGATACTATCCCTTATGGGGATGCAACTTACTTCTACCATTATCCAAATGGTTAATCATCCAATTGTTAAAATAGAAGGTACTATAGAATATGTAGCTATTTTCATTGAATCATGAGAATATATAGTATATTTTATGGTGTTTAAACCTAAATTCAAGAAGTTAGGATACCCCCTCATTTTGGGAAGATCTTGGTTAGATACTCTAGAAATATTAATTGATTTCAAATTAGGAGATATGACTATTTCAAATTGTCTAAAATCATAATGAATATACTTATATCCCCCTATAAAACCATCATTAGATTATACTAAAACACTTTGGGTAGATGAACCATAAAAAAACAAGAACATTATTTCATCTTTGGCTATGATAACTATATAAGGACCCATGTAATAATTGACTGATGAGTTAACACAAGATCTGTCAGAAACTACTGACCTCATGATCTTATTTATAGACTCTATAAATCTATCCATTTTATACTCTATGAGTTGATCTAATTTGGACTCTATCAGTCTATCCACTTTAGACTATATTATATTATCCTCTTCAAAGTTTGCCAATTTATCTATTATGAATGTTGTTCAATTTTTAGCTATGGACTCTGCCAGTCCCTCAATTATGGACTCCATCAAACTTGTTATTACAGACTATATATCTGAACATTCAACATATGACCATAGAAAATTGTAAAAAAGGTATTTGGAATTAGGAATAAGACACACAAAATAATTTTTTAACTGCGTTCCACTATCCATTAGCTAGAATAATTCTTTCAGGAGATGGATTTTTAAAAAATGTAATTACATTTCATCTATTATTACCACATCAATGTCCTCCTAATTGAAGTTAAACAAGTATAATCTATCCATCTTGACACTAAAAAGGTTATAGTATTACTATAAAAAACATTGAATATAAATAGTTGGTTAACCCATGATCAAGAAATGAAAGTTTTTGATATCCTAAAAAATCATACAAAGAATTTGTTTGGGATTATACATATATGAGAGGAATTAATACTAGTGTTTTTACCCATCAAATTTATACAAGCTAGGACAAACCAGTCAGAAAACCAAAAAGACAAATAAATCCAACATTAAAAGATATAGTTAAAATAGAAATTTAGTTGTTAGATGTAAGATTTATTTACCCTATTTTAGATAGTCAATGGGTTTCTCCACTAGTAAACTTAATTTTATAATCTATGCCATCAACAAATTTAGACACTATATTATAGATTATAAAGTCTTCATATATATATATAGAGATCATTTAGTCATAAGGTATCTTATGAATAAACCTATAGTAGGAGGAAGAATCATAAGATGATTGTTACTTTTGTAGAAATTTGATATAACCATAATTGATAAACTAGGAAAATTTAATGTGGTTGAAAACATTTTGTCTAGAATAAATAATATAGGTAGTGAAAAACTAGTTAATGATAGTTTTCTAAATGAATGATTGTTTGTTATTTGAGTAGAATCTTCATGCTTTGCTAACATAGCCAACTATTTAGCAAAATAGAAGCTTCCTTCTGATTTTACTCAAAAATAAAGAAAATATTTAATTAAATAATGTTTTTATTTCAAATGGATTAATGACATGTTATTTAATTATGGACCTGATCATGTGTTTCATAGGTGTATATCATAGAATGAAGCATATGATATCATTAGAGCTTATCATGATGAACTAGGAAGAGGGAATTATTCAAAAAAAAATAGCCATGCATAATATCTTAGGAGTATGATATTATTAGCCTTCCCTTCATAGGCAAGTAAATAAGTATATCAGATAATGTGATACATATCAAAGGATGGGATAACCTACACTATCAATAGATATGCCTCTTCATCCATAAGTAGTATTAGAACCATTTGAAAAAGGGGGAATATATTTTATTGGTCCTATAGATCTTCCATCTCAAGGAAATGAGTACCTTTCAGTATGTAAAAATTATGTCACTAAATGGGATAAAGTCTAAGCCTTGACCTTTGATAGAGAAGAAGTGATAGTAGATTTTCTATATTTCAAGATCATGTAATGGTTTGGTGTAACTAGGGAAATAGTTTTAGATCAAGGACCAAAATTTATATCTAATATGATTAAACATTTTATATAAGTCTACCAAGTCAATCTTAGGAAATTTTATCCTTACCATCCACATTCGAATGTCCAAGTAGAAGTTACTAATAGAGAGCTAGAGAATATTCTAACCAAGATAGTCAGTGGAAGTAGAAAATATTGGGTAACTAGAATACTAGAAGTTGTATGGGATTACAAGACTACTTGAAAGACAACCATTGGATTATCACCTTATGATATCGTGTATGGTAAGAAACCTTTAATTTCCATTGAATTTTAATTACACACTTTGAAAATAATAATTAAAGTAGGCATTGATTTGGATAAGGTATAAAAAATACAATTCTTCAATTAAATGAACTTAATGAGGCAAGGACAAAAAAATTACAATAAATAGAGATGATGCAACATCAAAGGAAAATATGGCATGATTCCCACATCAAACCAAGAAGCTTTCAAAAATGAGATTGGATACTTTTGTTTGACTCCAAATTTTAGTAATTCAAAGGCAAGTTGAGGACAATATGGTTAGGCCCATATCAAATAGAAAATATATTTGAGAATATATCAGTGTAATTTTTACCAATAGATGAGAATAAAAAAACTTTGTTGGTTAATGAACATAGACTTAATTTATATCAGGAACGTATCAATAAAGAAGAATTTATTCAAAACATCAGATATGAAGTAATTTTCATAAAAAAACCTAGTTATTCCATGATAGAAACCCCATGATAGTATATTATATAAAATAGATGAAAGAGATCACTTTTCAGTTTTTTTTCTTCTTCTTAAAAAAAATTAGTAGTGAAAATTATTTTTAGGACATTATTAATAGATCTGATCAGAGAACTAGCTTATTGATTGATCATGCATTGAATAATGATCCTTGTCTTGAAAAATAGAATTGGTTGGTCAAGGGAAACATACCAAAAATATAAAAAACATAGAAATTAGTAAAATTTGATTAGTTTTTTCAAGAAATAAAATCATTGATGTATTTATCTATATACATTCTTATAGATACTAATTCATGCATTTGTTCTCTATTTAGAATCAGGGAGAAAGAAATGAATGAAAGGCTAAGAGTATGATTTACTAATTAAGGCATTTTATTTATCCAAATTAGATTAATATAAGTCATCTTGGTTCATGTATTTTTATTTTTAAGAGGAGGTTTAAAAATAAGATGTCTTGCAATTCATTAAAGTAAAAATCAAACAAAAACTTTTGATGACATGAAAAGGTTATAAGTGAAAGGACACATAAGTAAAAGAAATTTAATGTTAAGTAATAAGAAATATTTGATGAAATGTAGAGGTCATAAATGAAATATATTTAAGTAAAAATAATGTCATATAAACTATATTCATGTGTACCAACCACCTACTGACTCACTCTGAAGTACCTTGAAAAATGTTGATGAGTTTGATGGCACATAAGTTTCCTAAGTGTGAAAGTAAATTAAATATTTCTCAAAGATAATTTCATTTAACACTTCCACATTGTATGATGATTGCTCTAGTTTATGTTAGCAATCATCAAAACCAAATAACCATTTTCATTGCATGGTATTATTTTTTGTTGGCACTAACTATTGTGCTTGGTAAGCCACCTACAGATTTCAAAAAATTGCCAGAGCTACCATGGGACACAAAAAATGCTCTGAACCTAAGTCTATAACCATATTAATGAATGATGACATATGTATAGTATTTTTTGAGGAGATTGGCTAGGTATCTTTTTTGTGGAAATTTTAAGGGCATAACGAAGCTCTAGTGAATGAATTCATTGCCAATCTAACATAAGAATTTATTATAGTGAGAGACATCAGCATTATAGTTTTTATCTCAATCATCAATTAAATTTTTGGAATTTATAAATAAGGTAAAATAATACTTGGAATAACTTCTTTTTCTAAGTTAATTACAAAATTCAATATAAATGAACAATTGTTTGTTTCATGTGTACACAACCATCAAGGAAAGGAAAAAGTGATCAGTAGGGAATCCCTACATGAACCCTAGAAATATATTTATTTTTTGGATATGAATAGAAATATTTCATGTGTGAATGAAAATATAGTGTTTTGGGTGTGAAGTAATGCATATCATTCTTCACCTCAAGTATGGCCAGCAATAAATCCAATATAGGGTTAACCCCCCCTTATTCTTATATGGAGCCATTTAGTTTTTGGGAACTAATAGATCAAATCCTATATTTAATCATGGTCTTATCCATTTAAGTATTCAACATCATTTTCTTCATCAAAGGAAATCAACATGGAAGAAATTTTGGGACACCAAATTCAGTCAGTCATTGGCATATGTTTCAAAATCTTATAGAAAACCACTAATACCTAGGACAAAAGAGGAGTGTTTCACTAAAAAAATTATTATTTTATTATTTAATAAATATTTAAAACTTAAAATAAGGGTGAGGTTAGTATAACCTAGATGTGTTATGTGCATGTGAATCTAGATGATTTTCTATACTCCTCTTTGTTTAGGGAAAATGACTTGAATATAATAAAGTAATCTAGAAAATGGTGGATTAGTGAGATAGTAGGGTGGACTACCTAGTGTGAGCTAGATGTAATAAGTACAAGATTCCTTAACAACTATCAATCCACACTTTTAAAACACTTAAGTTCTGATAAAATGAAAATAGATGCTTGTATGAAATAATAAAAGGCACTAAAATCAAATATAAGAAATGTTTGAAAAGTAACAATTTATTTTGATTAAAAATATAAATAAATGATTGAATACTAATGCTAAATTACTCAAACTTGATTCAAAAAATAAATTTAAGTTCTATGATAAAATAGAAAATCATAAACTGAAATTTGCATATGGGTATATAGGTCAGATTAGCTTTTTTTTATAAAATGACACAGTGATCATCGACAGTTAGGTGACCATTAGTAGTTGTTGACCATTGGTAGTTAGGAAATTCCATCAGTGGTTTGGTAAGACCATTGGTGGTTACTATGGATTTTGGTTTGGGAAAAGAAATATATTAGGGAGAGTTACAACGAGGTTCTAGTAGTGGTATTTGGGTTGAATGTTGGTTATGAGACATAAAGTAATGCTTAGAGGTTTCTAGTTTAGGATTGGGTATTCAGGTGAGTGAGAATGGTTTATGGGTGGTTTTGGGTAGGAGGTGAAATGTTTTGATTTGTATAACTCCAACATAAGAAAATGAGATGAAAGGGAAATAAATGGGAATGACACAAACAATGAAACAAATAGAGTTAATTATTGAATCTTAATAAAAAAACACATATAATTAGCTTTTAGGTGTTGCTAGTTTGAGGAATGATGGTGTTGGATAAAAATTATTGTGAATCTTGGAGTAATTTTAGTATAGTAGTGGTACATTGACTCAAGATAGGGAGTTGCAAAAGCTACCTAAGCCTTTGATCTAACTCATAGTTCATTGGGAAGCTTTTCAATTTTCCTGAGAGTCAAAACCTCTTGTCCATAGATGATGAATTCAACCTTCTCTTCATCTCTTAATATATAGGAAAGGAGCATTAAAATGAATATTTTAACAAATGGTTTATAAAAAAATCTAACCAATGGTCTAATCATGCATTAATCATGTGAACAAAAGACAAAAATTAGATAGCTAATAATCAACAAATGATTTGCAGTTGAATTATAGTCGATTCCTTTGATCATGTAAGATTTTAAATAACCACTAACAGTCTAGTTAACTATTGACAGTTAAGGGATGACCAACAACAATCGAGGGAAGATATTCAAAATTGGTTAATCCATCAATGACTAGTGGTTAATTCCCTAGGAAATGGTTTGAGGTTAATAATGGGAGAATTGGGTAAATAATCTAACCTAAAGTAGACCAAGGGGTGGTTTAAAGGTTAATGCAACATCTAGAGATGTAGTGTATGATTTTATAATGTCTATATTTTTCCCCTTTTGTTATTCAATTTGTATCATCAAGTGCAAAATAAAAAAATGGAAGGTTGGTTAGATGCCCCAAGTATGGAAGGAGGTGTTCCCCCTTAAACTAGAAATTGATGAAGTAAAACAAGGTCCATGGTGGGTTTGAAAATTTGATAGGTGGGTGGGAATTTAAATGTGAATAAGCACACAAAATATGACTAAGTGTGATATCATATATCATGCATATACTAAGCTATCATTGTTGAGGTAGGTAGTAAAATAAGGCTAGATTACAAGGATAGGTGATAGGGTAACCAAGCCACAATGTTAGGCATAGTTGATATGGTTTACTCCTATAAACTCAAGTCTCCTAAGCAAGGTTTAAGTATTCATAGGTATCCAAAAATTGGATGTGATGCTAACAAAAAAGTGGTTATAGGTGTCAAGAATGCAAAGGGTCATCCTCTAAGGCACCTAAATGGTCGATCCACAAAAATAGCACAAGTTCATTGAATATGGAAAGGTTATTGATGTAGTTAAAATGACCAAGGAAAAGTTGGGTCATGAAAACAAAGGTGATGGAAAGCTTTTGTTATGTGTTCATCACAAATAGAGGTACACAAGTGGACTTAATGACTAAACGGTGAACTAGGGAGGTAAAGGCATTATTAGACTAGATGGTCCTTTGGGAAAAGGAAATGGTAGGATGTCAAAACCCTAGAGGGTTAAACTATCAATGGTCAAGGGGAAACCTTAAAATGGTGATAGTTAAAGGTCAAGTGAGGCTTTATTTGCTCATTTACCAATATTAACCTATGGTGCTTTCCATTAGCATTTTCATAAATTACAGTAATTTAGATCATTGAGTCTCATGATAGTTGAGTCAAGTGGGTTTGATTGAGCTTGAGCTATGAGTTTGAGGTTGTATGAGGTAGGCCAAGGTAGAAGAGATCTAACAAGGATGTATCAAGATAAAGGTAGAGCATATGGCTAAGTAAAAATGATGGTTTTGAGGGATCCACCATGATGGAAGATGTGTAATGAGGTAGGGGATGACTTGAATATCATTTTTTATTTTACATGTTTATTGTATGGGTGGGTAGGCATAAAAAATTTGGGGATTTTGAGTTTGAGGTATGAAATTTTTGGAGGGTTAGAAATAGGTTGAGGTAGTGAAGGTAGAGAAGGGGTTTAGAGATTTTAGGCATGATTTTGATTATTTTGGTAATATTGTTAGGTATTAGTGGGTTAGCATAAGGGTTTGGTCATTAGTGATCACCACATAGTGACCATCAATAATCACTATCAACCATTTTCAGTTGATAAGTGACTATCAAATGGTTGATGTGTAAACCATCAGTGGTCCACCACCCTAACCATCAGTGATCAAGTGTTGATTGATTATGGTCCCATAAGTAACCATCACCAATCATCACTTGACCATCAATAATTTATATAATGTTAAGGAATGGGATAGAGAAGGGTATATGAATGGGTGAAGGTAGTGGAGTGGGTAAAGGTAAGGGTTAGGGATGGGTGAAGGTAGGGGCAAATGGGTAAAGATAAGATAGGGTAAAAGGTAAGATTTGGTTTAGATAGGATTATGTGAGGGTTTGGTTAGGCCTTGAAAATGGGGTAAAGTATGAGTGATTAGGGGTAGGGTTAATAGGTATAATACATAGGTAATGGTTGAAGAGTAAGGAAAACTAAGGGATAGTTTTAACTTTGTAGGTGAGGGATCAAATTAATATGTGGGACTGAGTGCCTTAGCTCCTAGATGAGGTATGTAGGGATATGATGGACCACAAGTGGGAGCACATGATAGTGGTAGGTCTATGAGGTATGATATTTTATCATCATGTGTTGAGAGATGTGGCAATTTCGATATCCCTCATCGAGAGATGGGACCTAACTACCAACACTTTGTTAATACCAACTACAGAGATTACCATCTTGTTGGAAGACATTCAATAGATTTTGTGGCTACTGATATGGGGTGAGTTGATAGATCATATCGATAATGAGGACTAAGATGTGTATATGGATCAGTTGTTTAGTGTAGATGTAGCATGTAAGAGGATTCCATTATGCATCTATGTATCATATGGATAGTGGAGGGAGACAAATTCTCATAATGATGATGATATTCATGACTTACTATGCACTTATAAATTTTAGTAGTAGATTTCCCTTTTTATTAGTAGGTGTTCTAGTAGATATGTTGATGGACTGAACCATGTTTGCATGGTCCCTAGTTTTACTATTTTATCTCTATTAAAATATCTAGGGATATAGGGTAAATAACATTTATGGAATTAGCATCATGTTTATTTTACACTATTGGGCATATGAGCACATCAGGGTGCTACATTCAAGTGGATTGCTATGGTATGGGATCAAGGGGAGTTTAGAGTGGGATTTATGAGGTGGAAAGGTGATTATGCACTTACAACACTAAGGGGAGAAGCATGAGATTTATAATGGTATAGGGATAAGTTGGAGGCATTGCTTAATGGGGAGGTTACTCTAGAGAACATACAACATAATCTCAATATGGTCTAGTAATTCTAGGTAGACTTTGTCACTATAGAGTTACAGATGGATACATGGGAGATGGGATCACAAGGTGGAGCTCATCCCAATAGATAGGGTTATGAGACATTTCAAGCTTGTTAAAGGTGTCCTTAGTGTTTTCTTGAGGTATAAGAGAGAGGATACTAAGGCACCACTACCTCTGTCATAGCTTGAGGAGATAGAGATTAATCATGAGGAGCTACTAGTGGCCATATCTATTAATGATGTAGGGGTTATACAAGATTACCTTTTATGGTTTAAGGGTCATTATGTAGTGTTAGTGTTTGGGGTAGATGGTGTATAATAGGATTTAGATGTAGACATGGTGGAGGGAGTGGGGACTAGATGGATGTAGATGCTCCTAATAAGTAGGCACTCATCATAGAGAAAGATTAGGTGAGGGTGGCACTAGCCATAGCATATGAAACTCTAGTAATGATGACTATAGAGAGAGATAAAACATAAGGCTTGAGGGATATAATTATTCAAGAGAGGGATACAACATGAGCACAGCTAGCTTTGGTCACACAGGAGAGGGATCTCCTGAGACAAGTAGGAGGGAGGGAACCTACACCTATAAGACCATCTCAATGGTGAGGTATGTGTCCAAAATTGAGGAGCTCAAATATTATGAGGCACTGGTCTTTAGATAGCTTCTAAATGATCCCCAATATGCTAAGTATAGAGTATTAATTACTAGGGGAGCTAGCAATGCCACATCAGGTCTGTGGGCAGCATTGATGGGTCCATAGACATGTCCTAAATATGGATAGGTTCTACAAGGTACTAGTGCCCCAAGACCTTAACTCCTATGAGACTCTTGATTTTGATGTATTATATGATTTTGATACCAAACTATGAGCTCATGTAGTGAGATGTGTTTATATTTGTTAGAGACATGGACATTATTATGATATATTATTATTTATGATTATGATGTGATTATGGTTTCGTGGATGTTTCTTATGGTTATGGATGAATTATTTTACTTTCATGATGTTTCTTATGATGTTATTGGACATGATGATGATGATGTTATGATTAACACTTCCCTCATGAGTAGATCCATGCTTAATTATAAATTTCAATGTTTTAAATTAATGAATCTATGCTTCCTTATCTAGATATACATGTGATAAATAACATTTGTGGATGAATCATTTATTTACAAAATAAATGATTAAAAGGTTATATATGTGTAAATGGTTATGATTAATTGATGTGATTGGTTAGAAGGGTGAAATGATGTTTATTATATGAGATGGTTAATTCATTAAAATATTTTTGTGATTAAAAACACTAATAACAGAAGAAGGAACTCACTAAATAAAACACATATTTTTTATTTAATTTTTTTAATGAATTATATTTGATTATATGAAGGTGAATTAATCTTAAAATACATAGAGTAAATTTGGATAACAAAACTAGATGTGAGAAAAGGAAAAAAAGATAAAACAATCAAAATATAAGTGTCTTAATGAATTCATCAACAAATAAGTTTGAGAAAGAGGAAGGAGACATAATTTTATTTCATTTTTGAGGACCAAAACCAAATAATCTAGATTTTATAATGAACATAAGCCCTTCACTTGTTTCATATAAGCATTCGTTAATTGGTTGAAAAGTTTTGGATCACATAGTGTTAAGTAAGTTCAAAACCCTTATTTTATAGATGGTCTAAATGGGAGATGGATGATAAAAGAACCTTTGTGTGAGGTTATCTTTCCTCTTCTATAGGTTTCCAAAGAGCTAGTATAAACAAATATATGTTAGATGGTGTAGACTGATCGATGCAATAAGTTTACTCATGAAAGCTGATTGCGGCTTCTAAATAATGGGTTTTTTGATATTTTTGTTATCACTTTGAGAGGTTTTAGGGAATATGATTGATATGAGAATCCTCTAATAAATTAATTTCTTTGGAAAAATGCTTTTACTTATCCATCCTTCAAATGAGTGGTCTAATTTTTTGAGATTTTTTTTAGGCTTTTTGATAGCTATCCTTCAAAGGAGTAGTCTACCTTACATTGATCAATTTTGATTAGTTTTGGTAGTTGTCCTTCAAGGGACTAGTCTACTAATTCTAGAGATGACCCATATAATATATGAATTTTAATGTTTTTTCTTTTGATGACATAGACTTGATTATATAGGCTTAAAATCTTACCTTTACGAAGGCTAAACTAAAGCATAAAAAGTTGAAATAGTGGATGAGAGGATTATTTGAGAGACAATGACCATGGGATTCCATCTTATTGGGGACAAAAAGTATCCATGATAATCATGCCATGGGTAGAGCTATGGTACCTATATTTAGGATCAAGACTACAACTATGATGGAAAATCACATGATTTTATGCTTTAATCAGTAGTCCTCAAAGTAAGGGGATGAAGGTGAAAATATCATAAAATAAGGGATGATCTTAAGTTAGATAGAAGGTGAGTTTGATATTATTTAACAAAATAAAGGACATAAATTAAAATCATTGAGAAGGTCACATTTTAGTTTCCCCTTAAGAGAGGATAATTGATAATCTCTTAATCCATACTTTTGCATTATGATATAAGGTCCAAGCCAATTGAAAGCAAACTTTCGCCATTTGTTTTTTTCCATATTGGTTACATGTTGATTTTCCTTTAAGTTGAAGTCTCTGATATTGAATTCTCATTCTCTTAGGTTTTTGTTATAAGTGCACTTGATTTATTATTGATAGACATGAAGATGGTTACGCATGACCAAATGACACTCATTAAGTAGCTCAAGTTAGGTTAAATGTTCTTGATGATAATTTATATTAAAAATGATATCCTATAGTGATATACAATTAAAGGGAATTTGAAATTTGAGAGGGAAGATATCCTCTACTCCAAAAACAAGAGAAAAATGGGTAGTACCCAAAGGGGTTTGAATGCTAGTATGATATGCCCATAAGGTGAAAGAGATTTGTAAATGCCAATCTTGACTGGATGTATTAACCATTTTAGCTAACATGTTAAGGGTTTTGTTAGAATATTTAGCCTATATATTATCTTATGGATTATAGGGTGAGGATAAACTTAACTTAATGCCAAAAGTGTCACAAAGACCTTGGACTTTTTTATTCTTAAAATATTTACCATCATCATTTATTATATTATGAGGAACACCAAAATGATAGATAATGTGATGGTTAATAAAATAAAAAATATTTTTGGCTTTGATTGAGATGAGAGGAATAGAATCCACCCATTTAGTGAAATATTCTATCGCATTAATGATATATTGATGTTGCTATGAAGAATGGGGGTTAATTTCACCAATAAGATCTATCCTCATTACAAGAAGGGCCAAAAATCCTTAGATACTTAGAGGCTATGGCTAGGTTCATGATGTAAATTGGAATTTTTTTGACATTTAAAATACTTATTTATATAATTATAATAGTCTTTCTTGAGGGTGGGCCAATATTATCCAAGGTAGATGATACATTTAACAACAACTAGGTGACTAAACTGCCCCCCATAGATCCCATCATGAATTTAGCTGATAGCATGAGAGGATTCATGGCTATGTAGGCAATAAAAAAGGAAACCATAAAAGATAAATTTATAAATAAATCCCCCTATTATGTTATAATGTGAGGTGCTTTGTATAAATTCTCTTCGACCATTCCTATAAATATTGGAGGGAATGATGCTTAGGTTGAGATAGTCAAAGATCTACTTATACCAAATACTAGATGGGGTTTATTTAAAACTAAAAATAGAAAGAAGATCCAATTTGGTGTAGTAAGGATTGGTAATATGATGAATGGTGATGAAAATCCTAGAATTAGAAGGTATACATAGGATTTGGGAAGCAAAGGAAGTCATTATATCAGTGAACTTGTTTATAGATTATAGAGTGGATTGGATAAGGTAATGTTCAAATGATGATAAGAGTAAATTGACTAGTTATTTATACTATTACAAGACATCATGATTACATTGATAAGATACATTGATTTAATTGATCATAATTTAGTAATCACCAAAAATACTAATCATCTTAATTCCTAAAGGCTAAAGTAGTTTAGAGACCTATCACTAGGGCTTTGTACTCAACCATGTTATTGGTAAAATTAAAATCAAGATTGAAAGATACGGAAGGGGTTCACCATCAAGGGGTATGGTAAATATACCAATACCCCCACCATTTTTACACTTTGATCCATCAAATAACATGGTAATTTTATAGGTGAGGTCTTCTTATGAAAGAGTCATGATTAACTCATTAAAAAACTCAAGAGGATAAGGTTTGTTATCTATTAAAGGTGCTTTGACCAATTGTTCGATAATGACTTGCTCTTTAATTGAATTTTTCTAGATGAAATAAAGATCAAACTCAACTAAAATCATGATTTATTTAGCTATGCATTGGTTTTGGTATGGATTGGAATGCATATACTTGAGTGGGTCAGTGTTGGTTATGGCAAAGGCCTTATGGTTGAGAAGTTAGTGGTAGAGTTTGGAAGCCACAAAGACTAAGTCAAGGCAAATATTCTTTGTATGGGTATATCGAGTCTCATATTCTACAATAATTTGACTTATATAATATATATATTGGTCTTTATAATGCTCATCTTGATGTGCAAGCATTGCCCTTGAGGAGTGGTTGGTGGTAGAAATATAAAAGTAGAAAGGTTTATCCTATTTGGGAGGAATGAGGATGGGTGGAGAAATAAGTTATTCTTTGAGTGATTTAAAGGCCTTTTAATAGTATTTATTCCACTTAAAAGATATATCTTTCTTAATGAGGTAATGAAAAAGTTAGCATCTATTAGATAGTTAAAAGATGAAGTGATGAATGGATAGGATCTTCCCATACAAACTATGGAGTTTCTTAAGGTGGGTTAGAGGTGGCATGTCAAGGATTTCTTTGATTTTTGTGGGATCAATTTTTATTCCTCTAGGAAAGATGATAAAGCCAAGGATCTTTCCTAATAATACCCCTAAAATTCATTTCATAGGGTTAGGGTAAACATGGTAATGGATGAAGCATTCTAAGATAAAATTGAGAACAACTACATGATCTTTACAACATTTATATTTCTAAAGAAGTTCATCTAAGCAATACTCTATGGTCTTGTGAATAAGGTCATGTCATTTTGGTAGGTTACACCAACATTTTTTAGACCAAAAGGTATGACCCTGTAGTTGAAGGTTCCCCATGGGGTGATAAATGTAGTTTTATGTTGGTATTTAGGGGAAATCAAGATCTGATTATAGCTTGAGAAACCATACATAAGATATATCATCTCATGGTTAGTAGTAAGATCAACAAGTTGGTCAATTCTTGGCAAAGGAAAGTCATGTTTTTGGAAAGCAAGGTTTAGATCATGAAAATCCACATAAATGAAAATTCCCCCATTGCTTTGGTGACAAGGATGACATTAGAGACCCATTAGGGATAATCAATGGGTTGGATGAAATTTATAGATAGAAGGCATTGAAGCTCTTATTTGACAAGAAGGGACATGCAAGGGTGCATTAGACAAAGCTTCTTATTAACTAGCTGGCCTCATGGTTGGTGACTATGTTATGGGTGGTGATGGAAGGGTTGATTCTAGGCATGTCACTATAAGACCAAGAAAATGCTATGATACAATCTTGCAAAAAGGAGGGGAAATCCTAAAGCTCTAAGGATTCTAGTGATTGGCCAATTTTGATAATGCATGGGTTAACTTAAGTACCTAAGTTGACATCCATGGTGGATTTTTCAACATGTTGAAAGTCTTATGCGAGAGATATTTATGTATTGAGTAATCTTCTACACCAAGATAGGAAATAAGGGAATCACCATCGTAACACCAAATGATATTAATGATAAAAGAGTCATCTTCTACCATCTCAAGATAAATTAGAGGAACGGTTATGGTCTCCCCATCCTTTTGATAAGTTAGGGGTTTAAGGCTAATCATGTTGATGAAAAAAAATTAGGGGTTATGACATGAAAATCTTTAGATTTTGATGGGAAATGGGTTGGTGAGGATGGAACTTCCTTGTCAATCATGGATGGGAGGCTATTTGGTTAGATCTTTAGGTGGAATGAATCCAAGACCAGAGTTATAATGAGGCTTTGGTTCTTACATTGAAATAACTCACGTGGTATGTGTTTGTAACATCCTAGATTGAGTCCCTTCCAAGCACACCTATGGAGGTATGTCTTGGCAAACTCTGCTTTATCAAGATAGGAGAAATTAGAGGTGAATGGTCAAGGAGAAAAGGAGGTAGAGGAAGTGAAAAGAGGTTGATCAAGTCCCCCATAGATAATATTATTTTGGATATTGGGAGGCTCAAAAGGAATAATGGTTCTAACATTGGAATCATGATCAGGGTTTTGGTTAAGGTTTATGTACTCTTGGGGAGTAGATAAGGCATCCAAGGTCAAAAGGAAATACTTCCCAAGTGATATTTTTTAATGTTGATTCCAAGGGGTCTTTCATGGGGATTTGGGTAGAATGGATGGATGAGCTAGTTGAGGCTTAGTTAAAGGAAGAGGTAGAGTCATATTTTGTTGGTGAAGGTTTGGTTGATGGAAGAAGGAGAACATCATTTGGCTGGTATGTCATGTTGCATGATGTAAAATGACTTGGGTCAGATCATATGGTAAATACTTGAGCCTAGTGCACAAAATTAATACACCAATATAAGGTAGATGGTACACAAATCATGGAATGGATCCAAGGCCACCCAAGTAAAACATTATACTGAAACTCATTGTCTACTACATATAAAAGCTCAAGAAGCATGTGAGATCTTAAGTAAATGTGGAGGATGATAGTTCTTTGATTTTTTTACCATGATATCATTAAAGAAACAAAGCACCATTGTGGTTTTTAACATAATTTTCTTTGGAAATTTTTAGTTGGTCATTTATGTGGGAGGAGATAATTTTGATGCTATCCCCTCCATCAATCACAACCCTCTTGATATGGGTTTGGTTGATGTATATGGTAATGAAAATGGGAGGATCTAGATCATCAGGATGAATGGATAGTATTTTTAAATCCTTAAAGGTAGAAAGGGTGGAAAGTTGAAGAGCTTTAACAAAGGCTACTAGAGGTTATAGATCTTTTGGTTGAACCTCTATGGACTACAAACCCTCTATCATTACCTAGCAGTGATTGGGCAAGGTATTGATTAGTTCATATAAACTCATATTCACTAGTGTTTGGTGAAGTTATTTATAAATACTCTTTGGATTGACTCAAAAAGGTTAGATTTGGAGACTCTCAAGATGGACACCTTGGGTTTGGTTTGGTGATTGGGTGGTGGAAGAAGGGTATGTCCATGTAATGGACACCTCTTCTTTACCCTAATCATTTTTTTAGGGTTGTGATCATGTGACCACATGGATGGTATGGATTTGGGAAAGAGAGGACAAATGATTGCTTTGGTTCCTACTCACTCTTAGATGAGAGTGTGGGAGTAGGTAAGTGTTGGGTGGTTTTTTTTTGGTTCTTAGATTGGTAGTGGACTCATGGGAGGCTCTTCTGACAATAATTCATCCTCATCACATAGTTGGTGGACTATGACTTGGATATATTTGAAATTTTTTGTATCATATCCTAGCATTCTATGGTATGAGAAAATTAGATTATCATTAAACCAGAATGGCTTAAGACTATGGGGTTTTTTTTGGTTTGATAGGAGGTAAAGTCAATCAAGAAGCTCATAATAGTCTTTACAAGATGGTTGTGTATGACTCAAATAAAGGTGTAAAGGGCATTAGGGTTTTATATTTGACTTCTAAGGCGTAATTATTCTTCATATTAGGCTTCAAAATGGGAGTTTTAGGTGGTGTAATATTCTTGGCAAGTGGTTTTGGAGTAGATTTCTTGGGGGTTAATAGTTTGAAGCTGGAAGGTTTAGAAATAGAATGTTTGGTAGTAGATGTTTTGGAAATAGAAGGGTTAGAATTATAAGTATTGGTGGTGGATGGTTTAGAGTTAGAAATCATGGAAATAATAGGTATATGTGTAGATAAAAGAGGAGGTTGTATTTGGGTTGTCTTTATAAAACTTATTTTCTTAATGGAAGGATGAGGTCCTAAGATAGAAGAAGGATGCAGTCGTAGATTGGAAGGCATGGTAGAAATGGGAGGCAAAGTTTTGGTTTAGGATATCCTATGTGGCTCCACATTTTTGATTGGTTTGACTTGAAGTTTCTTTTGTGGGTTTTGTTTTTATCTAATTTTTGCTTTTTCTTAAGTGTGAAAAGAAGAAACTAGTTAAGAAGGGTGTGGAAGAATACCTACTGAATGTGAACATATTGAATCCAAGTTATTATGTAGATATCCTCTTTGGATTATGAGGATGACCTAAAAATAAGAAAACACTACCACAAAAAAAATTTATTAGACAAGTAGTTGGGTGGATTGCCTAGCGTGAGTTAGATCCTAGAAGCCAAAGCTTTCTAAGAGCCTATCAATCCACCTACTTTAAAAAACTTAATTTGGAATGATAAAATAATTATTATTGGATTAAATTACATCAAATAAAAATTAAAACTAGAAAAAAAATTAATTTAATACAATAGAACTAAATACTTTGCTAAAAATAACTAAAATAAAGCAATAGTGTGATTAATACTAGTTTTGAAAATTTGCTAAAGCAAAGTTATGGTTTTGGTTTGGTAATTTGATAAGGGTAAAAAATATAGTTATGTTGGGGTTGTTAAATGATTGAGATATTAAAAATTTAAAGAGTAAATGGTTGAAAATATAAGTAGTCAAGATGGAAAAATGGGTAAATGGGCAAAATGCTAAAGATGGAAAATGGGTAAAGGGTAAATGGATAAGGATAACAAATGGGCAAAAGTGGAAATGGTAAATAAGAAGTAATGTGGTTATGGTTTAGAGGTCAATAATTAAGTGGGAAAAGGATGGGGTTTATAATTCAAGAGAGAAGAGGTCAAATGGAAGAGAGGAGATAAATTGAAATTTTAGAATAACAAGATTACCCTCCAAGCTTGAAGAATAATGATTGTTGATAGTTGATGGAGACTTGAAGAAATTTTAGTAGATTTATATTACTTAAACTCCTTATAGTCAAGATGATGACCTCCTTGATGATGCCTCCAAACTTGAAAGATAAAATTCTACAGCCAAATGCTCACTTACCACCCCATTTGGGTGAAGGAGAGGGGGGGTATTTATAAAATTTGTTGTCAAGAACCATGCCAAAAGAGGGAATAGTAGAAGTATGGCATCATTTTTCAAGTGGAATCATAAGTGACAAAGGGGGTAAGGGCAGTGGGATTCCCACCTTGATGGTTTGTTTCCCACCTTGCACATAAGTTTAATTTGGAGTGGTAATCATGCACATGGGCTCAAATAAGGCCAAAGGACTATTTACCAAGCTAATTTGTCTTTTAGCTAAGTACCCCATGAATTTCAGCACCATTATCCATGTGGGTTCATGAGTGGTCATGAAATATAAAGGGGTGAGATTAACACTTGATCATAGGTCTCCCACTTGGTTGGTTTATCTCCAAACTTGCTAAAAAGTCCAAAATGGAGAGGGAATCATGCACATGGGATCATATAAGGCTAAAAGACATTTCACCACCTTTTCTAATCTTTTCCTAAGTACTTAAAAATATGCCCCATGAATTTTGGCACCATTTTCTAAGTGATATGAAGGGAAATTCGAAATAATTATAAGGGGAACCCTTGTGGTGTTTTATGATGTCATGAGTTACCTTAGAGGTGGGTCGCAAGTGGGGTATGATGTCTCACCTCAAGCCACCTCACTTTTAAGCCATGTCATTTGTCATATAATCTTCCATGTCACTTATCATGTCACTTACCATGTCACATGTCATGTCACATGACATGTCATCATGAATAGTGATCATGGGTCCCACAGAGAATAATGATGGTGAATAGTACTTTTTCATAGTGTTTTCAAATAGTACTTTTGAATAGTGTTTTTTGAATAATGATGAGAGAATAGTGACTTGATTAGGTGGTCTTTAGGGGGGCCTTGAGGCATTCATACATCTGGAACTACATGTGTGTAGTTTTCTAATGTCTACATTTTGCCCCTTTTTATTATTCAGCTTTGAATTAATAAGCTATAAAACAAAAATAGATCAGTTGGTTAGAGATGAGGATGTCCTAAGTATGGGAGGAGGTATTCCCCCTCAAACTGAGAGTTGATGAGGGAAATCAAAATTAGGTCTGAGTTTGATAAATAATGGATGGTGAGGTACTAGGGTAGTGCAAAAGGGTTGGGCATTTAAAATGCAAACATGTGCACAAAATGTGATTAAGTGTGATAGCCAAGATCACATGAAAATAAAATTTTATAGTGTTGGTAAAATTAGGGTCAGATTCTAAGAGATAAGTGACCAATATACCATGTGATCAGAACTATAGCTAGGTACACTTGTTATCCTCTTATACAAGTGTACTATTTTGATGGGTATCTAAATTCAAAAGTGTTCCCTTGAAAGCACAAATGGTTCAATCATAAAAATGGGTGGTTCAAATTTGAATGTTCAACATGGCCAAAATCATTAGTGTGGTCAAAAGGACCAAAGCAGATATGTCACAAAATATGTGAATAGATTGGGTCAAAAATGGCCAACATCAAAGTGGATGGGGTCAAATGTTTGGGTGGTTGGTTGAATTTGGTGGGCAAGGATTTTTTGTAAGTGGTAGCCAAGATGACTCCATGTTCACTAGCCAAGTGGATGTTGCTTGCATAGTTTCTTAATAATTTGGTTTGGGTTTTGGTGAAGGTTATAGTGAGGTTTCATTGTGTAGATTGGTGAAAAATCATCATAATTATCCCACATGATTTAGGATGAGAAACCATAGATGGGTAAGGTATGATAAATAAGAGGTGAATTCAATACAAATCACAACAAATTCCCTTCAATGGAACAAAGCCAAAGAAGATGTTCCTTCATGAGAAGACTGAACCTTCTAAAATTGTGTGAAGGTGTAGGAATAGTGATAGAAGTTATTTCTATGGGCTGAGTTTTAGGATAAGGGTTTCTATTAGGATCTACAAAGTCACAATGGTAAAAGGATATCATCACTATGAGCTGAGTTTTAGGATAAGGGTTTCTATTAGGATCTACAAAGTCAAAATGGCAAAAGGATGTCATCACTATGAGTTGAGTTTTATTGGTTGTAGGGGAAAAAGGGATTCTAAATATTTTATTTCAAGGCTTTGAAAATTATAGTGGATAAAGAATCAACATACTTCACCTTTTTTAGGAGTGGCATAATCAAGGTTTACCATGTCTTCATCTTCTACCCTATGACATTAGGACCAAAAACTTGGGGGTTTTAGTAGGTGGAAAAGGAGACTACCAAATGGTTATCTAATTGGTTTGGTATAAATGGTGGATGAGATTACTTAGGATGAAATTAGATGATTGTTTTAAATATATAAAAGGAATCTACAACCATCAATAAATAGGTTCAAGCAATAAAAACTAGTGACCCCACTCTAATGAGTAAGGAGCTAGAGGTGGAATGGGATAAAATAAGGGAAAGACAACAAGGGCATGATGTGCAGGCTGGCCAAGAGATTGACAAAGTAGGTGAATACATGACCAAGTAATAATGGATTATGATAGGTAAGGAGAAGAACAATGAATCAAATCAGAGGGTGGTGTTGGAGATGAGAATGGGATGGATAATGGGAAAGGGGTTAATAAAAATAAGGGAAGCAAAAGATGGGTGGATAAGAAGATAAAGAGATAAGGTATGTGTTAATTATCTTGTTAGAAGAGATTGACAAGCTGAATGAGTGATTAGAAAATATTGACAAGCCAAAAATTGGTGAGATGGTGAAGAAATAGGGAAACATAATGAAAGGGAATGATATGAAAATAAGGTATGAATCTCAAGGATGATAAGAAGGAAAAGGAAGAATTGAAGTAGGTATATAAAGCACATACACTCACATAGATGCAAAACATAAGTAAGTACCATGATGGAAAGAGGAAAAGGGGAATACAAAGTGCAAAAGGAAAAAGGAAAGAAGAGATAAGAAGAAAATGGAAATTATGGAAGGCTTCTAAAAGAGTAAAGACCTAGTTAGAGGCTAGTTATGGAGGAAAAAAATGGAAAAGGTGGGAAGAGTGGAAAATCAATAGAGAGTGGTGACACACTTAAGAAAAGAATGGGATGCTAGAAGAAATAGAAAGCATGCTAGATTGAAAATATGGGAAAGAGGAGAACAAGAACTAAAACTTGGAATGATGGTGGTTTAAAAGTAGTGGGGGAGTAGTAATAAGGTGGTAGAAAAGAAGAGAAAGAGGTATAAGTATCCCTCAATGTGCAGGGGAATAAGATGATGTGGAATTGGTTAGGAAAAGAGATTGATAAAGAGGGTACAATGAATATCCAAGGGTGAGAGGAGATGATGAGGATGCTGAAATAATACAAAGGGGATAAAGGGCATGGTTGGTAAGAAGTCGAGAGAGGGACAAACAAATAAAAAGTGAGTGGTAGAGCAAGCTATGAAGCATGCACAAGGAAAGGTGATATGGAGTTCAACAAAGTAGAGTAGGTGGTGCCTTTATGGGATATGAGAGGGGATAAGGAGGAAGGTTATCAATAATTGTGTTAAAAGAGATTGAAAAGATGGAAAAGTGGTTAAAAAAGATTGATAAGTTAAAGGGAGGCAGTTGTAGAGAGGATTAAAAATTAAGTTAGTCAAGCATTAGTTAATAAATAATGAAACTTTCATAAATAACAAACTAACCAATCTTATCTATTCCTATGGGAATTACAAAGGATAGAAAGAAACAAATGAAAGAAAGCAACACTATATTACCTTCCCAAATGGATTTACCATACCCATGTGGCTCAAAAACATGTTTTACCTTGATCAAGCATCTTTGTATTTGTCAAAAATAATGGTAATCTCCTCTAATTCCTCAAGAACACTCCACAAAACCTAGGCTCATGATTCCAAATCACTAAACTAGCCTATCAATGAAGCTTGCAAGAAAAATCTATGATCAAATGCAAAGGATTGTGGAAACAATTTAACATTATAACTTTGTAATATTCAAGCTTTTAAGATATTTTAGCATAATAAACTTACACACCAAAATATCTTATAAATGATGTTCATGGCCTCTCTATTTATAGATTTTTGAGATTGGTCATGATAAACCATGACCATCCATCTCAAGATTGAGATGTGTGGCCATGGACAATCTTAATATTTGGAATCAAATCCATAAATATCCTCAAGATAAATAAGCATTAAAGAGACATGGGAGGTATTAACTAGGCATGGGTGACCCATAATCTTGATATTTTATGCACTTATGTCTTGATGGATGCCACCCCATAGATGATGTCACTAGGTGATGCAGATATTCAAAATCAATTTCTAATAATGAGATATTCAAAAAGATCTATGAAATTCTTACTTAAGCTCTTAAATTGGATTAATTAGCTTAAGTAAGTTTAATCTAATTTAGTGCAATTCTTTGGAAATTAGTGCATAATTAATTAAAATGGTTAGAAAGTCATATTACTGGGTCATAATTTAACTCAGGAAGAATTAGAAGGTGAAATTAGATGTGTTGGAGCCGTATTCCCATTTAGGATGTTGTCAACACTAAATAACAAAGGTATGTGATGTGTACCAATGAATTATAACAAAAGAGTGATCTAGAGAACTAAATGGTAAAATGGTCATTTTGAATTGAAATGAATTGATCACAGTTAGTTAGTTCATACACTGCATTTCCCTATTTAAGGATACTTTGACCTAAACTAGCACTTTTAAGTGATAAGTTTAAACCATTTAGGATATTTTATAGATTTTGACCTAAAATATGCATTTGAGTGCAATTCGAGTAAGCTTGACAATTTCAACATAAATGGTGTTAGGAATTGGATGTCTACATTTTATCCTTGTTTGAGAAGGCATAGCAAGACATTCAAGCAAAGTAAAATATTTTCAAAGAAAAGAGTTGTCAAGAATAAATTAGAACAAACCCATGGTTCCCCCTTGATAGGACATACTAGGATGAAAGAGAAGGATAAACTCTCGAAAAGAGAGAGAAAGTGAGAGATTAACCCATGTAATAGATCACATCTAGATGAGCTAATGCTTACACACATGATTATCATCAATGATCAAAATATAATAAAAAGTATAATAGGCCCCAGAGATAGGGGGAATGGGAAAGATATAATCTATAAATGTAAGGGACACACTATAAACATACCCAATTTTAGAGTACAAGTTATGTACTTATGACATTGATCAATCCTGATACAAGTTATACACTAAAATATTGCCATCATGGGATTTAATGTAGAGAGCTTAAAATTAGAGGAAAAAGGAGAATGTTCTACTTCAAGAAGAGAAGCACCACTAGAATGGGGTCTCTAAAGTGAATATAATAATAAGTACTCTAGTAGAGCAAATTTGATGGTGATAAAATAGTTTTGCCTCAGTAGGGAAAATTTTGATCATTAATAAAGAATAAATAATGATTTTTAACCTATAGAGCTGATTTGATTTGGATGTGGTTTAGATGTTAGGCCCTAGCATGGGTAATTGGAAAAAAAATAGCTCAAGGATATAACCCAAAAGATAGATTAAAGCGAGTAGGTGAAAATATACATGTAATGGGGTAATGGCTTAGAAAGCCATATAAAACCAAGCATATGAGAATGCACAAAGTGATGAGAGAGATGAAAAGAAGAATGGAGATAGCTGAGTTAACATCAATAGAAATTAAGCATTGCCTACATACTTATATGGACTCATGTTCCAACATGAACTCCATGCAAATGTAGTTCACCCATGTTTGGGAGAGAATAGAATGAGGAATGATGAAAAATGACCAATAATTGATTAGACTCACAATGTATGCAAACAGATGCACATATAAGCATAGACAAAGAAGCCTAAAATTCATGCTACCTAGAATCCTAATTCCATATCATGAGCCTAGGTTTTGTAAAGTGTTCTTGAGAATCATTCATCAAAGCTGATGTTGACGTTAAGTCCTTGAGACCTAAGCACAAAGTGATTGCTATAGAAAAATAGATTAGGCATCATAATTATGAATAACTTATAATGACATAATATTCAATTACACTAAGATAGTTAAAATGTGAATACCTATAACTAAGGATAATGTTAAAACAATGATCAAAACTAGAGTTATTGTAATTTACATTTAAACCAAAAAAATAAAAGACAAAGAAAAAGATAAGCATAAATGAACCTAACTTGAAATCAAGATATGATCTATCAAGACTTAAGTAGGAACAAAAATGATTAAAAACAAAGGGTGAGAAAATCTTAATGACATGAGACCAAGATATGAATAATCAAGATCCATGTGGAACATCAAGGCATTCTTGAACACAAAAAAGAAAATCAAAATCAAATACAAAAACAAGACAGAGAAACACAAGACCAAGAATGGAACAAGAAGTAATAAAAAAGAGAAAAGGAGAAGAAATAAAGGGAGAGATGTGAAAGTATAACAAAACACCAAGAAAACTCAAATAAACACACACAAACAAAAACCAAGTTAGTGTGGTTTAAAGATAAATGTTCATGCATGTGCAGTAGAGGCATTACTTTCTACCACATCATAACAAAGAATAATGACATTAAAATTGTTCCCTAATTAAAGAGGAATAATGATAGAATAAATGTGGGAAGAGAAGAAAAGGAAGGGGTTGGGCAAGCTAACTCCAGATGTATAAGACAAGTGGATGTTGCCTGCATAGTTCCATGGATGCATGTTTCAACATGAACTTTAGGCCAAATGTAGTTCTCCCAAGAAATGGGATAGAAGAGAAATGATGATCAAACCAGCATGATTAAGAGAAGAAATGGAAGATAAACAAAAAAGAATGGTATGGAAAACAAGAAGCTGATGAGATGAGAAATAATGATCTTGAAAAATGGTAAGTGCATGGACAAGATTAAATGAACTAGTTTTTCTATGCCTCCAAAATAACAAGAGTGTTCAAACATAATAGTTTCTCACAAAATGGTGAGAGAATTCAAAATTTAACAGTTACTCACTAAACAACAAGATCATGGGATGAGCTGAAATGAACTAGTGTTTCTATTCTTACAAAATGGCAAGAGTGTTCAAACTTAACAGTTGCTCAAAAAATGGTGAGAGTGTGGGATAATGGAATGGGAATGTACAAATGTATAGGAGTATGATATAATGTTTTCATTATTTGATGGATCATGTTCTGATGTTTTTGGTATTTTCAAAGTATTTCTAATGTTTTTGGTATTTTTGGGATAAAATATGCACAAGGTGGGACCATCTAGTCGAGGAGATGCATAGCCTAAGAGTAGAGGTTATAATAGGATAGCTAAGTCGACTGCAATAGCCCATGCTCAAAAATTGATGAGAGCGAGGTTTTAGGTTGCTCATAAAATGGTGAGAACATATGGAAAGGGGGATTGAGGTGACCTCAACATGAATTGAGCATAGCCCACATAGTCCTAAAATGACCTCAAGTTATAGTAATTCCATCCACACAAAAGGTAGAGAAAAAACCAACTAGATCCCAACAAGTTATCAAATCCAGTAAATGGCCAGTCAAATAAAAATAGTAATGGTAAGGTGATGTGGTAATGCATGGTAAATAAGTGTTGCCCCTAGTTTTCCCATAGAAAGTTATAACTAGGATACAATGACATAGGTCAATGATAATAATTTTCCCATAGGTGGTTTAAATTAGTAACAAGACTAGTGAGATAATGATTTGTCCATAAGCAATTATAATCAAGATCACATAAATAAATGTGGATATAGGATGAAAGATATCTTGCCAAATCAACTATCATAGTACTTTCATAGACTATCTTTATAAACATGAATTTAATTTATTGTTGAAACTTCATTAGAATCCCCCCACAAAAGGTGTGGGAAGAATCAAATGAACCAATATCAAAATAATATTGGGTAGTATGACTAAAAATAAGCTTTGGTCTAGATAGGAATGGAAATGGTATAATGAAATGATCATAAGAAAATTGGATATAGTGGCAACAAATTTACCCCCAAGTAATAATTGGATCAGATTGCTCATAAAATAGTGAGAGCATGGGAAAGGGGTGACTGAGCTGACATCAATAAAAATTGAGTGTTGCCTACATATTCTTAGAGGACCTCAAGTCAATGTAGTTCAAACAACATGGTTAATGGATCTTAATGGTATAATACTACCTAAAAAGGGTCTATAGGGTTATACCCAAGAGGTGAGGCATGGTAATGGAAAATGGGTGAATGGTAGATGAAAAAATAGTTTTGCTTCTCTTGCTGATAGGGAGATGCACATCCTAGTCAATATGTGAGACAACAAAAATGATCAATTATATAAGTTGCTATCCAACACACTTTCAAAATAACTACTCTATTAATAATGTGTTTCCAATCTAGATCTCAATGATGTATTCATGATCTTTTTAGATCATTGATTTTGCATCCTTCAAATGTCAAGAGAAAATATCCTTATAACCTCGATAAATAAAAGTGTTTCTAGCGATGGTAAACAATGGTAGGATAAATGAGATAAGTGGGTGATAAATAGGTGGGTGATAATTGAATGTATAATGGTGGGGAAAAAAATGAATATCAGGACTTTCAATCACACATAATGTTTTTGATGCCAGATTTGACATAATTTTGATTGTGTTAGGGTCGAAGACCTCTGAAGATGCTCTTAATAAAACCATCAAATTGTTATGTTGCTTGATCTTGAGAGTAATTACTATTTGATTATGTTGTAGATTAGAAGCTATTTTGATTTGATCGTTGATATTATCTTCAATAAACATTGAAGAAATTTTGTGCTTAGCTATTGGTGCCTTGATGAGGTTTTCACTAATGAATTTATTTTGGTCATCTCATAGCACCTCTAAGAAGGTTTCACAAAGAGATGTTAACATTTGACTTTGATTGTCTTCTAGTTCTTTTAAAAATGTTTCACTAAAAGGTGTTGAGTTCTAACTTTGCTTATCCTCTAGCACCTCCAAAAAGGTTTCACTAGGAGAACATTCTTCATATACATGAATATTGTCTTGGCCTCCTTACTCTTCTTTAATTGCTATGTCTCCATGGATGCAATTCAAAAAAGTGACTATGTCGGTCCCAATCGACACTTAAGAGAGATGGAATGTCAATAATATGGCTATTTTGGTTGATGATAATGGGATGGTGAAAGATAACATAATACTCATAGAATATACTATGATAAATTGTGTCGATGTTGAAGTAATCATCCTCAAAATTTGTAGAAGGATCACAAATATACTCAAATTGATCTGCAAGGAAATTGTAACCAATGTTATAACAACCAATACTATAATCTATTTCTAACTTTGATTTTGAAGTAAGGGACTCTGAATCCAATGTCATAACTAATGTTGGTTCTATCTCTAATGTTATATACAATGTTGGTTCCAAAATGGAACTTGGCTCTAATATTGATTCTTCATTTAATATGATTATTTTGATAATGTTCTGTTGAATTCTAAATTTTTGACAAGTAATGGCCCATGATGGCATAATGGGCTCAATAAAAATTGATTCATCTTAGAATTGTTCAACATAGACTAAATCATCTAAGTGAAGCCCTTCAAAAAGAGGGAACTAATCAAGGGATGTCTTAATAAAATCATGTCTATCAAAGTGAGATTCTTTAATAAGTGGGAAAAGATCAAGAGACAACTCTACCAAGACTGGCTTGTCAAGGATATGAGGCTCTTTAAAAATAGGTAACTTATCATAGTTTATCTTATCATAAATGGGTGTTTCAATAATAACATTCTGGTTTTGGTTCATAATTGGTTGCAAAAGATCAATTTTGAACACATTTTGATCCTCATAAGATGGCTTTTGAAGAGGTAATGGTTCTTTTTTAGGCTCAAAGATCAAATTTATACTTGATATATCTTCTTGTTGTTCCTTCCAAAGACATGGATAATATGAAGAATTAGAATCTACCTTCTCAAGTAAAGGCCAATTGGCAAAGACCTCTAAAAACTCAAGAGTAAGATGCTCAAATATTTGATGTTGTTCTGAAGAGATGCTTGTAATAGCTATGTAACTTGGGCTAGATGGAATTTATAAATCTTGAGGGGATGAGCAAGCTTTCCCACTTGAGAGAACCTAAAATAGGTTTTCACTCAAAGGCTTATCTTTTTCTTTACTTTTTCCCTAATCAATAAGTGCCTCAAAGATGTTTTCACCTAAAGATCTCAATGTTTGTTCTTTCTTATGACCAAGAAATTTTTCTTACTCTCCATAATAGGTAGAATAATTTGATGAAAAATAGAAACCCCACTTATGATCCCTATTAGGGAATGCATCTCATAGGCCCATGTATTTTGCAATTGATTCTTCATTTTGAAACTCATCTAGGCATATGACCAAATTTTACTGATCCCAATCTATGAGTTCAGGATGGAAAAGGTATAGGTTATAATGAGGGTTTGCTTCAGGATGGGAAGCACCAATTGTAAATATATAATTGCCTACTTTAGGAAGGGAAGCACCATTAGGATAGTTTTCTATTTTAGGACATGAAGCTCTAATAGGTATTATGGTTAATATGGCATTTGAATCAAACAAATATAAATCAATAAGCTCATCAAAAAGGCTATAATGGGACATTGTGTCACTTCTAGGAGTCTCATTAATAGTCACATTAGAAGAGTCACTACCAAATATTATGAGATTATCCTCTGGTGGTTTAAATCTGAGACCTTTTGAGACCATGATTCTAGTTGATAAAGGTTCTAAACTTCTTTGTGCTTGTGGGCCAAGACCTTTCCATGTATAATCAAGATGATCCATTATCATATTAGAGATAGGATACTTGGGGTTCTAAAAACAATCCACAAGGCCTTCAAAACATAGCCAATCTCCCTCAATAAAAGCCTCTCAATCTTTCTTAGGTGAAATCATAGGTACAAAAACCTCAAGAGGTCTTGGTTGCTTCTTCTTTGGTTGCCAAATCTAATCGAGTCAGGTTAGGAGTCTAGAAATTTTTAGGTTTACGAAATGTTTTAGGGGATTTTGGTAATTTTACAATATTGAGGATGTCCTTTAGATTGTATGTGGAAATGCCTACATCTTTAATAATCACCTATTTGGCTAGAGTTGTAGGAAATGGATCAGTTGAAGTGGAGGCTAGATCATTAGGGTCTATATAATTAGATTGAGATGGATAAGAAATGATGGCTTATTCTTCTTCATAATTAATTTAGAACTTGGGAAATAGTTATAATTATAAAATTTTGCTTCAAGATGTTTGTAGTATTGGTATGGCTACTAATTAGTGGGAATAGTAACCTCGATCCCATCATGGGGAAACTTAAGGCATTGGTGAAGAGTAGATGGAACTACCTATACTTCATGGATCTAAGGATGACCAAGAAGTATGTTATAAGGAAGCTCAATGTACACAATATGGAATAATATGTGGTGAGAAATAGACCCATCCATGACTAGAAACCAAATTGTATCAGATGACTCCCTCTCAGCATTGTCATAAGCCTTGATTGTAATAGTCTCTAGCTGAATGTATTTGTCCATGTAACCCAATCATCACACCATTTTAAGAGATATTATGTTGAGCCCTGAACCATTATCTATAATAACCCAATTGATCTTATGATCTGCAATGATTATTTCAATGTATATTGGGTTATTATGGTTTGGGCCAAGGGTGGACATGTCCTTTTGATCAAATGTAATTTGTTGAAATGAAGATAAATATCCAACTATGTTCTAGAACTGATAAATTTTTATATTATTAGGCACAATAGACTCTTGTAAAATTTTATTGAAGATGGTTCTATGGACATTAGATGTCCACAAGATTTCTAATATGAAAAATTATACAAGGGTTTTATCTAATTGATCCATTATACTATAAGGCCTTTAAATTGTGGATTGAACTAGTTTATTCTTTATTGGGATATTATTTAACTTTGGAACTATTGGCACAGTGTTCTCATTGGGTTTATGGAAAGAAGTGGGAAAAATCCCCTGAATGGTAACTCGTGGGTGTCTATTTGTAACTACATAACCTGGAGGTGGCAAATAGTCATTATAATTAGAAGAGTGAGGCAAAGGGCCTTGGATGGTGATTTGCAGGTGATTAACTATATTGTTATAATTTTGGGTCAATGAATAGACTTTATAATTAGAAGAATAGTACTATTGTTTAACATTAATAACCCATGCAAATGGAGTAGCAACATTATGATGTAAACCTAACATGGTATTAATAGGGGGAGAGGGTGATGACCCTATAATGATGGGTCTCATGTTGTGAAGAACACGAGATAATGTGGGTTGCATGAATACATCCCATAGTGTTATTATAGTCTTAAGGTACATTGTTATAAGCCACATTATTAGTGTGGGCATTATGATCTCAATTTTTCTCATTATGATTCTGACCTTATTATTAGTTTTGATTCTACCTTTGTCCTTGATTGTGACCATTTTGATTGTTTCTTGGTGGTGGTGCATCATGCCAAGGAAAGGGGTCTTTCTAAATTCCCATATCTTGATTTATGTCTTGATTAGGGGATAACTTAATTTCCAACTTACCATGTTCAATAAAGTCCTCAATAATATGTCACAATTGAATGCAATGATATGCACCATGACTAGTAACATGATGAAAGTTACACCATTCATTCTCTTTGTACTAGTCTAGTTTTGGTTGATCTTGAGGAAATGGCCTTGATACTAGCCATATAATTAAATTAGATGTAATGAGATTTTGTAACACTATTTCAACCAATTCTCCTAGCTTTCTAAAGACTCTAAAATTGTTATGAAATGTCCTTCATGTAGGTTGTCTTTGTAAAGTAGGTGGTGAATTTGAGGGAGTTAATTATACATTTGGAGAAGGCATAGCTTGTACCATTTGCACATGTCTTGTTTCTATCACCCCATTTCCAACCATGTTTTTATTTTTTCTAAAGCTCTTAGGTTTATCCTATATAGCTATAAGAGCTGGTGATTTAGTCTGATTAGATGCTTGACCTTACACAAAAATCTCAAGAAGGCCTTTAGCAATAAGATCCTTCTCAATCTGCACTCTTTTGTCAATAATTTATTCAAATGAGTTATAACAAGATAACCATAGATTAAACATAACTTTAGGATATAAATTCTATGCAAAGATATCAGCCAACTATTTGTTTAGTAAATTGTGTTGAAAGTGGCCTACCAATGCTCTCCACCTTTGTAGATATGTAGCAAAACTTTTACCATCACGCTGCTTGGCTTTGCATAAGTCAATAATGGTCAATTAATGTTCTATGTTATATGATAAATGGTTAACAAACTTTTTTGATAAGTCATTCTAATCTACAACTGATCCCTTGGGTATTTTAAGTAGCCAATCAAGAGCTTGTCCCACTAAACTTCATGAAATTAGTCACAATAAGTACTCGCTAATATAAGCAACCTCTTGACACAAGATGAATAATGGTTGTATGTGTTCACATGGATCTCCTTTCCCTTTATATTTTTCAAATTTGGGTGCCTCAAAATGAGGTAGAAAGGGGTTTTAGAGAATAGATAAGTCAAATAGATATGGGCATATCTCATCAAATCTGTAACTTTGGACTCTATTATTCATCTCCAATCTTTGGATAATTTCCTTCATAGAATTCCATTCTTGAATGTTTGGTGCATTTGTGGATTGGATAAGATGTTGTTGGGGTGGAATTTGCCCCTAGTTTTGTTGCTATTAGGGTGTAATGTGTCCCTAGTTTTGTGTGGATCTATAGGGGTCATATACCTTTTGATTAATGATTTGGTTTTGATTTTCTGCTTAAGTTGAGAACATAGGACGTTGATTCTTGGATTGTAAAACATTCCCTAAATTTTGTTGTTTCCTAATTTACTGATTTTCGAAATTTCTATGTTTATTTACCAATCTTTGGGTTGGTTGAAAATAACTAGCCAAATTGTCTTGAGGGATTTCCTCAACTCAAACTGAATGTTTGGGTTTTTGATTTTGTAAAGTAACAAGAGGTTCTTGATGATTAAAAATGTATGTTCCATATCAAATGAAACATCTTGTAAGGTCTCTTATGACTTTAAATATTCATTTATATTTTCTTGATCCACTATAGTAATGTTCTCATCCAATACTTGTTACGTACTTCCAACCATATATTTTTGTGAATTGAAGTGACAACTAGGGAGTCTATTAAGTCTACGATAAGTTGATTTGCATATCATTGAATTATTATCTTGATCTTAGCTAGAAGATCTAAATTTGTGGGTTTTGAATCTATTTGTATTTTGTTTCCTTTGTTAGAGGAAGAAGGTATGCTTATTTTTTCAAAAGCTTGCTCTTGCCATCATTGTTCTCCTTCTCTAACTAAGGTATACAATTGTTTTACAGGAAAGTTAGAAGGTAGTCTAGCACCTGATTCTATCAATCTAAGAAGGGATTCATCTTGATCTTCTTTGGTTTTATATTCATTATAATCATCTTTAAATCCTACTATTGCAAGGATATCATAAAAATAATGGGGTTTCTTGACCATCATAAAATTTCTCGTCCTTATAACTAAGGCCATAAGAGGCCACACTATGAGTGAATGTTTGAGTCATGTCTAAAAAGAGTTGTTCTATGTGTTTGACTAACTTTGGACCAATGTTTGAAAACCAATCAAAGTATGCTTTGGCTCTCTCTTAAATAAATAACCAATCACCAATGAGACTATAAAGGAGGGTGGTTTGAAACCATGTACAATTTAGAAGATTTGGTTCATGAGTTTACTCAACCTTTGGTAAAGTTGAAATAATATAGATCAAAAGAGAGTAAGGTAACTCAAAGACCCAAGGTGAAAACTAGTACACCAAAGCCTAGATCTTTATTATATACCCACACTATAAAATCTAGCTTCAACTTTGACAAGTTAACCCTAGAAGTTTAGAGGAAATCTCTTCGAATTATGAAGAAGACAAAATAAACTAAGTAACTCATGATGTAAAAACATACGTGAATCACTAAGTATAAATCTAGGACTAAATATGTAGCACAACATCACCACATGATTCTAGTAGGATAAAATATGTTCTGGGACCCAAAGCATGAGTGATACGTAAGATGACTTGAGTCCACCAATATGATAATGTGATTTTGAGTCTTAATAAATGACCTTTAATCCAAATAGAAAATTGAACCCAAGTTAAAAAAAGCTTAGTACATAAATAGAGAACCCACTTTGATGCACCAACCCTTAAAACTTAGAAAGGTTCAATTTCAAATGTGGATTATAAATGAAGGATTTAAATTAATTGGGTAAAAGATATAGACTCAATTGGGTAGCATGACTACACCAAAGTGGATGACATGACACAACTTTTGATAACAAATTGAATAAGGAAAAGATGAATTTTCTATTTGAACAACGTAATGCCTCACTTGCTCAAGAAAATTGAGGATAATGTGTTTTAGTTAAGTTTATTGAGTTAAAAAGATGTTTTAGAGACAAATCAAGACCAAGTAAGCTAATGAAAAAAAACAAATGTCTTAAGTCTAAACTAACAAGGTATGGCAAAATGGGGTCTACTAAACTAGCAAGGTTTCGATCGTTCTAGGGGAATCAATTGTACAATGAATTTCATGTCAAATGATGTAAAAGACAAGCATGAAAATTGGGTGACCATAGCATTGAATAGCTATAAGAAGGTCTAGTCCTTTTTATAACCACTGCATCCTACTGTTCACTCAATGTAGTGTTATGTCCAAATGTAGATACATCCCATGCGCAAATCTAAAAGAGTCAAATGAAGTCAATATTGGGAGGTAAAACCCTGGGTTAAAGCTTCCCTAAATAACTCATGGGAAGTAATGGCATCCCCCTCACAAGCCAATTTTTTTATGAAAATAAATAAAGCATAAAATAGAAAGACTTTAAGGTCATTTTAAAGATCACCCAAACTTTGGTGAGTTTTTGTGGAGTGTTTTAGGTGACATTATTTCTAATCCTTGGACTAGGCTATTTACAATAGGAATGGTGATTTTGATTCCAATGGTTCCCTATAGGAGACAAATGAAAGAGAATATATGCAACATTCCTCTTTGTGACAAACAAAACCTAAGTAAACAAATATTTCAAGTAAGAATTGACAAGTGTGTTTAATTTTAAACCCAAATGAAATGTTTGGTGGTGTTCATTTGACCTCTTGGTCTTAGTTTCAAAACATTGAAAAAATTCATCAAAATATCTAAATTATTTGTTAAAAACCCAAAAAAAAGTTCCTAATTAATTTTTAAGCATGCAAGAGATGATTTAAACATGTTTTTATCAAATCAAAATCTTGTTCTTGCAGTAAAAATGTCAGCATGTCCTTTAGCTTTAAATCTCTTTTTAGCTTAAAATAATGAACTTTGAAATAGTAGATCTCGAGTCAATGTTTTTGGAAAAACATAATGACCGATGTCGATTGTTACAATTGATGATAGTTACTTTGGCTAATCAAGATCTAACTGATGTTAGTTTTTTATAACCAATGTTGGTTAAGATAGGTAACCGATGTCGATATCACTTATTGACATTGGTTACTATGTAAAACCATGGCAAACAAAAATGGTAAAATAAATTTAGAAAATCAATTTGCATGAATTTTAAGGGTTCAAACAGATATTTTAGAGTTACAAAATGATCTCCTTCAGGTGTGAGATGCATCCATCCCACTGGGTGTACCAAGATTTATAAAGGATTACAAAGTAAGTTACTCAAGCATTAGTCCATAAATAATGAAACATACATAAAGAACTAACTAACAAAGCCTATCTATTTATATGGGAATTAAAAAGGACAACAAGAAATAAATGAAAGAAAGAAACACCATATTACCTTCCCAAATGGATTCACCATACCCATGTGGTTCAAAAACATGTTCTCCCTTGATCAAGCATCCTTGTCTTTATCAACAATGGTGTTAAGATACTCCAATGACTCAAGAACACTCCACAAAACCTAGGCTCATGATTCTAAATGACTAAACTAGCCTATTAATGAAGCTTGCAAGTAAAATCTATGATCAAATACAAAGGATTGTGGAAACAATTTAGCATTATAACTTTTTAATATTCAAGCTTTGAATATATTTTAGCATAATAACCTTTCACCAAAATAGCTTATAAATGATGTTCATGGCCTCTCTATTTATATATTTTTAAGATTGGTAATGATCAACCATGACCATCCATCTCAAGATTGAGATGTGTGGCCATGGATAATCTTGATATTTGAAATTAAATCCATAATTATATTCATAATGACCTTGGAATAAAGGGCATTGAAGAGGCATGAGAGGCATTAATTAGGCATGGGTGACCCATAATCCTGATATTTATGGCATTTATGGCCTAAGGATGGCTTCCCAAGAAATAACATCACCTGATGATGTAGATAATAAGAATAAATTTTTAAAAATAAATATTTAACAACTCTCATGGAAAATCTAGTTAAGATCTTGATTTGGATTAATTAGCCATAAACAAGGTTAATCAACATTTGTGCAATTATTTAAAAATGGGTCCTCAATTAATCAAAATTATTAGAAAGTCATATTACTGGGTTATAATTTGACTCGACAATAATTAGAGGGTGACATTAGATGTGTTGGAATAATATTACCATTTAGGATGTTGCCAATAGTAAATAACAAAGGTACATGGTTTGTACCAATGAATTAGAATAAAAGAGTGATCTAGAACACTAAATGGTGAAATTGTCATTTTGACTCAAAATGATCTAATTAAAGTTAGTTGGCTCATAAAATTCATTTCCCTATTTAGGGATAATTAGACCTAAATTGGCACTTGTAAATAATAAGTTTGAACCATTTAGCGTATTTTATGGATTTTGACCTAAAATGTGCATTTGAGTGAAATTCAAGTAATATTTACAATTTTAACACAAATGGTGTTAAGAATTGGATGTCTATAATAGTGAGGAGATAGGTAGAGAAGTGGAGGAAAAGACATAAGGTGAAAATGGTAAATAAAGGATGTGGATGATCTGACCTTAGTAATTGAGCACTACCTACATAGTCCAAAAAGACCTCAAGCCAATGTAGTTCTTCCAATAATGGGGAAAAATAAAGAGGAATTATTAGATGATGTTAAAATACAAGGATGCTAGAAAGAATCCTAAGCTTCCCTAACATAGGATGTCCTAGGCAAGTGGGTGCTATTATAAATATAAATTAATGAGAATAAAAAGGGTGGTGGGGAGTTATTTGTTAATGGTTAAACTACTCTAAGCAATACCTACATAGTCCATGGACATCAGGCTAATGTAGTTCAATAAGGGTTAGAGAATGGTGCTCAAATGGGTTGCCCCAATTTGATGGACCACATGGTTTAGTTTTTTAAAAGGTTTGAAAAGAAAGGGTGTGTGTTTAAGGTGGGTTGAGGGATTAAAAATAGGGATTTGAAATTAATATTATTCTAATGCTATTCATGGTTAGGGTTATGATGATTTTATGGATGATAGTGGTGGCACATAAGTAGGTTAGATAACCATACTAGATGAAAAATTATGAGACATGGGTCTAATAGGATACATGACTCAAAAATGAGAGAATAAAAAATGAGGTATGATACCTACTTGTTGATAAGGACAAAATTAAAAAAAACTCAAAGTTAGACAAGCTTAAGGAACATAAACCTTTTGAATGCTTCACATTAGCATGTGTTGGTTGATAAATCAAGTTTCTTGGACATAGTGTTTCAAGTAAGCTATAAATCCCTTGATTTATAGATAGTATATAGGGGAGATGGGTGATAGGTGGTATAAAGTATAAGGGGTAATATGTATGGTAACCTTATGTGGGCTAGTTTTCCCCTTCTATAGGTAGCCTAAAAATGGTAATAGATGGGTCCATATCATATGCTAGATGTAGACTGATCAATGTGGGAAGTCTACATGTGAAATATGATTGTGACTTCCAGCTTATTATGTTATTTAAGAGCCAATTGTGGCTTTCAAGATTATTTAGAATTTTCTTTGATTGTGATAGTGGGTCTTTTGCTTTATATATGGGAGGCTGATCAATGCAGTAAGCTTCCAATAAATTGCTCTACATTTTGACAAAGTTAACTTAGCCCTCATTTAAGAGAGTGGTATAATTTAATTGGATTTGTTTAGTGTTCTTGATATCTATCCTTCAAGGAAGTAATCTACCTTTAGTTCAAGCAATTTTTTTATTATGTTTTTGGGTAGCTGTCCTTCAATGGAATAGTCTATAATTCTAGAGATATTGACTGAATTAATATTATGATATATAATTTTTTTAGAGGTAATATTTTTAGATATAAACAAGTCTAACTAGTTTTATACTTTTACCTTTGTGATGGAAAAATTTAACATGAGAAGATTACATGATAAGTGAAAGGAGGTGGTTTGAGAGACAATAACCACGAGATTTCATCTTGTTAGAGTAAAAAAGTATCCATGAGAACCATGTTATGGGTAGAGATAGGGTACTTATATTTAGGATTAGGCTATTAATATGATGGTTAATCACATGGTTCTATGTTGTAATCAATTATCCTCAAAAGGAAAGTAGGAAGATGGGTGAAGGTGAAAATATCATAACCAAGGGATGAACTTAAGTTAGACAAATAGGTGAGCTTGATCCTTCTTTAATAGAAGAACAAATGTAGATGCAAAACATTGAGAGGTTTTGGTTTTGGTTTTCCTTTGAGAGAGGACAAATGATAAGCTCCTGATCCATACTTATGGGTAATGATGTAGGGTCCAATCCAATTGAAATCAAGCTTGCCTCATTTACTTTTCTCCATGTTGGTCACATGTAAGTTTTCTTTTAGGATGAGGTCTCCAATATTGAAGTCCCAAGGCTTGAGGTAAGGTTTGTTAGGTTTGATGGAAGAATTTGAATCCTAAAAAGGTTAGGTGGTGTCCAAATGGGTTTCCCCAATTTGATATACCACTTGGTCCAAGCTGGGTTGATGGATAGGTTTGGTTGATAGGTTGAGGAAAAAAATCGAAGGGTTAGTTTAATTAATGGTTAAATAATGGTTTAGGTTAATAAATGGTTAAATCCTTATGGAAAGAAAGTTCTCCCAATTTACTCTTTGCATGGGTGGGACAAAAATCCCAAAGTGAAAGTGTTTTTGGTTGGGTTCGGTTAGAATGTTGAGGGTATGTCTATGGAATAGAAACTTTAGCCTTTCCCTTATCCTTTTATTGGACTTGAGAGTGGGTAAGACTATAGATGGTGTGGATAAAAGGAAGTTTTGGTTTAGCTTGATGCTTTAGTTTTTCCTCACTCTTAGGTGAGAATGGGGGAATAAGCAGGTGTTGGGTAGGTTTGGTTGATGGTTGGGTTGGTAATGGGATCAGAGGAGGTTCATTAGATAATATATTATCCTTGTCATAAAGTTGGAGGATAATGTTTTTAAGAGCCTTGAAGTGATCCATATCATGTCCAATTATCCTATGGTAAGAGCACACATGGTGGTTTTCAGCATGAAGGATCAAATTTTTTGATAGGGTCAAAAGGTTTGATAGGTGGTAAGGTTAAGGAATAGGTTTGCAATAACATTTGTAAAATGGTTGAATATGATTCATGCAAAGGTGATGGAGGTGATAGATTTTACTATAGAAGTTATGGGTGGTGGGGTAATTTTGGTTTGTCAGTTAGGTTTGGATGGCTTGGTTAAGGGAGGTTCATTTGATAACATATCATCCTCATGTAAGTTGTGGATGAGTGCTTAGAGAGATTTACAATTCTATGTGTCATGTCTAAGTATCCTATGGTATGTATAGACTAGGTTGGCATTAAACCATTTTGGTTGAAGATGTGAAGGGTTAAAAGTTTTGATAGGTTGGAAACATTTGAGTGGTGGTAAGGTTAAGGAAGAGGTTTTTGAGAGGTGGTAAGGTTAAGGATGACGTTTAAAACAACCATTGTAAAATGGTTTAATAGGATTCAAGTAAAGTAATTGGGGGTGATGGATTTTTGGGATTTGGAGTGGGAACTTTCTTAGGAGTAGGATTCACCTTGGAGGTTATTGGTTGTGTAATGGTTTTAGTAGATTGGTTAGGTCAGGGTTACCTGGTTGGTTTAGAAGTAGAAGATTTAAGAGAAGGGGGGAAAGGGTCTATTTCAAGATGGTTTAAGAGATCCCAACCTTTTAATAGGTTTATTAAAAGTTTTCTTTGATGGAATTTATGGAGTTAGGTCTAATTTTAAAGATTGGTGAGCTATGTTAGGAATAGGAAGTATTCTTATATTCTCTATGGGTTTGGTCAAAAAGGTGTAAGGATATTTTACAATTTTAGATGAAAATGGGTTAGATGGTTCCCCTATGGTTTTAAAGGATGTGGTTGAGGTAGTGATATGTTTGAGGGTGGATTTAAGTGAAGTTAATGATTCTTGTTTGTTTTGATAGGGGAGGCCAAGATGATGCCATAAAGTGGTTGTATTGAGTTTGGGTTGAGAAGTGAACTCTAGGCTTTGTACTAACCTAGAAAGGGCTTGTAGATAGGTTTGGTTCCTTGATCATTGATTTCAAATCTTAAAACCTTAGGAGGAGAAGAGGGAATGGTTTCCCCATCTATGTTTTTGGTGGAAGGTTCAAAATTTAGAGAAGATGTTTATTCCATGGATAGATTGGATAAGGTGACCTGTTCTAAAGGAATGATTACCAAAGGAAGAGTAGGTGAGTCTATGGTAGGGGAAGAAGGTGTAATGGTGTCAAGTGAAAGGAAGGAAGTGGTTTCTTACTTTATTTGGTCATAATGGGAAGTGATTCCCTCACTTCAATAAGTGGGCTGGAAGAAGTAGTAGTAATAGGTTTATCAATAACGACATTGAGCATGTGCACCTCATAAGTGTGAGATGATTCTAGTTGGATTTTATAAATTAAAAGGGGAAGTGGAAAAGATTGTTTGGTTTCTTTAATTGTGGTTTGTAAGAAAATTTGTAAAGGTCCTACTTATTCAACAATTGGATTGGTTAAGGTTGGTTTTATTATAGTTTCTTTAGTTGTAGGTTTACTAATGGCCAGAAGAGGGTCTACCAATGTCTCAATTATCACATTAGGGTGTGAAACTATTTGTAAGTTATTTATTTGTCTTGAAGAGGTTAGTTGGTTTGATAGGTTGATTGATATTTTGGTTGATTAGTTAAGGGTGATGAAATTAATTGGGTTAACAAGGTGGATTGAGGTTGATATGATGGTTGGGGGAAAAGGCCTAAACTTTGACAAGGTTGGGGTAATTGAGATGATAGATGTTGATAGGTTGTTGGTTGGGCATGATAATAATTAAATGGATGATCATAGGCCATTGGTTAGTTTTAAGTAATTTTTGATTGATCATGGATACTATAAATAGATGGCCTAAGTTTTGACTCTAATCTAGTTATTTGATCTGTTATCACTGCAACAAACTTAGGTGGTAGTTCAGGTGAAAGTTGATAGTTTTTGGGTTCATTGAAGTTGGAGTTTGATGAGTTATAGGTAAGTTTAGGCTGATTGTAGATAGGGTTGGGTTGGTTATAGACAAGGATAGGTTGGTTTTAGATGGGATTGGGCTAGTTGTAGACAAGGTTGGGTTGATTATTGTAAGGAAGGGAGCATAAGTGGCTTGCAATGTAAGGTATTACTTTAAGGTGAAAGGATTGTCCTCCAAGATCCTAGAAAATTTAAGATCTCCAAGAGGTAAAATAGGAAATCTCTCCATTTAATAAGGTATTGGAGATGAGGTATTGTAAAATAGGTTATTGGTTGGTTTGATTCTTCAATTTGCAGTTTAGTAAAGACTATGTGAAGAATAGAGAGAAACGAAGCTCACACCTCAAAAAAGAACTAAGAAAAAGAAAAGATTCAAGGAAATAAGAGTATACAATAATATATACTAAATTTTATAGTTTTAATTATATCTCTTTTGGCTCATGTCTTAGAAACTATGAGGAAGAAATCTAGTTTATAGAATAGGTCCTAAACAAGGTAGTCTATGTTTGGTTTCAGGTTGTGTTTAAACACTTAGGAAGAAATCTGTATTATATTTTATTACATGGCTTAGTACTTGAGGATTAATCCCCTCAATTCATGATCCCATAGATAGCACAAGATCTTAGCCAATATATACTAATTTCCAAGACTTATACTCAGCCATAAAACTAAGCTGGTTATCCCCTTAGTGATCAAATACGAGTACGATAGCTAGGAGGGGGTAAGGTGATCCTCTAGGTGGTGAAATCATAGTTGAGCCTTGTCTCAAGAATGTTTGATGTTTATTTGTTCAAGTGGTTTAGTTCTTGTAACATTTGTGATACTACAGTTAATGTGCTTGATTAATTAAACTATGTGAGCTAACTAACACAAGCAAATAATGGATGCAGTTAATTTTAACCAAAAGGAATTTCTTTAATTTATTTTTTATGAAAACAAAAAAAAACTAAAATTCTCCTAAATGAAACATGAAAATTCAATCCTAATCCTAGGATGAATTCTCTTTTTGATTTTATAAATGCAATAAAAAAAAGAATGATAATTTTATTTTTTAATTTTCTTTGAGATGATGACCTCCTTAATGATGCCTCCAAACCTACAAGATTAAATTCTACAACCAAAGACTCACTTAGCAACCCATTTGGGTGAAGGAAAGGGGGTTATTTATAGAATTTGTTGTCAAGAACCATGTCAAAGAGGGAATAGTAGAAGTATGGCACCATTTTTTAAGTGGGATCATAAATGACAAAGGGGGTAATGGTGGTGGGATTTCCACCTTGTTGGCTTGTTTCCCACCTTGCACATGAGTCCAATTTGGAGTGGTCATAATGAACATGGGCTCAATAAGGAAAAATGACATTTCACCAAGTTAATTTGTATTTTGGCTAAGTGCCCCATGAAATTTGGTACCATTATCCATGTGGGTGAATGATTGGTCATGAAAGACAAAGGGGTGAGATTCCCACTTAGATCATATGTCTCCCACTTAGTTGGCTTGTCTCCCAACTTGTTAAAGAGTCAAAAATGGAGAAGGAATCATGCACATGGGCTCATATGAGGACAAAAGAATTTTCACCACCTTCTCTCATCTTTTCCTAAGGACTTACAAATATGACCCATGAATTTTGGCACCATTTTCCAAGTAGGATGAGGGGAAATTTGAAATACTTCCAAGGGGGGCCTTTATGGTGTTTTATGATGTCATGAAGTACCTTGGAGGTAGGTCCTAGGTGGGCTATGATGTCCCACCTCAAGCCACCTCACTTTTAAGCCATGTAGTTTTTCCATATCATATTCCATGTCACTTCCCATGTGACTTTCCATGTCACATGTCATGTCACTTAACATGTCATCATGAATAGTGATCATGGGTCCCATAGTGACTAGTTATTTTATATAGTGTTTTTAAAAAGTACTTTTTAATAGTTCTTTTTGAATAGTGATGGGAGAATAGTGACTTTATTAGGTTAAGAAGGGTTGGGTTAGGGGTTAAGAATGCTTATGTTGTCTTTGCGGGGGTCTCGAGGCATTCATACATCTAAAACTACATGTGTACAATATTTTCTAGTTTTTATAGGTTTAGTTGGGTGGAAAAAATTATGGTTGAGGGATCTTGATTGGTTGGATAGGGGAGCCCAAGATGGTACCAAAATATGGCCAAATCTATATTTGGTTGGGATAAGAACTCTAAATTTTTAACCAATCTAGAGAAAGGCCTATAGATGGGTTTGGTTCCTTCGATATTGGAATTAAAGGATAAGCCCATAGATGGAGAAATGGAAGTGGTTTCCTTGTCATTTTCCTCAATCAAAAGCTCTAAGGTTTGGGAAGGTGATTCCTCCATGGGATGGGTAGGTAAGGTGGACTCTTCCTTATGAATGCTTTCTAAAGGAATAGTGAATTGCTCTATTATGGAAGAGAAATGCATGGTGGTAATGGTTTCCTCCATTGGTTTGTCTTTCAAAGGAGAGGTTAGTAACTTCACTACCTCAATAAGTGGAGAAAGGGGAAGAGTTGCTTCCTTTGTTTTAGTTTCTAAAGGAATATAAGGTGACTCAACTACCTCAATAAGTAGAAGGGAAGAGGAAGTGGTTTAGACTATGGTGTCCTTAATTATGAGTTCATTAAGAACCACATTAACATTATGGAGCTCATGGTTGTGATATAAATCTATAAAATTCTTGAAATGAACTAAAGAGACACCTTACTCTTTTAGGTTCTTGATTATGCTAAACACAAAATTCTCAAGGTATAAATTTATAACCTTTACACCTATAGATCAATGATAATACTCAAACTATACCAGGAAAATAATAATATAGATATAATAACACTTACCAAGAGTCTCAAATGAAGTACTTTACTATTTTCAATGTTTGTAGAAGGGGTATGGTTGGGAAATGGATGCCTAAAAATATCAAATGATGGATTTTTTGGTGCATTGAGGTTATCCAACATGAGTTCCCACTTGTAAATCAACCCTTAGATAATGCTTTTGAAAGCATTTCATCTACTAATATCATGCCTAATGACATAGTGGTAGCTACATAATTCATTCTCCTCATACCAGTTAGGTATAGGATGAGAGGAATCAAATTAATGTAGGGGTTTGATTAGAGGAAGTTATATGATATTTTATTTCAATAAAATTTCCAAAATGGAATCATATGACTCCCATAGTGGAGTGTATTGCTTTTGGTTATTACAATTTTGTTTTCTAGTATTCTGGTTGGAAGAATTAAAAGAGTTGGGTTGGTTAACAACTAGAGGAGGAGTGGTTTTAAGGACAACTACATTCATAGTTCCCTTGGTTTTGGTGTTGGTATTACAGTAGTTTCTGATTTTGGAGGAAGAAGTTTCATTTGAATTGAAACTAGAGTTTTTGTTTCTCAATTTTATCTGCCCTTCATCAATGGTTCTAATCTCTAATTTCCATGCCATGGTGAAAGCCTCATCAAAGGTATTGAAAATTTGAACCTATAGATTAGAGGAAATATGTTTGACACAAGCCTAATATAAAAGATCAATTATATTGTGTTGGGGAAAAGAGAAATAGATTTATTTTATCAAACCTCTCCAATAGGCTATGAAATTATCAATTGACTTATCCTCAAATTGTCGAATGGAGTAGAGTTCAGTGATGGAAATGTTTTTACATATATTTATGGAAAATGGATCTATGAGGGTTTAAGATAATTAGGTAAAATAAAAGAGGGAGTGTTTTTTATTAACACTATACTAATATAATGTCAAACCAAATAGGGACATGGGAAAGGTACAAAGGATAACATCATCATAAGCAATCAAATAGAAAGAGTGTTTAAATGCTTTAAGATATTTATGAGGATATTCCTTGCTCTAAAATTTTGAAAATTTCCCATTGAGGAGGATAAGGTCAGATTGGGATAGATGGATGAATTGGTTAGTTACAAATTTGATCATATGATAACTAGTTATAGGCATAAAAAATAGATGATTCCAAACTAGTCATCATGTCCATTAACATCTTAACTAGATTGGTTTGCAGTTGTGCACTCCCATATTTGTCTGTTATGTTATATTAGTGTTAGGTATGTGCAACATATGGATAACAAGTGGAAGTTTGAGAGGATGTCACATGTTTGTATGTATACATGGATGGTTGGAAATATGCCATGTATTGGTAAGTAGATATAGGAGGTTAGGTAGAAGGTGGAACCGTATACCCTTGTGGGTTAGGAATATAGCTTGGGTTGGGTGCAATGGGTTATTATTGAGGACTTGACATGGATTGGGTTCGAGGTATGGTTGGGTTGATAAGTTGAGGATACATGGTAACCTTGGTATTAATGGGTGGAAGGGTAGAAGGTATGGAAACCACCAATTTTTTGAATGGAATGGAGTTTGGTAGGTTGGATATAATAAGAAAAAGGGTGGAAACACTAGTAGAGGGAAATCTAGTGGTAAGTAGAGTATAGGTGACCAAAGGTTATGTTTTTCATATACTAGAAGAGTTATTGGTTGGGGTGGAAGGCATTTGGGTGTTGGTTGGTTGGATGGGTTGGTTTTGGATGGTGGTATTGTAGGGATTGTTGGTAGAAGAAGATGCTTGGGTGACTAAAGGCTAGGTGGAAATAGTGGAAATAGAGGTGTTATCCATAAGATGGGATGGCATACTATAGGTTAGATCAATATATAGAACCAAAGTGGGGGTACGGTGAGATATGGTGTTAAGGTAGTGTTGGAGGGATATAAGGTTGTTATCTAAAAATGTGGCAAAATTTGTATCACCTTGGGTGACCATCCAAAGGATACTAGGACTTACAAAAGGATTGAGAGAACCCTTTATATATAAGATGTACTCTATAGATGAAGAATAAGAAGAAGATGGGTGGTTGGGAGGTGGATCATAATTTTCTTGGTTTCTTAGTTGTTGTCTTGTGAGAGCCATGAAAATAAGGGGAAAAAGAAGATAAAAGCCATCTCAAAAATCAAAAGAGAAGAAATCAAAATCAAAATATCTCCATAAAAATAATGCACAGACTAAAGTGCATTAAAATCCTAAGGTACCTTTTATCTCTCTTTAGGCTTATGCCTCAATTTAAAAAAAAGTTATGAAGACCAACTTGGGCTTGTAGAGCGGGTACTAGAAGAAGATGCTTAAGTATGGTTTTAGGTAGTTAAAGTCTCTCAAGATCTGTAATATAACTTGGTATGTGGCTTTGTATTAGAACCTACCCCCTCAATTCACACATTGTAATGATAAGGGTGTCGGGTGCTTTGCCAGAATATACCAAGTTACTAAAGATTATACTCAGCCAACGTACTGCATTAGTTCTCCCTTTGGTGGTGAAATATAATTAGGATATTCAAGGAAAGGTGATAGCTAGGTGATAAAATCCTAGTTAGGCCTTATTTAAATGTTTTGATGCTTGATTGAATGTGTGGTTTGGTATTATGTGTGTGATAATAAGTGAGACTATGATTAATTTACTTGATTAAATTAAGCTATGTGAGCTAATCAGTACAATAAAATAATAGATGCAAAGTTAATTTTAATCTAAAATAATATTTTAATTTCTTTTAAAATGAATAAAAAATAACTAAGATGCACCTAGATGTGATATGATGATGCAAAGCATAGGCCTACAATGAGTACTTTTGATTTTAAAAAATGAAAGTAAAAAATGACAATTTTTACTTTTTTTCAAAGAAATCAAAAGGAACTAAAATTTATGTTTTAGAAAGGAAGAAAGGAAATAAGTAATATTTAGTTTTTATAAAATAATTCAATGAATGAATCTTCTCTAATGTAACTAAATGTCTTATAAATATGAACCCAAGAGAAAGCTCAAGGGTCCCACTGGGTGTGCTAGAATATTTCAATAAAATTTTGTTTACTTTCTTGTTTAAGAAAGATGTAAAACTTAAAAGAAGGGTGAGGTTAGTATAACATGTATGTGTTATGCACACATGAATCCAAATGATTGTCTATACTCCCATTTGTCTAGGGAGGATGACCTGTAAATAAGAAAGTAATCTAAAAAATGGTGGATTAGTGAGATAGTAGGGTGGACTACCTAACATGATCTAGATCCAATAAGCACAAGCTTATTTAGAGGTTATCAATCCATACTTTTAAAAAACTTAAGTTATGATAAACTAAAAGTATATGCTTTCATGAAATAATAGAAGGCACTGAAATCAAATACAAGAAATTCTTGGAAAGCAATAAGTGATTTTGATTAAAAATAGTAACAAATTATTGAATACTAATTCTAAATTACTCAAACTTGATTCAAAAAATAAGTTGAAGTTATATGATAAAATAGAAATTCATAAAGTAAGATTTGGGTATAGGTAGATGGTTCATATTAGCTTGTTATTATAAAATGACACACAGTGATTATCGGTAGTTGGGTATGACCATTGGTGGTTAGGTAACCATTAGCAGTTGTCAACTATCACTGGTTAGGAAAGTCCATCAGTGGTTCAGTAAGACCATCAACAGTTATTGTGGATTTTGGTTTGGGAAAAGAATTCTATTGGGGAGTGTTTTAGATAGGTTCTAGAAGTGTTGTTTGGGTGAAATATTGGTTGTGAGATAGAAAGTAATTATCAAAGGTATTTGGTTCAGGGATTAGGTATTCAAGGTGAGTGAGAATGGTTTACGGGTGGTTTTGGGTAGGAGGTGAAATGTCTAGAGTTTCAAAACTCCAACATAGGAAAATGATATGAAAGAGAAATAAAGGGGAATGACACAATCAATGAAACAAATAGAGATAATTATTGAATCTTCATTAAAAAAACATACATACTTAGGTTTTAGGTGTTGTTGGTATTTAGAATGTTGGTGTTGGCTAAAAGATATTATGGATCCTAGACAAATGTTATTAGAGTAAAGATAACTTGGCTCAAGATAATAAGTTACAAAAGCTCCCTAAGCTTCTAACCTGGTTCCTAGTTTTCTAGGAAGCTTTTGGATTCACCTGATAGTCAGAACCTCTTTCCCCTAGATGATGAATTCAACCTTATCTTCATATCTTATTATAGAGGAAAGGAGCATTGAAATGAAGAGTTTAATAAATGGTTCATCAAAAAATCTAACCAATGGCCTAATCATGCATTGATCATGTGAATAATAGATTAAAATTAGATATCTAGTAATCGATGAGTGAGTTGCAGCTAAATTACAGTTGACTCTTTTGATCATGCAAGATTTTACGTAACCACTGATGGTCTAGTCAATTGTCAATGATCAAGGGCTGACCATCGATGATTGAGGTGACATAGTCAAAATTGGCTAATATATCAATGATTGGTGGTTAATTCCCTAAAAAATGGTTTGAGGTTAATAATGGGAGAATTGGTAAATAATCTAACCCAAAGAGGGCCAATGGGTGGTTTAAAGGTTAATGCAACATCTAGAGTTGTAGTGTAAAATTTTATAGTGTCTACAAGGAGGCTTCCTATTCTAAGGTTAGGTTTTTATATAGTGAGAGACAACAGACTAGATCACAATCTATACATGTGATTACATAGACTTCTTAGTAGACTTCAATAAAAAGAAAATTAAGACCTAGGGTTTCACAGTCTCATGAAAACCATAGATTTAAGGATATTCCTTTTGCAAGAAAAACATAAGTACTCAAAAAAATTGGAGCATCACATGTTGCTAAGGATACCTCTATAAAGGAGTCCAATTCCTATATATAGATATAAAAAAGATGTAGAAAATTAATCCTAGCATAAGATGATGAAGACATAGAAGAAACTGCCACTTTTGATATCCTTAGACAATCACCATTATTTTCTTCACCAAAAATATTAAAAACAATAGTAGTAGCTCTTGAAGAAGAAGTTATCATAATAGATATTCCTAAAATAATAACATTATATCTTAGTGAAGAAGCTACCACAACAAAGATTCTTGAGTCATTAGCAGTAGCCTTTACTGAAGAACCTATCCCAATAGATATTCTTTTTGAGGAATTTATTAAAAAAAATCATAGAATAAATTTTAGTAAAGGAAGAAAAATCTTCTCCATCTTCTTAAAATCCTGGTATAATACCAATACTAGACAAAGGAAAAAGTATTATGGTCTCTAAAGAATAAAAATCATCTAGCTCCATTGAAGATCCATAGTTTCATCTCATCCTTGCACTGTTAAAGGATAAGGTCATCATCAAACAATAAGATGCAAATATTGATGATCTTTTACCTCAGCTACAACATAAGAATTTTCTCAACTCTTCTTTGACTCAAGGATTAGATAGTTTTAAAGACAAAGCTTTAGATCATGTGACTAGAAATAAAATACTTGAGAAATAAATAACTCATTTTAATGAAGACATGGTAGATTCTTAGATATATATCACTGAATTAGAAGAAAAAAATTGTTAAAATAACAACTCTAAAATTCTCAGCAACAATAGTTTTCTTTGAAAATTCCATCTTCTTCTAAACCTTTAGATGGTCAAGCCTATGAAACTACTATTTCACATGTTGACTACGTAGACAAATGGAATCAAGTATGTTCTAAGTTTAGGAAACTCAGATAAAAATATAAAGCATTAGAAAATGAAAAATAGATAATGAAGGAAAAATTGGAGCAAAAAATCATTAGACTCAAAAACTTAAATAAACCTATAAATTGTATGTCAGATAACAAAAACATTCTAGATAATAGAGATCCCTCTCCTTATTATAGGTTGAATTTACATGAAATGTTTTATATCTAGTAGCTAATGATAATTTTATGTGATTTACCTCATGACATTGAAGATCCTCCTATGTTTTTAAACATTTATCAAGATTCCACTCTAGAACAACAACAAAATTTATGTGAGTTTTATTTGTGTAATATGATATTAGGAGACTATAATAAGTTCAAGATCAATCTATATGTAGGATAAGTTCAAATGATAGCTCTTCTTTCTAATTATAATAATAAGGTATTTTGGAAAGCCAAATATGTGAAATATGTGTAAAAATACAAAACTATAGGGCTATGTGTTAGACCCACTTTTTCTTGTGCCAATAATTTATTGATTAACTTCAAATCTACTTCTTTGATGAATCCAAACATTGAGAATTATTACTTATAAACTTTATATAACATTAGTGTCTCTTTAGATCTGTATACAAGATAACATTCTGATGATATCTTTATAGTCAGTGTTAGGCATTAGGACACATTAACAATTCCATTAAAAAGAAGAGAGGTGATGCCTCCAACCAATTTAAGGAGCTTACAAAGGGTACAAGCTATCAATGACATGATTGCTGATGTTATTAACTCAGGAGGTGAAAAATTTTGGGATGGCATGAGATTCATACCACCACTTCTCCTAACTCTAATTCCACCATGACATAGATGGACTCCTCAAATAGATGAACAATTTAATAATTGGAAAAAAATGGTGTGAATATATCAAGGTTTCAATAGTCCCCTAGATAATCACTGGGTTGATGAATTTGACATATATGACCTCAACCAACATTTATAATATAGAATTCAGAGTTATGAGGGAACAAGTAGAAGCTAAATTTACAAAAGGGACTTGTAAAAGGTAAATCATAGGGGAAATGATAAGTCCAAAATATGACTCATTATTACTATCAATTTTTTTTTTCTTCCATTAACTCTCCTATAGATTAAAGAATGCAAGGATCTTAGGCTTATATCTAATCCTAGTGTAGTAAGTGGATGTTTAATATTACTTAATGTAACTAAAGCCTAAATTACTATCTCTACTATTTAATTACAACTATTTATTTGTTTATTCTATTCATTTTATGTATATATAGATGAAATAATAGTCTATAAGAAATAATGACCCTTTTTGATGATCTTCCAAGGCAATCTATATAAAATATTCTGACATTTTGGCAAGCTATGAACTCATTAGACACTCTTTTGGTTCATTCAATTCTTTTTTATACCAAACTATAAACTTATCTAGAAGCTACGAACTCTCACAGTCCACTACTTTAGACTCACCCATTAACTACAAACTCACCTAGTCCATATCTATAAACTCATTCAAGATATGATTTCATTCACCAAAACATTCCACCTAGCCTAGTAACCTCATTATGGAATTATTCAAACATCCAAGTTTCTAGAAACAAATCCCTACATATTTGTTCTATACTCTACTAAAGTTGCTTCAGACTTTGCCATAATTGTTATGGAGTTAGTTTGGACTCTACCAAAATTACTATGGAGTTGGTTTAGACTCTCCTAGAATTTCTTCATATTCTTCCAATCCAGCTTTTGAGCTTACAAAACTAAAATATCCATACTTGAATAATGTTTTGGTCACTTATTATTTATAGGATTAATGTAAACAGTATATATATATAATTTAGTATAAATATGTCCATATTCTTTTCAAGGCAAATTGATCTAGTGGATCTAGGAAGTCATTCTTAGCAGGTATGTAGTGGATTTTGTAGACGGTCATATTTTCTTATTCCAAACCATCAATATCCTATTTTGAAGAACCACTAAAATTAGGATATTTGTCTTGATAATAAAATATTGACTACTAATATCTAGGGGTCTTCTATTACAACATTATATAAGTAAATATTCATCTCTTGATGAAGGGAGATATATAGAAAAATAGATAATATTGTTATTCAATTAATTTTACAACATAGTTACATACATTTTTGCAATCTATTTTGATTAAAAAAGAAAGTTCCAATTTCTAAGTACTGAGTCTTATTTCATTCATGTTCCCAATGCAATCAAGGGACCACTCTCCTCAAGAACTAGGAACATATTTATATATGTTATTTTATATATTTATAGTTTTCAGTAAATTATAAATATATTTCATTTTCAGAGAAGTAATTATAAATAAAATTTAAAACCTACAAGAAATTATCTTTTAGTTGTAAGAATTAATTCAAGATTACAAATTAGTGTGTTTACTTTTAGTAGATTGTTTACTTCCAACAAGTGTGTTTACTTTTAGCAGATTGTTTACTTTCAATAGATTATTTATTTATATCAAGTGTGTTTATTTTTAGCAAGTGTGTTTATTTCAACAAATTAGATTAAAGAGTATCTTAATTATGCAAGTGTGTTTCTTTATTGGATAATAAAATTCTTTCTAGGATATATTATATTATACATTTAGAAATATAACCCCTAATCATGTCTATAAGACCTACAACCATAAGCCTTATTTGAGATAGCTTTGGACACTTCCCTTGGTTTGAATGAAATTAATAGATCAAGTTGATTAAATGAAGGGATTATTAACACCCATAAATATTTTGAACATAGTCTATGCCAGCCTCACACTCAATCCTTATTGTTCCCACCATGGACCCCTACTGGCTCTGTTGTCTATGTGGTCTTCTATAATTTGTATGTACACCATTACATAAATCACATTTGGGATGTTTGGGTGTCCTTATACCCAATGCTATATATGGATATATAAAATAGTCCCATGCAATGGATCTAAGATGAAATTAGGAAGATGATCCTATTCATAAGAGCTTACTAGTACTACATTAAAGATGTCTCAGGTTACTTTCTTGATCATCGAAAAAAGGCATGGCCACATTTTCCAATACTCAACTACCACCACAAGTACAAAAATATGCATGCACTATGAAATATGATAACGAACATGAATCCATATGACATAGAGAGGGTCGAGCATATAGAATAAGATCCCCAAGGGGTTCATCAATGCCCATGTGACAAGGTTTGCATCTAGAATCAATGTTAGGTATCACCAAAAGGTCCTTAAATATGATGATATTCATCTTAATTTGTCCAGTGATGTCTAAGTGCATATGAGGATGGAATTGATAAATAAGAGAGGTAAGAAGGCCCGATATAGGTCATTTATTGAGGAAAGGTTGATGTCACCTCTATAGGATCTTCTAACTCAGTCTGGGGAGAATATTCAAGAAACTACACCACATATTTATGGGAGGATCATACAATGGGTACCCTCACCTTCAATTTCTAGATATTTAATTCCCTCACCTATAGCTCAAACTATGCCTCCTCTACTTATTCTATGGGCTAATCCACCATCGAAAACACATGTTACACTTTGACATCAAGAAAATCCCTAAGTCATGTCTTGAATATAACCATTAAAAAATAATCCTAGAGATTCCTTCAATCACTATCGATATCCCTACACAATCTATCAGACCACCCTAGGATTATAGGGTCTTACTATTCCTATCATAGTGAGGCCATTTCCAATTCTCATCACACTAGATCCCTAATTAACCTAATCTCCTTGGCTATGACCATTTTTAGCATACTCACATCTAAATAACTCTCTACTATCCCATTTCCCCGAGGAATCCTTGTAGCTCACTTGGAGTGTCTAGGAGTCTTAGTTGCATGGTAGTCATCTTTAGGAGTGCTTTTTCTATTTAGGAAGCTTCTATGACCTAAATAAGAGCTTATATTTTAGTGGATCCTACCTCTATAGTTCTCATAACTACTCACCTAGTGGTGTAAATTTCTCTAGTAATAATTGTGATATAGGTATTTGACTCAAGAGAGGATTTTTAGTACGGTGTTAGTTCCAAAATTAAAATAAGATGAAATAAACACACTAATAACATAACATCTCTAGGCCTAGACACTATCAAGAGATTAGTTAACAAAAGCAAATGATAAGCACAACTAAAAATCAAGGAATGAAAGCACAAGAATTCCTTTCACCTTCCTTGGATGATCCAAATTCCTTTGTAATGGTGGCTTTCTTAGCTTATGCTTTAAAAGGTCTTCTTCAGTGAAGTGTGGCTATCTTCATCTCCTCTTGGCACCTTTGGCTTGTGTCTTGGCTTATCTTGGAATCAATTTGGAATGGTAACACTAGTTTCTTGAAGCTTTTGTAACCAATATTTCATTATAACTTTGCATAAATTAAGCTTAGAAATGATGTTTTGAGGCCTCCTATTTATAGATTTTTGGATTTGATCAGAATCAACCTCAACCATCTATCTCCAGATTGAGATGTGTGGTTGAGGATTAACTAAATTTTTGTAATTAAGTTTTTAATTATCCACATCATGGCATTGGAAGAAGGGGAAATTAAGAGGTATGGAGGGCATCATGGAAGGCACTGATGAGGCATGGGAGGTATGAATCATGATATTTGTGGCATTTATGGCCTAGGGATGTCTTCCCAAGAAATGAGGTCACTTGATGATGAAAATATTCAATATTCATTTCCAAAACAAATTATTCAACAAGTTCTCATGGAATTATTAATTAGGCCTTAATTTGGATTAATTATCTCTTAAGCATGTTTAGGCACTTTGTGCACAAATTACTCAAATTGATTAGAATGCCTTATTATTGGTCCTAAATTTAATTGGATTATAATTGGAAGTACACATTAGATGAATTATAACCATATTCCAATTTAAGATGTTTACAACAAAAAATAACAAAGGAACAAGTCTTACACAAAATATTTGATAGGAAAGAGCAGTCCAGAGCATGTAGGTGAAAATTTGGCATTTTGACTTGAAATGGACTGATCAAAGTTAGCTAGCCCATAAATTGAATTTCCCAATTTAGGGATACCCTAGCTAGTATTTTTACTTTAATACATCATTTTCACATAATTTTGTATTTTTTAGTGTTTTTAGGCTAAATTATGCATTTTAGGTGGAAACTAGCCAAAAGCCTGATTGGAGGTTATCGGTATCCAATTTTAGGTGTCTACAATTTGCCCCTATTTGGAAAGGCATTGCAAGATATAATAAATGTAACATCTTCTCAAAGAATGAAAAGGTCTTGCATGCCTAGAACTGTAATGATGATAAACTAACTATATGATGCCCCCTCGAAGGAATGGTTGGCATAAGGAGGTTGGCAAATGATCCCTCAAAAAGAAAGAAATGAAATGAGGGGACAAAAGAAAGGAAAGATGATGTGGTGAAAACACAATGATATTGAAAAAGTAGTCAAAATCATTAAGAATTCAAGTGGGATAGTGCATAATGGTTTTCCCAAAGGTGTTTATAATCATTATACCTTGATAGTGGCAACATGGTATGATAACACAATGATTTTCCCAAAGGAAGTTATAATCATTGAGAAGATGGAACTACCCTAGTTAGGATAGATAAATAAGATAATAACATGCCCCTGTATAGGTATAAAAAGTAAAGTGGTGACAACATAATTATTTTCTCAAAGGTGGTTATAATCATTGAGAAATGCAGGTGGGATGGTGTGCAATGATTTCCCCATAAGTGGTTATAATCATTGGACCGTGATTATGGCAAACATGATAAAATTGACCAAAGATGATTATAAATTAAGACAAAGGGTAATGATGAATTAGAACAACCTACTAGTAGGGAGATGCTCATTTGAACTAATAAATATTGAAATTATTTCATGGTTAATTACTCTATTTAGGATATGATTGGGAGTGAAATCATGATGTCAGTGCCAAAGAGATGCTATCATTGTTGAATAGACTTCTTGAAGCTGAGGTTTGGTGTAGCATGTGATGGTAGGATCTATTATAAAACACCATGAATATTTGGCCAAAATATAAATAAGGACTAACTCTCGATCCAATAACATTCAAAAAATAATGCACTAATGATAAAAACCATGATGATAATATTAATGGATGAATATGGATGGACTCAAGAATAATGTGCACAAGGAATCACCCAATGAACACATATAGACTGAGTCAAGGTAATATTTCTAAAATCAAACAAACAAGTAGACAAATAAATAAAATAAGCAAAGATAAAGAAATAAACAAAATAATAAAAACCCTATGAACATTGCCCGTAGAAAATAGGTGACAACTTAACAAATGAACTAAATGGGTGAATAGAAGAAAAGGAAGGGGGTGGCTGAGCTATCTCCATATGCAATAGGTAAGTGGATGTTTCCTATATAGTTTCATGAATTTAATAACCAATAAAAAAATTTAGGCCAAATGTAGTCCTCCTAGGGAATGGGAAGAATGTGATAACTGATGAAAACACATAGAAAGGGTGTGAAAGAAGAATATGAATAGTCTTGAAAAATGACAAGTGAATGAGAAAAAAAGGCCAAAAAGGATGGGGGAAATAAATGACAAGTGATTTTATTCTAACTTAGTAAAGTTTCCCATAATCCTTAAGACAAAGAAGTGGTCAATGTTTTTGTGCTTTTCTAATGATTTTCAAATGTTTTTAGAAGTTTTGGAGTATCTTAACTCAATTGAGAATGATGAGACACTAAATAGTTTAATCTTTCAAAATGATGAGATCATTCATACTTAGGTTTCTCATAAAATGCTGAGAGCATGGCTTAGGTTTCTTGAAAAATGGTGAGAGCATTCATACTTAGGTTGCTCACAAAGCAGTGAGAGTGTGGCTTAGGTTGCTCACAAAATGGTGAGAACATGGCTTAGGTTGCTCATAAAATAGAGAGAGTGTGGGAAAAAGGTGACTAAGATAACCATAATAAGTATTAATCACTACCTACATAGTCCCAAAATAGGACCTCAAGTCACTATAGTTCTACCCTTATAGTGGAGGAACTCGACTAGTGTAGCAGTCAATTCAAACAAAATAGGCATAATTGGTAAAAAGACACAATATGCCATAGGAAATGGCAAGTTGGTACATCAAGGCTTAGTATTTACCCTAGTTTTCCCATATGTAGTTATAACTAGGACACAATGGCATAGATCAATGGTACTAATTTTCCCAAAGGTAGATATAACTAGTAATAAGATTAGTGGCAAGAAAGGACTAACAAATGAAGGATGCAACTACCAAAACTTTTATCACACTATCCCAAGATATGTTCCCTATCTAAACTTATTTAACTAACTAATAAAATGATTAGATACCTTGATGCTAAAACTACATAATGAATGATAAAAACCAAGGTCAAATGGGCTAGGATTTTATAACACACTAGGTTGATAGGTTAGAATCAAAAAGTGGATATGGAAAATAGGATGGATAAAAATGGTATGTGTACAAAGAAGAATAGTGAAAAAAAGGCATAATTGAAATGGTCCTTATAGACAATACACCTTAGCATTTAAGCATAGTACTGCTTGAGATGAATAATATTCATTAGCTCTAGAAGTTTGTTTCCATGTGGTGTGGCAAGCCTATATGCTCCTGATCCATAATCTATAGTGATGACAAAATGCCCTATCTAGTTTGGTTTGAATTTACCTTTATGTTTCTTCTTAGCCATGGTATTCTTTTGGTTTTCTTTAAGAATAAGACCATCAAGTTCAAATATTATATACTTCACATGCCAATTATAGTGGCCTTTGAGTCAATTCTAATATGCTTGAATATTGTTGGTCATAATTTTGTGTTTCTCATCTAGTAGGTCTAGCTCTTGTAGGTGAGCTAGTCAGTAGTCATGATCATCTAGGACATGATTGAAAGAGATATGTAGTGAAGGTAACTTGACCTTAATGGGAATGATGGATTCATTACCATAAACAAGTAATTATGGAGTGGCTCCCATGGGGGTATGATGATTGGTATGGTATGCCTAAAGGGTAGGGAATATCTGAAGGTGCCAATCATGACTAGCATCATTGACAATATTTTTAAGAATATTGACAATGGTTTTGTTAGATGCCTCAACATGGCCAATACCTTGAGGATAATATGTTGTATAAAAGTTTTATGTTATGTTGTATTCATTACATAACTAGTCTACATCTTTGTTCTTGAATGATCCTCCATTATCAAATATAACGTCAAAGGGAATAATGTAGTGGAAGATGAGGTGGTTGAAGATGAATTTGGAAATTTGCTTTTCAGTCACATAAGTGAGGGGTATAACTTTAACCCACTTAGTGAAATATTCATTGGTGGTAAGGATATGTTTATGGCCATCAGATGAAGTGGGGTTAATCTTCCCAATGAGGTCAAGTCCCCATGTAAACAATAGACATGGTATCAACATCAGTTTTAGAGTTTTTGCTAGGGCATGAATCAAATTAGCATGCCATTGACATTTGTCACATTTATTTATATATGCAATGGAATTTGCATCTATTATCGGCCAATAATAACTAGTATGCAAGAGCTTTTTGAATATCACTTCCCCACTAAAATGGGCTCCACATACTCCATGAACTTCTCCTAACACTAATGTAGACTCTGTCTAAGTTAAATAATGAATTAGAGTTACATCAAAACTATGATGGTAAAGAGTGGATCCAAGTAAAGTATAAAGAGTGGAATGATGCATGAAATCTTTGGTTTCTTTTTGAGATAGGTTAGGTGGTAGAAATATGTCATGAAGGTAGTTGTAAAGGTCTAAGCACCTGATAAAATTAGGACTGACAATATCACAAATCATGGAAATGGTTGAAGGTTCATGAGCTGGTGCTGACAAATTTTTGACAAGGAACTGATACTCTATATCTTTATTTACTTGTCAAATCAGAGAACCAATAGTATCCATGGCATCTATAGTTTCATTACTAGCCCTTGGTATATGCTCAAATTAAATGTTGGAAATTTTCTTTTTAAGAGTGTCAACCATGGCTTTATATGGAACCAGCTTGTCATCTTTGGTCTAAAAATGATCTGTGACCTAATTGATGATTAATTGAGAATCACCATAAACTTCAAGATGAGATATATTCTAATGAATTGCTTGTTAAATTCCTGTAATAAGTGATTCATACTCAGCCATTTTGTTTGTATAAGGAAAGTTGATTCTATATGATTTAGGGATTAGATCCCCCTATGGTGTAATATATATTACGCCTCTCCCCGATCCAAGAACAGTGAATAAACCATCAAAATATAGCTTCCAAGGCCACTCTTCAAGGGTTGTATCAATAATGCTCATGATGGATTCATCAAGAAATGGAAACTTGAGTGGCTGTGTGTCCATGAGGGGTGCTTCAACAAGTTGATCTACAAGAACTTGTCCCTTGATTGCTTTCTAATTGACATACTCTATGTAAAACTCACAAATAAGCATGATCCATTAGCCATTCTACCTTGCAAAGCTATTTTAGATAGTAGATACTTGAGCAGATATACCTTTGAAATAACCATTGTTTTATTATTCAACATGTAGTGATGCAATTTTTGAGTTGTAAAAACCATGGCTAGACAAGATTTTTCAATAGGTACATAGTTATATTATTATGTAACCAAGGTATGGATTAATTAGTATACAATATGTTCCTTTCCTTTATCATCATGTTGAGCCAAGAGTGCCCCCAGGGCATGATCAGTAGCTAATAGGTATAATAAGAATGGCTTTCCTAGCATAAGAGGTAATAAAATAGGTGAATTGACAAGATAATCTTTAAGTTATTAAAATTTTATTTGGCAGTGATCATCCTAGTGAAATTTAATGCCTTACTTCAAAAGGTGCATAAATGGATGGCACTTGTCTACTAACTAAGAGATGAAGCATTGGATGGACTGGATCTTACCTTGCAAACTATATTGTTGCTTCAAATTGGTTGGTGGTAGAATCTCAATTATAGCATGGACTTTAGTTAGATCAACTTCAATACCTCTACAAGACATAATAAAACCAAGTAGTTTTACTAAAGTTACACCAAACACACATTTCTTTAGATTGAGTCTAACTTTTTACTCTCGTAGTCTTTCAAATATCTTATGTAACACTACTGGATGGTCAGCTATAGTCTTGGATTTGCCTAATATGTCATTGACATAGTCTTCAACAATATCATGTATCATATCATGGAATATGATATTCATGGCTCTTTAATATGTAACTCCCATATTCTTAAGGCCAAATGGCATCACCTAATAGCAAAATGTTCCCCATGGAGTGGTGAACACTATTTTATGTTGATCTTCTGGTGTTATTCTAATATGATTATATCCTAAAAATCTATCCATTAGTGAAAGCATTTCATAACCTGCCATGGAGTAGATGATCATGTCAATATTAGGCAATGGAAAATCATCTTAGGACAAGCTTTGTTGATGTCTCAAAAATTAGTACAAATTTTGATTCCATCAGGCTTTTTGCTAATAAGTACTACATTAGATATCCATAGTCAATAGATCAGATACATCCTACTTCTAAGAGTGTTTCCAACTCTTTCTTTACTAATACAACAATGTGAGGATGCATCTTACATAGCTTTTGTTTTACTAGTTTGGCATCATGATTAACCATAAGGTGGTGCAAAACCAAGGTGGGGTCTAATCCTGGCATGTTAGAATAGGCCCACACAAATATATCCACAAACTCTCTCAATAGAGCTATAAAAATTTCATGTCCTCCTCAGTGAGGGATGTACCTAATTTTATCCATTTCAAGTCTGATAGAGTCATGATGTTTACCTCTATTATGTCTTCAACTAGAAGGGTCAAACTATCTTCTAAGATAGTAGGTAGTGACTTGAATTATTAGACTATGTCAGGGTCCTCTATTAGGACTTGCTCTTTGACTTCTCCTAGGCATGATGAATCTGAGTCTCCTAATGGTAAATTTGGCCATGTAACAAAAATAGTCAAAACTTCTTGGAAATTTTGATCAAATACTTGTTTTTTCTGAAAACTAAACTCAAATCCATAGGTAAGTTCATCATTAGTGATCTCTTAGTCTAAATTCAAAGAAGAATGAACACCCCCATCTAATGGTGCCTAAAATAGGTTTTCACCACTAGACTGGCCTTTATCTTTACTTTTTCCTTGGTCAAAAAGTGCCTCAAAGAGGTTTTCACTTTGAGACCTCAATGTTTTATTTACTTATTTTTGTCTAAGGGTGTTCACTCACTCTCTAAAATAGGCTACAAGATCTAATATGATTGAGAATCCTGATTTGTGATCTCCCAATGGAACATTGTCTCTAAGGGCTAATAAATCATAGAATGCCTCATCATTTTGGAACTCATCAATCAACAAAATAGATTCTTGTTGGTCCTAATATATTAGTTGGGACTAATATAATGGCAATGGATGGTGATGAATGGCTTGGGTAAGGGTACAAATGACATTATTATCAAATATTTTAGTTTCAAATAGGTCATCAAAAGTGAGGCTATGATCAGACTTTACTTCACTGTTAGCATCATCATCACTAGTCTCTAGTGATGGAGTTTGATTAAAATATGTGGGGTCATCCCTAGGTGGTTTAAATCCAAGTCCATAAAGTCTTTCATAATTATTCATGGAAATTGGCTTGATGGTTTCTTATTGATTTAGTTTGAGGCCTCTTCCTTCATATTTATGATGCTCCATGATCTAATTAGGAATAAAATACTTGGCACTTTTATAATAGTCAACTTGGTTTTAATTGTATAACCATGATTCATTTCCTTCAAGATGGTCAGGTCCTAGGCCAGATGCTAGTATAAATGTGATAGGTTACTTATCTTTATTCTTTCATTAACAATGCATATGCAGAATGAATTTAGGTCATCCAAAGGTTTTTAGATTCTAAGGAAGATTGGTGATATGAAACAATCACGGGTCACATATTCTCCTGGTCCATTATCTAAAATGGTGAAATGATTAGAACATTTAGGAGGTATATGGGAAAGGGAATCCAAGGTATTAAGATATATGTAATTATCTGATGAAAGATCAATAAGTATAGCTTTTCTTTTATCCTGATTGGAACTATGATTCATACCATACTAATAATTATAGCTTTAAAATTCAGCCTCAAGATGCTTGTAGTGTTCATATCGGTGTAAATCTCCTAGAATACTCACTTCCATCCCTAAGTGGGAAAACTTGATATATTGGTACAATGTTGATGGGACTACATGAATCTCATGTAACCAAGGCCTACCTAGAAGCATGTTGTATGATAACTCAAGATCCAACACATGGAAAGGTGTATCATGGGTCAAAGGCCCAATGATAACTGGTAAACTAATGGTCCCTATGATTCTCTTTCTTGATTATCATAAGCTTTGATAGTTATTTTTTCTAGCTAGAAATTTATCATCATATTCCCAAGAAGCTTGATAATCTTGAAGGACACTATGTTGAGGCCAGAACCATTATCTATAAGGACACATTTCACTTTATGCCATTTGATACAAACCTATGTATAATGGGTTATTATGGAGTGGGCCAAGGGAAGACATATCATTTTGGTTGAATGTGACTTGTTGGGTTAGAGCTAGGTGTCCAACCAGAGCTTGAAATATATCAGGGGATATGTCACTAGAAATAGTCGATTGGGTCAAAAAATCATTTAAGATGTTCTTAAGGACTATTTATGTCCACAAAAAATCTAAAATAAAAATTTGTGGTGGTGTCTTTTGCAATTGGTCCACAATATCAAACTTCTTGTCTTGGTCAGGAGTGAATGGTTTATTCAGAGGTTAAATAGTTGGTTGGATGATAGGCAAAGTGGGAGATGGTTGTGAGCCTGGGATACTGATATTTGATCTCTAAGTTGTGATTTCACAAACAAGATTAAATACTAGATTGTTATTACTAACCGATGTTGGAAATGGTGTGGGACCAAATAGGACAAGTCTCAATTGCCAGTGCACTTGCATGTGGTCACATGAAAAGAATGAGTTATCGCTATAATATCTAAAAGTGGAAGTCCTATTTTTTGGGTTTTCCTATATGCACTCCCAATTCAAAGAAGGATTGTCCATGTGATTTGGTTGAATAGTATTGTTTAGCAATGGTCTAGGCTGATTAGTGCTTGGTCTAGGATTAATGGAGATGGTATTAATGCTACCCCCTATAATATGACCTACAACCTTTTTGTATTCATGTTCAACTGCATGGTAGGTTTATTGGTTATTACCATTCTGACCTTGGTTTTGTCCATTATTTTATCATTATGAATTCTATTGCTAGTTTTGTTGATTTTGTTGTTTTGGCCTTTGATTTTGATATTGCTAATTTTGTTGTTGCAGTGGCCATTATTATTGTTATTGATTGTTCTACTATTAGTTTTGATAAATCTCAAGAGTTAAATTCGAATTGAAATCACCATTATCCAATTTTATCTCCCCATTCTCCAACATATTTTCAATTAAATGCTTGATTTGGACACATCTTCATAAATTATGCCTGTTAACCTAATGATAGTCACAAAATTCATTTTCATGGTAATAATTAGGGTAAGGAATGCCTTATGGATAATGCTTTGGTATAGGCCAAATAATCATAGTGGTAAAAAAATTTTGAAATAAAAATTCAATAGGTTCTTCTAGGTCACTAAAGACATGACGTGTAGGCACAATTTTTCTAAAAGGAAGGGTTTGTAATGGTAAAGACTATTATATTTATTGTCCAGGTCTTGATTATTATTCTTGTGGCATTGGTTGGAGAGGTTGATATATAAGGTGGTATGGATGAGATTTTCACTAATTGGACATGATGAGATTTAGTTACTCCATTCCCCACAACATTCCTATTTTTTTTGAATTACTTTAGTCTTTCATGATTATTGGTCTATGCTAGTTGTGATGCTTGCACTTGGATGGGATGTTAGTTATTTATATGATTTTTACCTTGATTTTGATTATTTAAATTAATATTAATGACCCATTTATTGATGAGCACTCACTTGATCAAAAAACCTTTATCAATAATCTCTTTGAATGTATGTGTACATTGCAGTTCCATATGATAGGCTATCTCACTATGCAAATTTTTAGTAAACACATAAACTAATTATTTATCTAGTAAAATATGGTTGAAAAATCTTGTAAGGGCTCTCCATCATTGTAAATAACTTTCAAAACTATCCCCATATTTTTGATTTGCTTATGTCAGGTCCACTAATGAAATCTCATGCTCAAGATTATAGGAAAAATGATGCACAAATTTATTAGAAAGATCATCAAAGTCTATTACTAAATTATTGGAAAACTTTAAAAACCACTCCAAGGCTTGTCTAACTAGGCTCCTTGACAACAATATCAAAAGGTATAAGTCACTATATGCCACTGGCTGACATGTAACAAAAAATTTGGTCAAATGAGCCTTAGGATCACCCTTCCCTTTGTATTAATCAAATTAGGGTGGTTCATATCCTGGAGGAAATGGCATCTAAAAATAATCCATATTAAATGGATAGGAACATACACCATCCAATTTGAATTTTTATTTTGCTTCCTTACCTGAATAGTAGTAATTACATCCTTCATGTATTGCAATTCTTGGGATAGGAAACTGGAAGGGATATTGGTTTGAGGGAGAATTTGGGTTTGGATAGATGGTTTGGAGGTCACAAGTGGGACACTTTGACCAAGGTATGATGGAGAAACCTATTGGGGTACATTTTCTTGGTTGGGCAATGGACCAAGAATATGCATACATGGATTGGGATGTACATGAAATTACACATTTGGATGTGCGATATTCTAGTTTGTGTTGATGATAAGGGTTTGAATTAAAAGATTTTTTGGTTGGGATGGTGGGATATAATTATACTATGTCTACTATGAATGAAAACAGACATGTTGTCAACTAATCAAACCTTTATTGAGTGGGTACTGGTGAACCAAGACCTTATCTTTGAATTTGTGGCACATTTTGAACCAATAGTTATCTAGTAGGTACCTAAGAAATATCAGGACCTCTTTGTTGCTCGAATCCCTATGAGGAAGTGAAATTAGGTTATAGATTCAACACCTATTATTAACCAATATTTTCACACTATTTATTAGTCATTATTTGGTTTTGAATGTCATATTAGCCTACGATTGAAAAGGTAGGTTTGTCATTACCTAGCATGGTGGAAATGTATTCATCCTCTATTATGTTGATACAATATATTATGTCTACCATTATGGAATACCACTTGCTACCTATTGAGGGAGAGTAGGATTCATCACATTATATTATTGAGGTGTGGCATTGGCCATTATTTGATTATCTAATCTTGTAGGTTGTACACTTGAGGAAGTGGTTAGTTGAGGTTGGGGTATAGAAACTCCTATTCTTTGTTATGATGATCTTCTCATGGGATTAGCTATAGGCACATGTTGTTGGATAGTTGTTTGTGTGTTAGTACTACTTTGATCAAGATTAGATGTCATTTGCATATTGTCTACTAAGTTTGGCTCACTATTCAGTGTAGAAGCCAAAGACACATATTCAATAGCAAGCATATGTATCAAGTTATCTATCAAAGGATTTTGTAAAAATGAGTCAAAACTTATATTCTCTTGTCTAGTTAATTCCATCAACACTCCTATTGAAGGCACTAGGTCAATGAGGGGTTTTCTCACTATGTTCATCTGATTGAAATCACATGCAAAATTTAGGTAAGTTTGGTATGTTTTTTACATTTAGTTAAAGTGATCTTCCATGATGTTTTTGTCTTAATTAGATATATTGGGGTCTTGGTACGTTATTTGGACTAGATCCATAAGATTTATAGAAGAATCATGTTAATCAAAAATGATATTATGGGGTACTCCTACTAGACTTGGTAGATTTTCATGGGGAAATTCTACTAAAAACGTAGCCCCTACCTCTATGGCCCTAACAAAAATCTTATCTTTGTTCTCTAACAAATGCCACTCAAACAAAAAATGGATCATATATGGAAGCCAAATTAGTATAATATGGTTGTTCAAGTACTAACTCATCCATCATGGGTATTATAGCTAAGTATGGTGTGGTTTTTTCTCAGTCCTATTCTATGTAATGTGGTGTGTTAACTAAATAGTTAGCAATGGATCTTGGATTTATGCTCCTAATTAAGTATTATAAGAGGGATAAGAATCCATCTCATAGCCAATGTTATCCACATAGGGTCCTTACACCATTTATTCTTGCATATATACATTACTAATCTTGAGATTGTATATGAGTCCACTACGAGTGTATGAATACATGTTGGGATCCATAGTCAATGATTGGTGATAAAAGGTCAAAGAGTTATACAAACTCTAAAAAGGATAGAATCTAAAACAAATGATGCCTTTAACTTGGCCTAGATTTGTCAAAAAGGATCAAAAGGTTTATACAAATATTTGTGAGGAAACAAGCTAGAGTGATGTATCTTAAAATTTCATTATTCACACAAAGGTAATCAAGTAAATGGACTAAAAAGTAGAATCCCAAAATCTAAAGTCGAAGTGTTTCAAATTAGTCTAATCTAGGAATTTTAAAGTTGCTAGGTCTTTTAGCCAAATGCAATGTCAAAAGCTAGGCTAACAAGGCATGTGATAGGACTCTTGTCCAAATGCCATCAAAAGCTAGACATTGAAAATATATGAAAGTTTTAATCTAACAAATTTGAAACACTTCTAACAAACACTAGGCATTTGATTCTTGGACATGAACTTAGTCAGCTAGGTATAAGGTATGAAATAAAAGGCACTTTAGCAATAGTTTATTTTCTCATAAAAAATGGTATAAAACTTGGTTCCTTTGACAAATAAGCTAGACAAAGGTGAATAGTATAATTATGCTTTAGACAAAGGATCAAAATTACACTTGGATAAGTTTGAATATGTATGAAAAAATTTGGAATTCTATGTAAGAAGGTCCATGAAACAATGTTTGAAATTATTTTGGTAGTGTAATGATGCTATACTACCCAAAAGGTATGATACAAATTTTGGCTTCAAAGACTCTCTAAGGCAAAGACATTTTTCCACAATTTTGATAACATAACACTTCTTTTCTAGACTCAAAATGTTGTGGTACATAGACTTAAAGTTCAAATGTTTAAAATAAAATGTCTTAAGTATATCAAGTGATGATAATGATTATGAGTCTTAAAATGGCCTTCAACCTAATTTGTAAATTAAACCTAAGTTCCCTCAAGTTTAGTGAAAATGGAAAACCCACTTAACACATCAACCTTATAAACTTGTAAAGGTGTAATTCTGAATTTAGATTATACGTGAATGACTTAAACAACATTGGTAAGGGTATATACTCAATTGGGTAGCATAAATTCACCAAAGTGGATGATATGACTCTCAAGCTTTTGATGAACTTTGAACAAGGCAAATGGATGATCTCATGTGGGTAGCATAACGCCTCTTTTTTCAAAGAAAAATTTAGACTATGTGTTGGGTTTGGATTATTTATTTACACTAAGTTTTGAATCTAAACAAGACTTTAATCTAGGACAATACCAACTAACTAATCGCCCTCAGATCCTAAACTGACAAGGTTGCTTGGTATTGTTGGAATCTGTCAATATATGTCATTTGAGAGGATTTTAAGTGTTCATCTATAAGTAATTGCACATTATATAGTAGGGTTTTTACACCCCCCTTATCTTAAATGATAGTACTATGACATGGACCTTGAGGTTCACCTTGCACCAATAATACTTCAATAGTAAGTGGGGTTTATCTAAAATCTAACAAGTTTCTGAATGATCTATGGGAATCAATTGCACAATGATTTTCATGCCAAAAAATGCAAAAGAAAAGCATGGATTTTGGGTCTGTATCACTCAGCTTATTATAAAAAGGTCTAGTCTTTTTTGAAACCACTACATCCTATTGTTCGCTTAGTATAGTGCAATGTCCAAAGTGTCACTATGTCCCATGTGCAACTCTAAAAGCATTAAATGAAGTCAATGTCAGGAGATGAAACCCTAGGTCAAATCTTCCCTAAAAAACTTGTAGGAAGTGATGAAGACCCCCTCACAATCCAAGATGCATAAATAAATAAAGCATGAAAATAGAAAGACTTTAGGGTTATTTTCAAGGTCACCCAAACTCTGACAAGTTTTTGGGGAGTGCTTTAAACGACTTTCTTTCTAAGCCATGGACTAGGCTACTTGCAATAGGAATGTCACTTTTGATTCCAAGGGTTCCATATAGGTGAAAAATGGAAGAGCATACACGTAAAACCCCTCTTTTTGCCAATCAAGATTTGATTAAACATTATTTCAAACAAGAATAGACAAGTGTGTTTAATTTTTAAACCCAAATGAAATATTTGGTGGTGTTCATTTGACCCCTTGGTCTTAGTTGCAAACTTTGAAAAACATTCATAAAAAAACCTAAATTCCTTGTTAAACACCAAAACAAAGTTATTAATCAAATTTTAAGCATGCAAATTTGATTTAAACATGTTTTGAGCAAATATCCTACTTGGTTCTTTAGTAAAATTACTACCATGTCCTTTAGCTTTTAATCCCTTTTGAGTTTGAAACAAGAAACCATGAAAAAGTAGGTCTTGGGTCTATGTTTTTGGAAAAACACAATGACTGACATCAGTCAATACCACCAACATTGGTTATAGACAATCAATGTCAGTTTTGTTAACTGATGTCAGTATTTCTGTCGATGTCAGTTACTGTGTAAAAACCATGGCAACTAAAAATGGAAAAACAAAGCTAGAAAATCAATTTTCAAGATTTTTAAAGGCTCCAATGATTTTTTTAAAGTTTCAAAAGGATCTCCTTCATGTGTAAGATGCATCTAGTCCCTTTGAGCATGCCATATGTGATCTAGGAATTTGACTCAAGAGAGGATGGTTAGTATGGTGTTAGTTCTAAAATGAAAGCAATATGAAATAAACACACTAATAATATAACATCTCTAAGCCTGGACAGTAGGGAGAGCTTAGTTAACAAAAGCAAATGATAAGCACAACTACAAATCAAGGAATTAAAACACAAGAATTCCTTTCACCTTCCTTGGATGATCTAAATGCCTTTGTAATGGTTGTTTGCTTGGCTTGTGCTTTAAGAGGTCTTCTTCCATAGAGTGTGGCTACCTTAATCTCTTCTTTTCAGCTTTGGCTTATGTCTTGGCTTGGCTTGGAATCAATTTGGCATGGTAACACTAGTTGCGTGAAGCTTTTGGAACCAATCTTACATTATAACTTTGCATAAATTAAGCTTAGAAATGATGTTGTGAGGCCTCTTATTTATAGATTTTTAGATTTGATCAGAATCAACCTCAACCATACATCTTAATATTGAGATGTGTGGTTGAGGATTAATTCAATTTTTGAAATTAAGTTTTTAATTATCCTCATCATGGCATTGGAAGAAGGGGAAATTAAGAGGCATGAAGGGCATCATGGAAGGCATTGATGAGGCATGGGAGGCATGAATCTTGATATTTGTGGCATTTATGGCTTAGGTATGTCTTCCCAAGAAATAAGGTCACTTGATGATGTAGATATTCAATATTCATTTCCGAAAAAAATTATTCAACAAGTTCCCATGGAATTATTAATTAGGCCTTAATTTGGATTAATTATCTCTTAAGCATGTTTAGGTACTTTGTGCACAAATTACTCAAATTAATCAAAATGCCTTGTTATTAGTCCTATATTTGACTGGATTGGAATTAGAAGTTCACGTTAGATGCATTAGAACCGTATTCCCATTTAGGATGTTTCCAACAACAAATAACAAAGGCAAAAGTCTTGTGCAAAATATTTTATAAGAAAGAACAGTCTAGAGCATGCAAGTGCAAATTTGGCATTTTGACTTGAAATGGATTGATCAAAGTTAGCTAGCCCATAAATTGCATTGCCCCATTTAGGGATACCTTGGCCAAGATTGGCACTTGAATACATCATTTTCACATAATTTTATGTGTTTTAGTAATTTTATGCCAAATTATGCATTTTAGGTGGAAACTAGCCAAAAGCCTAATTAGAGGTTATCGATGGCTAGTTTTAGGTGTCTATAATAATTTCCACCATATCTCCTTTGAATGCTATGACATAGTTTAATCCAATCATGATGATTCAAAATAAGAAGAATGTAACCTTTTCCATGATATTAGTTATGGTTCTAATTTGCACCATAACCCTTGAAACCACAACTACAACTCTAATTTATCCAACTAAGAGGTTTAAGAAGAAGGTAATTCCCTCCCCATATTCTATTCATCTCACTCTTCCCATTTCTCCCCAGCCTTCCTTATCTATCACCCCAAGTCTTCAAGGACTTGGCTTAACTATCCAATTTCCTAATTCATCATGAACACTCAACTTTCATGAATAATTAACCCTTAGATATATGACCCCTAAGCAATTATAGTCCCAATTATTCCCTTGGGAATCCTCATTTGTGGTACCTCCATTTCCCTAATGCTACCTCATCCATCCTTCTTCGCACTTCCCTCTCCATCCTCCATCCCATTCCTGGTGCCTCCTTCACTCTCTCACCATTCATCCTTTCCTCCACCTTTCATTTTATTCAACACCACTCCTTCTATCCCACCTACTACCACTATGGGAAAATTAGCTTGACCATGTAAGGTCATTCCCATTAAGCCTTAAATTATAAAAAGACATAATATGGTATATCATAAGGACTTAGACATCTAGTGGTAGTTTGATAAATCATCAAGGAACATGAAGAGGCTGATCAGACACACTTTTAGCCAATAAGGAAACCTCATGGTATGAAGAAATGGGAAAGATCTCTTCTCCCTCCCTAAAGTAAAAATTTAATTAGAGAAGAAATGGTAGCATAAAACCCAATCTCAATACTCCAAGCCATGAATGACCTTAAGAAGAAAATGATGAATGAATTTTTAATAATTTTAGAGTCTTAGGTAAGAAGTAATTTCTCCACAAGATTATTTGGTAAAGTGGAGGTAGATATCACCTAACTCTTCACCATCCTTAGGGAAGTGACTTGATCCCTATATATAAATAAATTTCTCCTCTAAAGGACATAGGCATATCATGAGAGTATTAGACCTTCAAAGAGGACATGAGAGTTTCCATTGAGGATTATTTAAGCATATCCAAAGAAACCATTGATCCACTAGATAAAATTAAATTAAAAAAAACATATATAAATAATGTTAACATTTCAGTGCTTTTCCACCCTGATGGCACTCTATTGGGAATGGATGAATTTGGGTTCCACTTGGTGCATTTTTATGAGATCATGAAAATAAAGGTGTCTAAATACAATAAATCATGAGATAAATCCATCTTAAAATTATCTATGAAATCCATGACAAGTATCAACTAGTTCCAAGAGGTGAAGGTCTCCTTAGAGGCCTCACTCAAGGCTCATGAGAAACTATTGACTCAAGCCTAGATCATCTTCTAGGAGCCCCCTATGAACCTAAAACTTATTTACCATGAGTCCAAACTTGTTTATCAATAACTTGAGGCTCATCAAGGCCTACCAAATGAATTTTTAAGTGACCAACCTCTGACTTCCTCTTTATTCTCTCTTAGTGGGCCTTGGGGACTCTTCTTTATTTATCTTATGAATATTAATCTTTTGGTATAATTATGTTACAACCATTTCAATCCATGATGCCCCAAAATGGAGATTCGTGCTAGTAGGAGATTAACCCTATACTTATTATTTGTTTGTTTGTTTGTGTTGTGTGTGTGTGTGTGTGTGTGTGTGTGTGTGTGTGTGTGTGTGTGTGTGTGTGTGTGTGTGTGTGTGTGTGTGTGTGTGTGTGTGTGTGTGTGTGTGTGTGTGTGTGTGTGTGTGTGTGTGTGTGTGTGTGTGTGTGTGTGTGTGTGTGTGTGTTTGTGTGTGTATGTATATGCAATATTTTAAGGGTTAACTCTATTTTCAAACAAACTCTATCAAGTTAAAGTAAAAATTGGTTTTTCTATGTAAATGCATCTAGTTTTTTGGATGTCTTATGCTTTATTTATATTTTAATAGATCAATACTAATGCTAGAGGACTATCACTTGTGTTTTTTTTGTAGATTTCATGCATTAACTATGATGTACTTCTTTCTATTTTAGTTAATTTTTTTGATATGTTTATTTTACATGAAATCTATATGGATTTTTGTGTATATAACTACTAACCTATTTGTAGTTCATTCATTAAAGGAGTATTAGAATTTGTTGGTGAGAATTTTGGCATGCCAACATGAATATTAGGTGAGGACTCAACCAACATCTCCTAAAAGGAAGTACTTTGAGGGAACCTCCTTAAAGTCTTTGTCTACTGAGTCTCAACATATTAATCTCACTTAGTTGGTTATCATGGCCTATTCCTAATCAAGGGGCCTTTATTGGTTAACACTCATAAGGAGGAAGTTTACACTAAAAGGGTCAACTCATTAAAATTATACAAAAATCATAGATAAATATTATTCATCATTATTTAATTAAACTCAATAATTCATTCATAATTATATGTAATTTAAATATCATGTAATTTATATAAAACCTTGACAACCAGTTGCAAAGCACGCAACTTCTAAAAACTCTCTAGTAACACATGAAAAAAATAAAGATAGAGAGAGGGAAAGGATAAAATGAAAGATGAATATTTTTACAAAACCAATCTTTGCCTGAATAGTAAAACACAACCAAATGACAAAGCTGGTGCAAGATTATGAGGATAATTATTAGCTACACAGAGGAGGAAAACATGGTCACCATAAACATTTGAAGACAAAGAATATATAATGGCATATCTTTTAAATTAAAAAATAAATGATTCATGAAGCACAAATATGACCCATCTTACACTTAGGGTGAATAAAAACTAAATTTCTAACAATCTCAACTCATGAAAAGAATAAAATTACATAATGAAAGAGGAAAAACTCTCTGATATCCTATCTACATATTTTATCTTATCATTTGATTGATTATCCAACTCTTAATCAATCAAAGATCTATTCTTTTATAGGAGAATAAATCCCATTAGGTCATTAACTCACTCATTGATTGGTGGTTTGTAATAATTAAAGAGATCGAGCCATTTAAAATTTGAGTTCTTGAAAATCTTGCCCAATATTGATAAAATTAGAATAGGGGGATACCAATTAATTTATAATTTAGTTTTAGGTGATTTAAATCTCCCTCAAATCATTAGTAACTTTAGTTGCTCATAATATATGCAGGAGGGGCCACCTTTGATCATCCTTTAATTGAATTTAGGTGGCCAATATTCTTTGAGATCTATTTAAATTCTTAATTGGCCATCTCAATAGTGTTATGATCATTCCTAATTAATTAATTTCTTTGTATTTTTATGGCTTCTACTTTATCCAATGTATATGCCACTTCTATTAATTAAATGTCACTATCTATTTTGCATCAAATTCTATGTCTTCTAATCACATTGGCATTTAAAAGGATTCCTCTATAATTTGGTGTAATACACATGATTGGACACATAGTTAGTTTACAAGATGTGATGGTTTGATGGGATAATATGACCATAAATTTTAGGTACTAATCATTTTCATGTAGGTAGACACATATTCATCAAGAAAGTCAAATTACATGGGTACCTCTCACTAGTAATGAAAGCCATCATGTTCATCAATTTCAAGGTCCATGATACATGATGTTATTCTATTATTCCACTTTTTAATATAGGGCCTATTACATTTTTTATTTTCCTTAGCCAAGGTATAGTGAGATCTTACAAAGTCATAATATACCACTCACTTAGAGCTCGTAGGTCCTATCATATATTTTATGTCCCCTGATTCCTCCAAAACCCCAAGATCCTAACAGATGGCCTCAGCTCAAGGACTTACTTGATTTAATCTTCATCTAACTATTATTATTAGCCTATAAGTGTGAATAAGTGGGTTGTTTCCACATGGAATCATTATAGGTGACTGGATGATTTTTGGGTGGTCTCTTCACTCTTAGGCACTTTATGGAAATTTCATAGTAATATTTTTCCATATATCATCATCTCACTGATCTGAGAGCCTAGGAACTTGATATAAATATTGTTTATTGAAAATCTGAGTGAGGTTGGGTATTTTATTAGGTGGCACCATCCAAGGTGATTAGAGATCTAGAGGACTTTATGTGCACTAAATACTCTAAGGACTTGAAAGTGTGACAAGTGGGAGTTATATGCTCACATGGAAGAATGTTTTCTTAAAACAATTAGCTAATTAAAAATAATTTTAGGGAAGTAGAAAATGTGACAACTAGAAGATCCACACTCACTCAAAACCTATAAAAAAAAGGAGATAGATGTTAGAGAAATAAGCTGATAGAAAGGCTAATTTTTCAAACTCAATTAGTAAAACTTGACCCTTCTCAAGAAAATGACTAAGTATAAATATGAATTAATAAAATTACTTAGTCAATTTAACTTGATAATGAGAAGAAATGGATTGTAGGGAGACAAATTCAGTAGGATGAAGTAGTATCATTTGTTCAAAATTACAACCACTCTAACCTATGTTTTTTTTTAAAAAGTGACCAAGTCTAAGAATGAAATGATGTAGACACTTAATCAACTTGTCATGAAAATGAGTAATAATAAACCAAGTTTCTCAAGGAAAGACTACATAAACTCTTAAAACAACTATATAATTTTCATAAATATGAGGAAAATGGTTTGAAAGGGAGGATTTTATGAATTATGAAACATGTGCCAAGAAAAACCAATAATTATTATGTTTAATAAAATTTAGATAATTAGATCAATGTTCTCCCAAATGCAAACTCTTTCCATATGAAGAATATATAATAAACCTTTCAAGTCTAGACTTGTTTAGAATATTAAGGCTAGATTGCAACATCCTAAGGACATTTTAAAATTAGGCCAAGAGATCAAACAAACCCAAGGCATAAACTTGATTAAATTAAAATGCTATACTCCAGAGAAAAAATAGGTTACATGATTTCAATAATGAAATTAGTCGTGTTGAGTAATAAATAACAAATGGTGACTCTGATAGAAGATACTTCTAAGTATTTTAGAGTAAATAAAAAATTCAATAACATAGAATTTTTAGTTAAAATAGTGCATGAAACATGCAAAAACTATTGAGGGGATAATATGTGAGTAGTTAAGTGATCAGATCCATTATTCATATTAACCTTGTGTGTGAAAATGAGTTAATTTTACCATTTCATAGGATCTATGAGGATTAATTTTTATGGTTCCAACCATCAGGATAGTGAGTCCTACTTTGGAGATGTTTACTTGACATTTTTCTTTTTCCATTCAAGTATCTACATCCCTAACAAATTTGTCTCTAATCCCACTCAAGGACTCTCTTTACTTTTAGATAGATGTCTAAGCCCTAGTAGAGATTTATTAAATAAACTAGAACTATTTTTTTATTGAAATTGATTTTATTTCCTTGTTCTCTTATTCTCTTTTTATTACTATCTTAGTTTAGGGTTAGGGACCACTATGGGGAATAGAAGGCCCAACTATATATTTTCACACTAGACCTTCTCCACATCAGGTTCACCCAAATAGTATATTTAGAAACCATTTAATATGTGAATTTTTTTCATGGTTTTAGGAGGATACATTTAAATTCCTACTAGTTTTACCCAAACTTAGTCAAACTATAACATATTCAAAACACATGAAATAATCCAAGCCTTCAATACTGATCCAAAAATAAGATCTAAAGAAATAAAAAACTCAAGAAACACCCTCATATAAAATACCATTTATTATACCTAATTACATGAATTTCACTTCATCACCTTCCATTGAAAAACACAAAATCACTAGTCAAAATAGTTTGGATATACCCAACACCAACAATAGAAAAATAAAACAAGAAAGTAGACCAAAACAAAAAATAAAAATAGAACAACAAACAAGAAAGGAAAGAAAACCAAGAAAGAAAGAAGGAAATTATTTACAAGACTATTCCAAACTAATGATATCTTATAAGTAGTGATTGAATAATTGTTTATTGATAGGGAACATAACATATTCACCAGTTAGACACCTGAGCTAGAAAGTATTGTAGCCCAAGATCTCAAAATTTTTGTAGGCTCCTATCCAAAGGGTATCAAATTTTCCATGTTAACCCTTTTTCCATGAGACTTGTCCCAAAAAAGGACTAAATTAGATATTTGAAAGGATTTTATTTTAGCTCACTTTTAAAACTAATGTTTGACAGATCCTTGATGCTTGTTAAAGTGTATCAGGGTTGCATCACATTTTGATTCTAATTGAATTAAATTAAGGAAATGAACCTCTATTTTGTTATCATTTTCAAATTAATACTTCATGAATCAAAAGATATATATCCTTAGATTAATAATAAATATGGGATATTTTCCACACACCATAAGATATGGGTATGTTCCTAAAAAAGACTTGATTCTAGTCTTATCATACCATAATGTAAACTTTAAAACATTATGCCAATCCTTAGGATTCCTCTCAAATATTTTCTTAATTACATCAAGAAGATTATTATTAGCTGATTCCAATAATACATTAACTTGTAGGTGATAATTTGGGAATTACCTAGTTCTTATAATAGCACTCAATAAATTGTAATGAAAATAAGTAGGTTCAATGTCACATACTAGAACAAATGGCATACCAAACCTGGTGACAATGTGGTCCTCAATAAATTTAATCACCATATCAGTAGTGAATTAATAAATGTATGAGTTTTGTTCCAATGGTTACAATAGTCAATTTTCATAAGAAAGAACTTATGTCCTATAGATTAATCACTCCAAAAAATTCCAATCCTAACCTCATGACTAGCTACAATGGCATGGATGGAGTGTATTCTTGTTGTGAAATAAATTGGCATGTATGGTATATTATTACATGGGAATTATCATATTTAAAAGCATAGGTCCATTACTAACCAACCCTAAGTATTTGATGAGATATATCACTAACTAAACCATGTTTGGTGCCATATTTTTCATGAAATTCCTTGAGTACTTTTGTCACTTCAAATTTATTTAAAAATCTCATATAAATGATTTCATGGTTATTTATATACAACACACCTAATTTGATCATGAAACTACTATTATTTAGTAATAATTCCCTCATTTGTGTGGAGTTATATGTCTTGGGCATTATTGTTCAACAAATAATATACCACATCTTGATACCAATCATCATTTGTCATGATTTTTACTATACACCATTAGTAGGTGATTTATGGGTCTACTTAAGCCATTGCTTTACCGATCCCTTGAAATTTGAATATCTTTATTGGATAAATATCAAGGTCAAACATTACAATGGCCATCCACTTTCAACACCATTCACCCAACAATTTTTTATCAACATAGCTTTTATATCTAGGTTAGACACAATAGAAAACACTTTGTTATAAAGGATGTAATGCCTTAATTTCTTAAATAATTTTATTAAGTCAAAATCTTGTTTATTTATTATCATTTAATAAATTAGTTCAACATTTATGAGTTTAAAACTCATTAATACGATAGGACTCTCATCTACATCTTATTTATTATATGTTAGGACATTAAAACTTGAGTGTTCTAAAGTGAATGAATAAATTTATAAGTGATGCATGTATTTGAGACTGATAAGTGTCAGTGTTTACAATTCATCTTAATTTGAGAAAATAATATTTTATGCTTCAATTTCCCAACCAATCTTAACATCCTTCTTTATCATGTTATTTAATGGTTGGAGTATCTCTATAAAGCCTGATATGAACTTCCTTACTGAACTGATTTTGCTTAATCATGACTTTAGCTATTTTATTCTAGTAGGCAATGGGATTTTTATAATTACCTCCATTATTTTTGGGTTTTTAAAAATACCTTATTAAGAGATGATGTGATCCATCAATTAAGCCTAAGTGACCTCAAATGTGTATTTATTGAGGTTCAATGAGGTTCTATGGTATTTTCACCTTTGTAATACGACTCTCAATTATTTCATGTGGTATTTTCTATTCTTCAAAAATATAGTTAGGTCATCCATGTATATAACTATGAATTTACTAATGAGATCATTAAATGCAATGTCCATGGCAAGTTAGAAGGTGGCACCCACATTGATTAGGTTGAACAACATTATTTTATATACAATTGTACTCTACTTAGTTGTAAATGTATTCTTTATTTTTTCCTCATAGTTGAGTATTACCTGACTGTATCTTGAATACCCATCAATAAATGACATCATTTCAAATCCATTCACTATCTTTAAGACTTCATATAATGAAGGCATCAAGTATTTATTTTTATCTAAAGCTTTGTTCAAGTTACATAAGTCCACATGAAGCCATATATCTCCATTCTTATTTCAAACTAGAACCATATTTTCACCCACATGGAGTGCCTAACAAGATAAATGATCCTTGTTGATAACATTTTTTTTCACTTCCTTAAGTATTAAAGGCTCTATCAGTGGGTTGAATAGCTTCTATATTTTGTGGAATGATTTTTAACTTAGCTTCAAAAGAATGGTATGAGTCAGGATGGAGGTATTAAACACCTTGAAATCCTCATATATACATACAATAATATCTCTAGAGTGTTTCAAGGCCTGCATGAGTTCTTATTTCTCATTTCTATTGTAATATATGCCTAAAAGCACATGTTTGGATTCACCTACATTTTCCACATTGCAATGATCATGGGGAATAACTTTGGAAAGTGATACTTTATCTTTCTCATTATTATATTCCACATCAAACAACCTATCTAACCATACCATACCTTTTGGTATGTTTCTAGTTTCTAATTTTCTGACCCCTCTTTTGTCTAATCCAAAGTACTAAATGTTATTCTCATTAATGATATGAGGCTCAAATATTAGTGTTTGTGATGAATTATATGATATTTTAATCATAATTGAATACATGGAAGTTCATAATATTATCTATAACATAAGGAACAGAGACCAACTCTATTAAAAATCTCTATAATCTAGAGTTAGCAATGAGTTCTAGGGTACATACAATTATTGCCAATACATCCATCATATATAAATTTATTCATGGTAATTTATATATGTTGAATGCATTAAATTATTATCTCAGGTTCTATACGTTTTTTAGTACCTAGAAATATGTTTGTCATTATAAGCATAGTGGCTCCTAATTTTCTTAACTATAAGTTTTGAATCTCCAAGGAATCTCAAGTTATTCAACTTCTTCCCTAGTGTAAAATAGATACCTTGAAGTAGTGCCTAATGTTTAACCATGTTGTTTGTGTAATAAAACTATAGGTGAAAGATAGATAAGTAATATTTCCCTAATGGATTTATAAGCTTGACCCCAAACAACACTCAATATTTGATTTGGATCCATAAAAATTCATGGTCATATATGATCTTTAGCTAGGCATGATAGACTCTAAAAGGTGGGTGTTATAACTATGTTCATTTATTTATTACCTTCTCCAACTTCTGGCATGGACACACTTTTATCTTTAGCTATTAATAGTCTTTTATTCTATATCTCAATGGCTGAAGTAGGTATAGGGCTATCCATAATAGTTATTTTCTCATTTGAATATCTTGTAAATCCATTATATTTAATTAGATCAAAATATTTAACATTCTCATATGCTATGGCAGTACTATGGAATGAATGTATCTTAGGTACATAGAGTATATCCTCCTCATCTAGTTGATCTAGATCTTCAAATTATGATTTCTCCTACATGGATAACATGTTTACAAAAAATTTATTATAAATTTATGACTCCTTCTAAAGTGTGTAGATTTAAAGATCAAAATATTTATAAAATATTTAATTTGTGATCACATGATCCATCTTTGGATATCTCTTCATCATATTCTAGTTAGGCATGCCTCACCATGGAATCCACGTGTGGGATAAATCAGTGGCCATATACCCATTGAGTGTATTAGACCAATCTTAATAGAGTATCATACCATATGCCTCAAGTATATCCACCACTTGGATTTCAATAAATTTTTGCACCATAGGATCAAAATCTAGTTGCATATGAATATGGATAAGCTCACCAACCACCTTGACCTATAAATTATCTAGCTTAACTAAATTTATCTTAGATTCAAATGGTGTCAATATCAACTATTGAAAAAATTCACAAGGTATCAAATTCCCTAAATCACCTAAATTCACCAAAAATTTATCTAATTTTTTTCCAAAAATTATAATTATCAGTAAAAAAAGAGTTTTAATTTTATTTTTGTGGACAATAATATGAACATCAGATTCTCATTAGTTTGTATCTTCTTAAGAGAAAAATACTATTTCAGTAAGTCCTTTTGGTTAGACATTTGAAGTAGCTCAAAAATATTTATGTTGGCCTTAATTTTCTTCAAGTCCTCCACAATGTTTTACCCTTGTTTGTTTTGTTCTCGTAGTTTATAACATTGGGGAGGTGTAGCATTATTATTATCCTGATAGGAAGTAGAAGGTCCTTTTGGGGTAAATGGTTATTACTTGACTTTTCATTAGTTGGGACCTAAATGTTGTTTAGAGGATTAAAAGTAGTTAATAAACTTTGAAATTTACATTTCAACTAGTAGATATTTCCCATTTTGAAATTTACTCTTCAACTAGTAGTTATTTCTCATTTGAAACTATTTAAAATCATGGATCTGGTTGTATTTCAACACATTATCACTCTCAAAAGGAAACTCATAAGTCTCTAAAACCATGTTAGTGCTTGGGTTTCCTCCACTTGGGCCTTGGGTACTATTATATATTAGAAGGATTATTTCAAGGTTATCCATATCCTTTTGGAAGATGTTTGAGACCAATGTTAACTATGCACAATCTATCTCAGCATGGTCAAATGTGTTATGTAGTATTTACCAAGTGAATAAGGTTAGGTCTACCATGTTGACTAAGTTTGAGGCATTGTTACTATGTTTCTTAGTGTTTTTTAGGGGACTAGGTATATTCCCATTATTATCCCTAGTATTAAACTAACTATTAATCCTCTATAATTGTAGTTTATGTTCTGATGTGGGTTATTTGTAGATTAGTTTATGATTTAAGGTATCTACCTTTGTAGTTTAACCATATCATTGGTCAATATTTTGATCATTTACTATAAATTATCCACCTCAAGGTTCACAATGGAATTTTTTTTTAAATTCTTACTTGGTATAGTGGTTTATCCACTAGTGCATTAGCATTTATAAATGTATGGGTAGACTAATGATGATTTTTGAGATAACATAGTTTCTTGAACTAGGCATTATAATAGTATTATATGTAATAGGTATAATTTATTATCCCATAGGCTATGACAAAACATGGTTAAGGGAACATAGGGATGATTATTTTGCATATGATTTAAGGTAATGTATTATGTATTAGGTTTGGGATTAAATATATGGCTCCTAGGATTAGGTTTAGTAAGGGGGTGTTTTGTGTAAGATCTTGTTTAATCATTATAATTTGGTTATCAACACCTATATATCCCAATGAAGTTAAAATACCAACTCCATAACCTTATGGCACAATCTATTTCTCAATATTAATAACTTCATTGTATGCTAATGATATGATTACTATCAGAGTTATTCTAAGCAACATCGATGTCATTAAGTCTAAGGCCCTAAAATATGTATGTATTGTATCTAATTATGTATTCATGTAGGGTTATTTTAACCTTTGATATAGCTTGTGAAAATGTGAATTAAAAAAACTCATTAGCTCATTTGATTCCCTATAGGCTAAAATAAAGTGAGGATATAGGATAACCAGATCAATGAGTAGCTTAAAGTGATTAAAAATATTTATTTCTACGGAAATCCAAGGTACCATGTATAGGTAGCCTATCCTAGGAGTAAGGGAAAAAGTGTCAAGCCAAATCTTCATGTTGAACTCAAGTTTGGATAAAGGCATATTTAAATGCCTAAATATGTTCCTTGGTAGCTTGAATCCTTTTAGATATGTATTCTGGGTAGAATTTGTCTAGGTTATTTGTCAAGTCTTAGGCTAACCCTAAAATGTTCACAAGGCAATCACCTCCATAAATCTAAGTGGGATTATCCATCATTGGTGGGTTTTAAGGTGGATCAAAAGGGTTAATGAAAGGAGAAATAATAGTAGGGGAGTTAATAACTGAGTAAATTTTTGTGGTCTTGTATTTTCCTATTTTCCTTTATCAGTTATAGCTACCCTATACTTTGTTAGGTTTAATAGTCAAAATTAACCCCCAAAAGACTTTGACCTTGTGTTTATTCTCTAATTTTATAGTCTTAAAACCAAGAATCTCCTAGTCTAAATAAGGCTCCTAATATTTCAAAGCCATCACAATAATTTTATTGATTGGCATTTTAGAATTCTAACATGTAGGCCAAGTGAGGACTCACCTAACCTCTCATGAAATGAGGTGTTTTGAATTAACCTCCCAAAGGACTTTGTTTATTGGGTCTCAACATACTTATCTCACTTAGTTGTTTTGGTTTGTTCCTGATCAAAGGGTCTTTTCTAGTTAATACTCATAAGGATGATGTTTATATGAAAAGGTTTAACTCATTTAGATTCTACAAGAGACCCAGAACTAACTATCACTCATCATTATTCAAATGAATTCAAAAATGTATAAATAATGACAATTAAGATAAATAACATGTAATTTAGATGAAACCTTGACAACTAATTGAAAATCAAACATATTCTAAAACTGATCTAGTAACTCTTATAAAAAAGATCAAAAGAGAGAGGTCAAGGAGGAAAATAAAGATGAAAATTATCTATAGATAAAATCATTAAGCTTCTATTAATTGGAAAAATATTTTTACAAAACCAATCTTTACTTGACTAATGAAACACAACCAAAATACATAGATGGTGTAAGAGTCTAAAGACAATCATTAGCTACATCAGAGAGGGAAACATGATCATCATATACATGTACAAACCAAGAATATCAAAAGAGATAGATTTCACATAAAATAAAAAATGATTCAAGAATAAATAGGATCCACCTTACATTTATGGTGAAAACAAAACTAAATTTCTAAGAATCTCAACTCATACAAAGAAGAGAATTACCTAAAAAGTAAAAAAATACATAAGGAAAAAATCAAATATATACGATGTTCTACCTAACTATTCTATCTTATTAGTTAATCAATTAGCTATCCCTTATTAAATCAAAGAGTTAGTATTTTATAGGAAACATAATTCCATTAGATCATTAACTCACCCATTGAATGGTAGTTATAATAATTAAATAGATTGAGACTTTGAAATTTGAATTCCTAAAGATCTTTCCCAATCCCAATAAAATCAAAATTAGGAGATTTTCAATTGATTTAAAATTTAATTTTGGGTGGTAAAATATGCTTAAAACCCATTAGGAACTTTAGTTGGTCATAATGTATGCATTAGGGAGCGCCTTTGATCATCCTTGAATTGAATTTAGATGTCCAAGAGTCATTGATATCCATCTGAATGCTCAGTTGGCCATACTTAGTACTATGATGATCATGCATAATTAAGGAATTTATTTATCCTTTTCTATTTTTTTGTGTGACCAACACACACAACATTTCTATTGATTAAATTCCCCTATCTAATTTTCATTGAATCTTACATATTATATAAACATCACCATTTAAGAAGCTCTCTCATTAATTAATTTCCATAAGTAGGATTAGACACATGCTCAATTTATGAGACTTATGGTTTTACAAGCTAAGATGACCATCAATTTTAGATACTAATACTTTTTATAGAGGTTCACATATCTTCATCAATAAATTCACAATATGTCAGTGCCTTTCATTTCTTATGAAAGCTATCATGTTTGTTAATGTTAGGGTCCATGATACATTGAATTTTTGTACCATTCCACTTCTTAATTTAGGGTCCCATGCCATTTTGACTTTTTATTGGCCAAAGTACAACTAGAAATATATTATTCACTTGGAGCCTATAGGTCCTAGCTAAGGTTGTTTGTCTCTTAATTTCACCAGATCCCCAAGATCCTGATACATGGTCTCATATCCCAAAATAATTTCATCTCCTCTCCATCTACCTATTATGATTGGCATAGGATCATGAGAAAGTAGGATGTTTCCATGTGGCATAATCCTAAGCACCCAGAGGATTTATAGGTGGGATCTTCATTCTTATGTGTTATAAAAAAATGATGTGGTAGTATTTCATAATATAGTATTATATCATTGATTTGGGATGCCTAAGAATAGATTTCCCATGGAGCCTTTTGGGGCCCTAGGATTTTAATATATACCACCATCCTAGGTGATTAGATATCTAAAGGACTTTGAGCACATATGCTACTCCAAGGACTTAGAAGTATGACAAGTGGTAGGTGTTATCACTTGAACCATGCACCTACCAAATTGGAAGATGGTTTAGTGATACTATAGGATAATTCCCCAAGGTGTGGGACTCTTATTTTCCTTGGGATGAATCTTTAAATAAGGCTAACATGATTCTAATCTAAATACATATGATTTAGGATCAACATGTAGGCCTAAAAGAGTTGAGATGAAATATACTACTAATTTTAAATCTAAAATATGTTTAGGAGAAAAGGGAGAAAGGGGGTTGACAAAATGTAAAATGATGATGCACCAAGATTATATACATCACCTCTACATGCCATGAAGAACAAACTAAAAGTTATAGAGGATAAGAAAATATCACACAATCTCCAAAATAGATATTTCAATTACATAAGTAATTCACATGGAGGTACATGATGCAATACAACACCAAGAGGGATGAAAAATGATCCATAGGTAGCATCTATATAGACCTATGTGTACACAACATACAACCTATAAGAGAGAGAAAAATAATGCTTATAGGTGTTGTTGAATGGATGGAAATGAGAGGGATGAATATTATATATAGGCAAATATCAACACACCACTGAATGCACATAGAATACAAGAAAATGGAGAAAGGCAAACTCCATTATCATTAAAATGCAAGGCTTAGGTGGTAAAGGGGTTCATAGAGGGTAAATTTTGGTAGCATTACTCTTCCTAGAAATGTCAACCATTTTATAATGTAAGACCAACATTTTATAGGTAATGGTAAACCCATGGGTCATTGATTATAATTAGGAATATAGCTGAGAAAATTTAATGAATATCAAAATTTGGGACACATAATCTCTTATGTAAACTAGAAAGGGATGAGAAAATTTAATTAGGATAATAATTTCAACCTCTATAAATGGTGATGAATGACTCAAAATTGAACTTGTCATCTCAACACACTCTCATTGGTTGTGTAATAACCAATCTTTAATCACTCAATAACCAAAACTTGTTTTTTAAGCTTTTGTGTGTATGACTATGGTTGTGGATTTTTCAAAATAACTACCTTGAGAGATTTTAACTAATCTTAACACTTATAACACTTCTTCCAACTATATTAATTAATGTGTGCCTTAATAGTTTAGTCTTTTCCACCTTATTACTACTTGGTTTGAAATGTTATCTTTACTAAATCTGATTACACTTGGGGGATGTCCTTAAATAAGTGTCATTTGTTGTAGAAATGATGGCCTTGATGCCACTTGTTTGTTTCTATCCATTGAGTGACTCAGGCTTAAGATCAACTATTATGTGTCAAGTTCTCTTACTGTAAGATCAAATTTTTCTTTCATGTTACTGAGATAATCATTTATGATGCCCTCATGATAGGTGAACAACCATCAACCTTGATATTATGAATTTTTGACGTATCATAAGGACACATAGAAGTTATTTGTATCTTTTGTATCAATACATCTCACTTATATTTTGGCCTTCATAGTAGTTATCCACAAAACTGCACCCTTAGGAGAAGATTGTTCAGACATTTCTAAGTTTGAGGTAACATGGGATTAATCCAAGGCTATGGGTAACCTGTTAATGGACTATTACTCTAGGTTATGGGGATAGCTCCCCTTATGCATCATATTATGTTTAAATCACTAAGCCTATTAGCTTGTTAGAGTGAAAAAGGGGAGAGAAACATAAAATAAACCTACTCTAAAGTAAGTGATGCACCAATATGAATATCCTTCACCTACCTATCCTACACTATGAAAATGAAAACAATCTAAATTGATACACTAACTATTATGGACTTAGATTTCACCCTAGCTAAAAGTATAAGTGTTCAAGTCCTACTCTCAAACCTCACCCAACATGGGAATGAACCTAAGATATGGGTTACCTATAATGGGGTTAGACCTCTAGGAATTTTAATGAAGCTAGCTCCTTAGATAGATCACTCAGCTCATTGTCACTAAAACCTACAAATTATTGGGGTGAAAAGGGAGAGAAATTCAAGAATGTAAATATATACTAAATTTGGTGATGCACCAAATATTTAGTGATCCAATTTCAGCTTGGACACTTCTATGACTACTAATGAATTCAAATAAGACAAGGACTAGTCAAACTCTATGACAAGGTTACAAGTATGAGTATTTCATATGAAGTCTAAAAGGAGACCTGTAACTTTAAGGATAAAAAAGGGAGGTATATATAAGACACTATCGACTTACAACACTTCAAGATGAATGTCACTAAGTAACACTTCACATGAATTGAAAAAAACCAATATAATTGAAGTAAGGTACATGAAGAACATACATATAATGAATAGAAACATACAATCTACACATCAAACTTCAATAAAGCACACTTAGTGTTCAACTAGAATCAAAAAATTATCTTTTATTACTTCAAGAGAGTTTTACAAAGTGATTTGGGCAGATCTTCGTGATATCCAACTAAGGGATCTAAATTAGAAGCTCAAGGTCAATATTTATAGGAAAAAAAGGGGAGAGAGAAAAAATGGTGTTAAAGGGATCATAATGAGCCCCATCCCATTTAGAATAATGATCCCCAAATCTTCCTTGATCTTGATCCTACATTAATGTCACTCTATCCTTTCTAACATGATGGAGGATATGAAATTAAGACAAATTATAGGGGGCCATTCTTACTATTGCATGAATCTTTCTAAGTTCTTCCTTATCAATATCCTTCCTTATAGGGTGAGGTCTTCATATTTAGGTTCATGCTCATGTCTAATTTTAGTGGCTATCTATATGGATCAATATGCTCTTCTATTAATTACATCTATCTACCTCTTCTTTGAAGTGTGCACCTAGGCTTACAATAGATTGAAAACTAATTTAAAATATTGGTTTTCGTATAGTTGATACACCTAATTAGACATATATATAATATGATCAACTAGTAACCCATTATGATCTATGTCAGGTCATAAAAGGACCTATTCTATCTTTATAAAGTCTTAATGGCACTGTTCAATCCAAAAAAATATACTCTTGGCTCAAACTGAAACATGCTTAAGCTTATCTCTATCATGTTTGTTTGCCTTAGTTTAAAACTAACATTTTGACCTCCATATATATCATTTAGGCTCACCTTCATTTGATTGGTCATTGAAAACTATCTCAGATCATTGATCCCATGACTCATCTCACTCTATTATATCTACCTAAGTGAATGAATGTGATCCATCACTCTCTTACCTAGATTCGCATGCTTGTGCCACTTGTCAATCATACCTTTATACTCAAGGTTTGCTAACTCTTTGAGTCACTCATGTACTATTGCTCTTAAATCTATTTTTAAACACACACCATTGATCTAACTTGGGCCCATTATCTTGTCTTTACCCACTCACCATTAGATTTGATCTGAGCACCCAAGATTTGGACACTTGTCAAGCTTGCACTCAGTTGGGGACCCTTCTGATGATTTTTGAATGCTAGTGACTAATTTTTGAAGCTTAACTTTGACATCTACATGAATTTATAAGTATTTTCAAATCCAAATGGGTAATTCCTAAGGTCTAAACTTGACATTCACACACCTATCTAAATCACAAATTCTATGGGCTATTTATTTTAGATCTTTTACTAGATAATTCCTTTAGGCTTTATATGGAGCACTTTTCTTGAAGGAATTCATTTTCCTTATCCTTGCCTTGAAAAATTATTAAGGACAAAAATTTTGGGCATATTCATGTCGTTAGAATCTTTGTCTATAAAAAATTATCCTCCAAAAACCTTGAAAAGTGGATTTTAGAACTTTGATTTGGTCCACCTCACTGTAGAAAGATCCTTTTAAAGAAAATGTAGAGGACACTTGCCCAAGAAACTAACCCTTCATAATTTTGAAATTGCCCTTTTTGAAAGAAAATTACCCTTAAAAAACCTTGAAGTGGACCATTTCCTTGAGAGATATATCCTTCAAAAAAATTTACCCTCAAGATTTCTATTTTGGACTAACTCCTCTGAAATATATCATTCACAACTTTTGTTAAAGACCCTTTTCGAAGAATTACCTTTTGGGGAATTTTTTTTTTAAAAAATGTCTAAAATAATTCTTGAGACTTAAATAATAATTATGAAACATAAATCCATAAATAATTTTGACAATTAGCCAAATAAAGTGGGACAAAACTCCCAAAAGAATTAGTCCTTGTACTTTTGTTGTGGGTTTTGTGTGGAACACTTCTATTTAAGGAAATTTGAATGCTAACATTTGGCCCAAAATTTTAAGATGTGTAAACTTAGGATTCTTCTATACCTACCCCTATAATTATTAAACACCATGAAAACCCACTTGGATCCCTTCACTTGTAATGTTGAGCCTACTTTTAAGATACCTGATCCATTCATTAGTTAGGTCCCTTCTCATTTTGTTTGAACCAAGTAGAATCTTGGTATGTAGGCCAAAATGGCCAACACTAACTCATAATAGCCTCCAGGCATGAGTATTTAAATATGAAGATGAGGGCCAAATAAGGACCATGAAGGGGTGGTAAATGGTTATTCTAAGATACACTTCATGAGTCAACTTTCATAATCAACCAATGCAAGGCCATGAACACTCTTTACATGACCTACCATTTTGAAAAACCAACCTATAAATAGTTAAGTAAATGGGACAAATGAAGTGAGTCTAGTTTCTACCACTAATCACTCATCAACCACCATCACTATTCACTATTTGTAATCAATATGAGAAGGCTAGAAACAACATATATTCAATATTTTAAGGTAGAAATAAGTGTTCATTAGGGAAAGTCTTCACCATAATCCACCAAATATTTCATTACAATCCAAAATAGGTTGTTATTATAGAGGAATTGGGAGAGAATATGAGAAGATACATTGGTGTAGGCATTAAAAACTACCCCATTTTTTATGTCAAAACACCCTTGAACCCTTACCCCACATTGGAGCTAGTTAACCTAGCCCACTTTTTAGCTTGCTAAATTCACATTTTTATCCCAATTACTTTTAACCACTTTTCACCCATTTTCCTCTCAAACATCAATTGATAATAGTTAGGGTAACCATTGATGGTTAATCTAACCATCGATGGTTAAGCCTAATCGTCAATGGTTAGGTTCCCTAGCTTGTATCAAAGCACTTTTTAGCTAGGTATGAAATCAGCTTTTCACTCAACTTAGAAACCTTTAACTTAGTAATACAAATCATATTTGTGGTGCCTAAATTAGCATATTTATCCACCTATATAATTCACAACTTCCTCTTGAACATTTAGCAACTTCTTCCACTTACAATTGGTAACTTCTTCCTATAAAAGGAGAGCTACATGAAGGAGAACAAAAATAGAAAATCCATAAGTACATGCTTCCAAAGTCTTTGCATGGAATCCAACCTTACTGAAATGCTACCTAAATCATTCTTAGAGGATAGAGTATTTTTATGCTGATGAATTTCCTCCAGGTATTTTGTCTCCCTTTCTCCATTTCTCTTGATAATAGGTATTCTTCTCTTTATTTTCATAATTTCTTATTTCTTTTCTAAGATTTAAATACCTTGATCATATTATTATATTTTCATTCTATTTTATACCCTCTAGACCTGTATCAAACCTCTAATGACCTAAAACCCTTACCCAAACATTTGTCTAACCATTTACCTAACATACAACCCTTATTTTTTGCTTTCCCATAATTTGACATGTAACCACTGATGGTTAGCCTTAATCACCAATAGTTACCTTAACCACTTCCAATTACCTATCTGTAACCAAACCACCAATTAGACCACAACCAAAATTTGGTCTTCTATGTCCATATCACCTAATAGACTAGAAACATTATCAGACCCCGCCAACTACCTTAGCATCAACATTGACCAACTTTTTTCTATAGTTAGTTATTTTCTTTGAAAAACCATTTTACCTTTCTTATATGAAATAAAATTTACCTTTATGTTATTATATGAAAGTTTCATTTCTTTTATTTGTATCAAATAATTTATCAGAAAGGGGATTAACAACCATCCTAGCTAGTTATTGCTTTCTCAGATCTAGCACACGCTAGGTAATCTCCCCATCTTATTTTTTAACCAACAAGTTTATTTTAATGATTTATTACTATAGGACTTTTTTCCCAGCTAAAGAGAAGCTCTCACTTCATATGGATATCAACATTTGTGCACTTTCAACCAAGTACCCATACACACCCCTTTTTTGTAGTTTTACTTCCACATACATAAACTAAGGAATAAGGAGTAAATTGGAGTAAATTTTTTTAGAATACCTGATGAGACCAACCACCTTTCTTTTATTAGTTACCATTGTATGTTTTCTTTCTTTCTCTCTATTGTTTGCTCATCCAAAGAAATATAAAATTTTCCATTTGGGTTTAAAACAAGCCTTTCATAAATTATTTTCTTGCTACTATGGTTCACCTAGTAACTTAAAAATTAAAGTAATCTATCATATCTTTACTTTTATATTACACATAAAACCTAAACCACATAATTAATCAACACACCATAACATAATTGAGATAAAGCCCAACTGGGATTTCACCACCCAATGGATAACCTTACCCTACTTGGTAATCCCACTTGGATTTCATCACCAAGGGGAGATCCCACTCCATTCTCTATCAGATTATAAGCCTTGGATAGATGGTATATCTTGGCTAAGCAACTTAGATTAGCTTCAAGATCATGAAGTTCAAAGAGTAAGCCCCCAGTATTAGGCCACATACTTGGTCTAGTACAGATTCTCTTAAGTGCCTAAAAATTACCCAAAACCATTCTTTTCTTTCCTATCTAGTACCCAATTTTCAAGCCAAACTACACTCACACATTTTTAACTAAGGCATAAGCCAACATGAGATAAAATTTATCCTAAGAGCTAATGCACTTAGTGGATGCAATAATTTCTCGACTCTTTTCTTATTTTCTCTTTATTCGAGTTGTGAAGATTTGACCTTCTACCATCAACCTTCCATCATTTTGACCTTATTTACCCTCATCTCCATTACCTTGTTTTAATGGAGAGCCCTTAAATAACATTTTATAAAGATCCTAACTTTTATAGAATCTCAAACCACAACCCTCTTGCATTTGAGCCTTACCTAGCATCTCAAGCTAGCTATGCTCCTTACCTTACCTACCATCAACTTAAATCTACCCATAATCCATCAAACTTCAACCATAATCAACCCCCAAACTATCAACTATCACTTGAACTAGTTACAATGTTAATGGACTAGATAAGCAAGTTAGAGTCATCTATTTATGGTATCCATGATTAATCAAACCCCACCTAAAATTTAAAAAAAAAACCTCAACTAAAACGAACCAATCACTTATCAACAACTATTTTATCATCATAATACCCAACAAACAACCTATCAACATATATTATATAAATTACCCCAGTTGTGTCAAAACTTTGGCCATCTACCCCAACCCTTATATCAATTACCTCAACCGACCTTATTAACCAATCCATCAACCTATCAACCTATCAACCTATTAATGTAACAAACAACCAACATACCAACATATCAATCCAACCAAACCAATCAATCCAACCAACCTCATCAACCTTATCCAACCTATCAAACCAACCCATCTTATCAACCCAACCATGGTATTAATTACCTCAACTAAATTTATCAACCCCAACATATCAACCAACCCATAAAAAAACCCATAAACCCATCCATACATCAACTTATTAGCCCAACAAACCTATCAATCATTCAATTCAACAAAACTAATCAAGCTAACCCACCTTATAAACCTTGCCAATCTTGCCCAACTTATCAACCTTATCAAGACCAACCAAAAACTACCTATCAAACCTACCTAACCTATCTAACCTACCTAACCTATCAAACCTAGATAAATTATCAAATCTATCAAACCCACCAAACTAACCCATCTCATCAAACTTATTAAATTAACAAACCTCATCAAAAAAACCAACTAGCTCACCAACTCAAGAACATTAGTGCGTCCTCTTCCCAGGAAGTATACTCCACTGGGGGAATTGTATGACTCAATCCTTGATAAATTCTTGGAGAATTTTATCATTGACCTTCCTCCAATAAAACCTATCAATAAATCTCTTTCAAATCCAATTTAGTTTATAGATAATGAATTTTATGTGTATCATTGTACACATGGACATGGGATAGATAGATATAGCTATTTTAAGATGCTCATCCAAAACCTCATCGATCATAAGGAGGTTTTAAAGGAAATTCTCCATCTTCCTTCCAACCTAACCTTAAATATCATCAAACAATCAATCATTGAACCTCTTCTTTCACTAATTGTTGAGGAAACCATGCTCCAGCCCTTAACTAAACCACTTGTCAACCAAGTGGACTCTTTTCAAATTTCCTTTGAAAACACACTCAAGGAACCAACTAACCAATCTATTCCACTTGCATTTGTGGATTCAACTTATCAAACTATCCCACTCACATTTAAGGAGCCAACCAACCTATTCCACTCACCTTTTTGAAACCAACCAACCAAACTTTTCCACTCACCAATGTGGAATCAACCAACCACCCTTTTCCACTCAACCATGTGGAACCAACTAACCTACCTTTTCCACTTAACACTTTTGTGAAACCTATCAATCTAACCTTAACAATTATAAACCAAACCAAACCAACCATTATCCTAACCAAACTTACCATTAACCTAACTTTACCTATAACCATCCACCCAACCTTACCTCACCAACCAAACCAAATAATCAAATTAATCAAACCAAAAAACTAACCATTAATCTTACCTATTTCAACTAGTCAAACCAACCTCTACACCAATTCAATCAACCATAATCAATGTACCTTTATACTTAACCATAACCAACCTACCTAACCACCCAAACTAAAATCAACCCATCAAACCTATCAAACCTACCCTACCCTACATAAATCCAACCCAATTGCATTTTCCTATCCTTGGTGCACTAGAGGAAATCTCACAAAAACCACCACATATGAAATTAACCTACTAACCACTAAATAATAAAAACTAACAACCCTTGGGGAGGTGGGTGAAGTCATCTTCACCCCTCCCAAAACCTTCTTACTAAGCATCATCTCACCTCAGGATCATTTTCCCCTCTTCTAACCATCCATAAAAGAAGCAAACTAGGGGAACTTCCCCTCCATTAGGCTTTGACTATTTATCAACCCAACCCACCTTATCAACTCTACCCAAGCAATCAATCCCACTTAACCCAAACTAGCCAAATAAACCTATCAACTAACTAACCTTGAACTCTTGTGGATTACCTTTCTCTTTTAGCCAACCAAAATTATTAGAGAATCACTTTTTCCCCCCAACCAAACCTATTTGGAGATTATCCTTCTCAGCCAACCTATCCATTGGAGATTACCCTTCTCCACCCACCAACCAACAAACAAAATAACTTTAACCTTAGCCATTCTTGACTACCTTTTACACATTTATTTTTTTAACTATCTTCCTCCATTAAACTATCACCAAAACAACCTCACCTTTTTGTCAACTCATATCTTTTCCCTATCTACCCAAGAGTCGTAAAGTGATTGGGGGACATCTAATCTTTTGATTGAAATTACCTATAAATGCAATCATGGATTTAGGGCATATCAAACTTGAACCTCTTGAATGCTTGGCATTCACATATGTTCCTTGGTTAAACCAAGGTTCTTATCATTTTGTGTCTAACTTAAGCTCATCCCTTATTTTTAATCACCTTCATCTCCTTATATTTAAGGATAACTGATTAAAAATAGGATCATGTGATTATCCATCACAAACTTTGCCTAATCTTAAGCATGGATACCATGCCTCTACCCATGGCATGATCTTCATGGATACTTTTCATCTCTAATCAGATGGAATCCCATGGTCATTGTCACTTAAAACCACCTCTTCCACCCATCATCATCTTACTTGTGCCATAGCTTTTCTTCCATAAAATAAAAACTTAAGATTATATAGATGGTCCATGACTAAGAAAGCATATAAACATTTGGGATATGACAATATCACTTGGGTCAACATCTTTAGTATGTAGACTACTCTTTTGAAGGACAACTACTCAAAACAATCAAAAGTGCTTGAACTTAAAATAGACTACTCTCTTGAATGAAAACTATCAAATATGAACAAATCTAAACTTAGACCACTTCTTAAAAGGATGGCTAACTTAACTTTGTCAAAATTAATCATTTTAAGCTTCTCATATTGATTAGCTTCACTAGCATATCAAAACAAGAAATATAAGACCCTATATTAAAAAAAAAATCTATCCCAAAAAACCTACAATCATTTTTCATTGGTAGACTTCCCACATTGATCAGTCTCCTCCTAGCATATGACATGAACATGTTTATCATAGTTCTTAGGTCACCTACAAAAGAGGCAAGCCCTCCCCATAAGAAGGTTTCCATACATATCACCCACTACCTACCATCTATTTCCCCTTTTATCCTTTACAACTCAAGGGATATTGAGTTTACTTGATACCATGTGATCAAGTGACCATTTTTAACCATCAAACTAACAACAAAGCAAAATCAAGATAAGGGTTTTATGTTCATAAACCCATCCATCTTTCCATCATGGTATTTTTCAATTAGATCATTTATCCTCCTCTTTATATTTTTAGGCCCACTTCATAAGATATGTCTTCTCCCTTTAGATTTATTGAAATCAAATCATCACCTAATCAACCAAATAAACCAAAAAAAATTCAACCCATCAAACTTATAAAACTAACCTTATTTACCTTATCCAAACAAACCAATATCAACCACAAAAACCAAAAACTACCAACCACATTCACCCAACCCATCCAATCAAGTTAACATATCAAACCAACCAACTAATGAAGAAGCTTGACCTTTTACCTTTGGAAGTCACCTTCTCCCTAAACCTTATAGGTTACCTTTCTCTATAATCCTAGCTAACCAAAACCAAACCAAACCAAACCTAACCTTTTGAGGTTACTTTTCTCCAATCACCTCATTTTCCTCTAATCAAACCCATAAAACATTGAATTGAAAGACTAGATATGGCCTAAAGTTCATGTTGAATCCACTATCTATGGGACTATGTAGGTAACATCCTCTTGCCTAGTGCATCAAAAGTTAGGTCAGACATCCCTTACCTAATTAACTCAACATTAGGATATGTGTCTTCCACCTTTTGATCTAATAAAACTATCCACTTACCCTAACCATCAAACTATTGGGGATTACATTTCCATACAAACCTTCAACTTGACCAAATCAACCCCACCCTTTTGGAGATTGCCCTTCTCCTACCTTTTTCAACCCTTTGACCATCATCCTACACAAAAAATAACCCATAAACACCAACTTAATAATTTTTTTTACTAATCTCAACTTCAACCTATCCAACATCATCAACCATTAGGTTATCCACCCCTAACCACCATCTTAACCTACCTTGTCAAATTTACCCAACTAGCCTAATATATCAACCCAAATAACCTTATCAACCTTATCTACCTTATCAAACCAATAACCATCACCATATCCTATTGATCTACCAATTCCAACCTATCAAACTTATCAACCACCAATCTAACCAACTTTACCTACCTTACCCAACCTATAAAATTAATCTATGTTATCAACTTCACCCAACCTATCAAATCAACCTATTCAACCAACCTTACCAAATCAAACCCTTACCTACCAATAAAACTTCTTAAACCTTACCTACCATGATTAAAACCCCTATCTACCCAACCAAATATCAACAAACCTTATCTCCTCAACCTAACCTATCAAATCTAACTTTACTTATCTTATCAACTTTATCAACCCAAACCAGACTAAGTGGTACACCTAAGTGGAAAAACCCATTTGGATGTACACCAACCTATTTTGGAGTCACATTTTCATTAAAATTATGGATCTTACCCTTTTTCACCAACCTATTCAGGAGTCACCTTCTCCCTTAAATTTTTGAGATTACCCTTCTCCACCAAACCACCCAACCATTCGACTACATCCACCTCGACATTGACCCCTTTTGACCCAACCTATTGCATAGTTTATGATAACCTTGCCTTGGTCATTTTGATCATGTAGACCAATTTTTCCATGTTAAACATTTAAATTTTCACCACTTCATGCATAACTAGACCATTTGTGTTTTTCTTAGGAGCACTTCCTACTATAGATACGCGAGTAAACATCGACCCTATCTAAGAAACTTGATAAGACTAGCTTGATCAGCTATGACCAATGTTAGGGACTAGTTACCTTCTCATTTATCCTAAAACCTAGCGTTATTATAACCAACATGGAAATCTTAGTCTTTACGTGGTCTTGGCTATCGCACTTAGTTGTATTTTGTGTACATTTTTGTATCTCAAATGCCCAACCTCACCTTTTTGTCACCCATCTCATGACTTACCATCTACCATTTATCAAACCCCAACCCAATTCAACCTTTGCCTCATTAATTCCCAATTTGAAGGGGAATACCTCCTCCCATGCTTAAGGTAATCAAACCTTTTAGAGATGACCTTTCTTCATAAACCTTCACCCAAGCTAAACCATGTGATTCTTTAATTTTGGGGGAACCTAGTTGAGTATCACTACCTTAACCATGGATCACATATATTATCTACAACCCACCCATGAACCATTCAAGAACTACATTTAGACTGAAGTTATTTTTTCATATTACATTTATGAAACTATGCAGGTAGCATCATCTTGCCTAGTGCATCTAGAGTTAGCTTGGCCATCACCCTTTACATTTAACCTTACCCAACTTATATTTTTGTTTTATATCTTATCAACCCAAATATGCATTAAAAAAAGGGGATAAATATAGACATTAAAAAATTACTCCATTTTTATGTCAAAACACCCTTAAACCCTTACCCTACATTAGAGATGGTTAACCACCTAGTTAACCTAGACCACTTTTTAGCTTGCTAACTTAAACCTTTTAACCCACTTCATCTTAATCACTTTTCACCTATTTTCCTCTCAAATGGCAACTACTGATGGTTAGGGTAACCATCAATAGTTATTCTAACCATCGATGGTTAGTTTCCCTAGCCTATATCAAAGCAATTTCTATCTAGGTGCAAAATCAACTTTGCACCCAACTTATCAACCTTTCATTTAGTGATACAAATCAACTTTGTGGCACCTAAATTAGAATATTTATCCACCTATCTAATTATCAACTTCCTCTTCAACATTTAGCAACTTCTTCCACTTATAATTTGGTAACTTCTTCCTATAAAAAGAGAGATGTAGGAAGGAGAACAAAAAGAGAAAATCAATAAGTACATGATATCAAAGTCTTTGCATGAAATCCACCCTTATCAAAACACTACCCAAATCATTCTTAGAAGATGGAGTACTATTATGCTGATGAATTTCCTCTAGGTCTTCTCTCCCCTTTCTCCATTGCTCTTGATAACATGTATTCTTCTCTTTGTTTTCAACTTTCCTTATTTATTTTCTAAGGTTTAAATACCTTGATCATAATCTTATATTTTCATTTTATTTTATTCCCTCTAGATCCATATCAAACCTTTTTTGACCTAAAACCCTTACCCAGACATTTTTTTGACCATTTACCTAACTTACAACCCTTGTTTTATGCATTCCTAAAATTGGGAAGGTAACCATCAAAAATTGGCCTTAATCACTGATGGTTACCTTAACCATAATCATTTACCTATCTATAACCAAACCACCAACTATACCATAACTAAAATTCTATCTTCTATGTCCCTATCACTTGATAGACCAAAAACATAATCAGACTCCCCAAACTACCTTAGCATAAACATTGATTGACTTTTTGCTATAGTTAGCTATTTTCTTTGAACAAGCATTTTACCTTTCTTGTATGAAATAACATTTACCTTTATGTTATTATATGCAAGTTTCATTTGTTTTATTTGTATCAAACCTTTTATCAAAAATGGGATTAACAACCATCCTGGTTAGTTATTGCTTTCTTAGATCTAACATATGCTAGGAAATACCCCTATATTATTATCTAAACAATAAGTTTATTTTAGTGCTTTCTTACTACAGGTCTTCCTCCCCAACTAAAGAGGAGCTCTCACTTTGTTTGGATATCAATGAATGAATACTTTTAACTAGGTGCTCGTACACACCAATTTCTTGTATTTTTACTTCCACTTTTATAAACTAAGGAATGAGGAAACTTTTTGAGTAAAATAGTTGGATAAGAGTTAAGGACACTTGTCACCTACATCAAGTGGATACAAAAATAAAAAAGTGAATTTAATTAGTCTTAGTAACTCTTCCAACATGTGCATTGCTCCATTCCATCATGGTCTCCAAGAGAGTGGAATAGGAGTAATGGGAACTTCATTATCTTTGGTAAACACTTCACCTTTATCATAACTTTATTGGGGTCTTTTAATAGATAAAAATTAATTTTAAACATTCTCAATTAGAATCTCCCTCTTAGCTTGCACACTTTCTTGGACATGTCTCCAAGAAATAAAAAAATTTAGGTTATTTACAAGAGGTCAATGAGATTATAATTGGATCTCTTGGAGGCTCTTCTTAAGGATATGGAGCATAGGGAGGTTGATAAGAAACACAAGAGATTTTTTGGAAATTTTGATCAAACTCAATCTTTTGTCTTTATCATAACACCATTATCTCCAACACAAAATAGCACAACTCACTCCTCTCTATTGGATAACTAGATATAGCTTCAAACCACCCCATCACCTCTTTATATTGGGAAGTTGAAAAAACATTTATTGATAATTATATCACTTTTCTCTCCATTTCATCCTCCACATCTTGAAGGATTTGAAAATCTACTAGAGGAGGAGGAGAAAGATAGCATGGTTGTAGATAAGGTTGTTCATAAGAATGATCATAGTCATATGGGGATTACATAAGATAATAATAATACTAATATGGCTCAAAATGGGGGTAAGAGTGATGTTCTTGGTAGTAATGAGGATGCAAGGTTCACAAGACTACTTAGGTATGTGGTTGGGTTGCCAAGGAGGTTGGTAGAACGTACTATAGGACTTATGTGAGCCATCATGTTGCTAATAAGGTTCATTATAGGGTTGATAGGGCTCACGGTGAGGTTGGTATGGGTAATCATATGGATAATAAGGAAATTCAAGACATAGATCTCCTATGTATCTAATCATTAAGTATCATGAGTCAACAAAGAATAGAATAAACCATAAACTGATTCAACTTGTTCTTACCCTTAGATGAAGTCCTTCTAATGACCCTTGATGTGAAATTTAAGTGTTGATCTATTACCAGATTGTTTAGAGCTCCTAGAGGCCACTAAATGCTGATAATGAATGCTCTAACCTCTTTGAATTATGGTCCCACCGAGCATTTGAATACTATTATCCACAAAAATACACCCTTAGGAGAAGATTATTTAGACCTTTCCAAGTTTGGGGTAACATGGGATTAATCCAAGGTTATGGGAAACCTATTACTAGACTAAACCTCTAGGTTATGGGGCTATCTCCCTTGACTCATCATATTATGTTCAAATCACTAATCCTACTAACTTGTTTGAGAGAAAAGGGGGAGATAAACATAAAACAATCTACTCTAAAGGAAGTGATGTACTAATATGAGAATATCATTCACTTTCCTATCCTAAAATATGAACATGAACACAATTTTAACTTATACACTAACTCATAATAGCCTCTAGGAATGAGTATTTCAATATGAAGGTAAGGGCTAAACAAGGATTAAGAGGGGGTGGTCAATAGGTCTGATAAGATACACTTGATTAGTCAACCTCCACACTCATCCAATGCAAGGCCATGAACACACTTCATATGATCTACCATGATGACAAACTAACCTATAACTAGTTGAGGAAATGGGACAAATGAAGGGAGTCTACTTTTGATCACTAATCACTCATCAACCACCATCACTATTCACTATTTGAAAGCACTATGAAAATGTTGGAAATAATATATATTCAATGTTATAAGGTAGACACAAGTTTTAGTATGGTATGGATTCACCATACTCCACCAAGGATTGCATTAAAAGCCAAAAGAGTATGTTCTTATAGATAGAATGAGAGAGAAGAGGAGAAGATACATTAGAGAAGAGTCAAGGACACTTATCACTTGAATAAAATAGTTAAAAAAAGAAAAAGTAAAGTATAATTAGTCTTTGTAACTCCTCTAATGTGTGCATTAATCCATCCATATGGTCTCTAAGATAGTGGCATATGAGAGGCCTCATTGCACTTGATTGTCCTAATGGATCATTAAATCCCTTTGAAACCATCCTCTTGATTGCTTGAAGATGACAAGTGTCCTTATTTAGATCAAATTTAACTTGAACTACTTCATGTCTTGAAGGTTGACACCTTGCATGTATTGGAGGCTCCCATGCTGATTTTACAATGGTCACCATACTTCAATCATCATCTCCCACAATGTTCTTTCAATGAGATAGTTATCACTCTAGTCTATTTTAATACCTGGTTAGAATTTGTGCATGGAATCATGATTTTCTAAATAAAATAAAAAATTAACCTTAGTGATGGAAAATAGTCTCCCAATCTCTATCTAACCCCTCCAAGGTTTGCAACTAGATTCTTACGGGAAATATCCATAGTACAGTCAACCTTTTTCTAAGGTGATGGGTGTGGATAGCCCATAGAGACACTTTAATGCATTGATATCTTACTATGAATTATTTTTAACATGTTATTATTCTATATTAATGTTTAGGTGGTTCCATCAGTCTATACTAGGCTTTACCCAAGTTAAATTCTTAAGAAACCTTTAGAATCTACCCTTTTTAGGTCTATAACAATCCTTTATAGGCTTCATCTCTACACCAATGAGCTCACACATGTGAATTAAAGGTTAATTTAGGTACCCATGGGACATTATAATAACATAAAAACCATTAAAAGGTTAAACTATCTCATTTGATAGCATTTAAGGGAAAAATTCTCTCATTGGGTCAATAACTGGGTTTTAATAGGGTTTAAAGGCTCCACTAGTCTTAAAAATGGTTCATAGAGTTAAGATACCTATCCAAAAAAATTACAAGAACACTTATTTAAAACCCCCTATATCATCTCCAAATTCCAATCAATCCCACGTAACTACTCTGTATAGTTCTAATCAAAAATATCCTCTCCAAGCTCTAAAACAATATTTCTAGGGTAGTTACATTGGGTTCTTAACAATGATTAATAAATATGGAATTGTTAATGAGAGAAAAAATTATATGAATGTGATTTTTAAAAATATATCCACATTTTTAATACTCCTTTGGATCCCATGTAAATCCTTGTTGATGTTTTGAGTGTGAAAAATTAGCTCCTCGAGCTCTTCATAGTGTAGAGCAGGGATTTGAGCTAATTCTTCTCCTTAAGGATTATTAATGGAACTTGATGTCTTGATAATAAAAATAATTCATTTTTTTATAGGTAAAATACATTTATAAACTCTTAATAAATACATCTCACACCATGCACACTCTCCATAGAGTTTTGAGCCTCTTAAGATAGCTTTTCAGGTATGATATGACTCAACAAGTAGGCAGAGAGGGATCCTTAGAAAATAGGCCACTCAATGGATTTTTTATTCAAATTAAATTACCATATTATATTAAATACATCTCTCACCATATCTTAAAATGTATTTTTATGTGTTTTACCCTCCTTAAGAATATTAAAACTTGGCTTAACCCATGCATAGGGTTTTTGAGCAATGAGGCTTATGTAGACCTAATGACTTAGTTTAGTGTCTTCCTTCCTAAAATTTAGGCTCTTATCATCATATAAAAACTTTTTATTTCTTCTAAACTCCTCATATTATGTTTTAAAATCTTAAACACTCCTCAAATATGCATATATCACCAATTCTATGCACAAGCCTGTGACTACCTATTTAGTCCTACTAATCCTAATAGCTTATCAAGGTTCTTGTTGCCTCCAAGAAATAAATAATTCAAATTAAAAACAATATTACCATTTATAAAAAAATAAATGCACCTCCTTACATATCTTTCACTTCAATTCCCTTTATGGTTCCTTGTACCTTCACTTTTCTCCAAGGTCCTGCATGTAGGTGCTCAATTAGGTCTGCTTGAGTGGAAAATATAGACATTATTATTTATTTTTTAGCACATTTATACCTATATAATTAATAAAACATGATGTTAATGGTCCTTTTTTTTCATATAACCATTTAATATCCTATATATATTGTCTTCCACTTAGCCACCTTGCTTCCTCATGACTAGCTTGTAGGAAACAATTTCACATTCTTGATTGTGTGTGAAAGGTGAGAGGTGAGGTTTCATTTTGAAGTGAGTATTTCACATCCCCTTTTAAATTTTATTATAATTTTTCCATGTTTTAATGTTTCCTCTTATACCTCTTCTTTCCCTAAAACATTAATTCTTTGCTCAACTTGCTCTCCATCCTAGTCAGGGCTATAGATACTCAATTATAGGCTTGTCAAAGTTTTAATTCTCAATATAATATGGGGTTTATCGATTAGGTTATTTAATATTTTATCCACTCATATGTATCCTCTCAACTCATTATTCCATTATATTTTCTTCAACTTATTAACACAACCTTGTGTATGTAATACATGTCTTGACTGAGCTTATCTTCTTAGGGTGAGTTGATGGTGTTGATCTTGTTAGACCATAACATATCCATATCCCATGATTATTTATATTATCCTATGACTCCTTAATTTATTAAATATCCCATCCCAATATCCAAAAATTAATTTTCTTAGTTTGTATAATAGGCATGTAGTTGCCTAAATGAGATCTTGTCTCTTTAGGGCTGAGGATGAGAATGGGTTTTATGAGTATGAAGTAGTGAGGATCATTAGGTAAAAACTATAGAGTATGGTTTAGATATGAATCTCATTTAATATTTAATGTGACCTTATGGTTATTTATAGCCATCACAGTGACACCCTACTCACACATACAAAGGAAATCACATTATATACATGGCAGTCACCTTAGAAAAAGGACTTTGAAGGATTTGAATGTTTTGATGGCTTAGCTATGTGTTTAGTGTAGATAATGATTGAATTAAATCCAATAAAAAACCATCTAACCTAAAACCATATCTCATTTACATTTTCATGCATTGAAGGATTTTCAACATAAAGAGACAGTACTTATAACCTGCAAATGTGAGACATGGAGGTTTTATTGTTACCTAGGGCCCACAAATGTGAACCAATAGTGGATAATGATGTGGTAGGAACATGAAAACTTATAAAAGACATATAAAACCACAATTATCATCAATCAAAATTTAAATGCATTAAAACCACTCAGAAGATGACCTTGTGTAGATATAGAAGACAAATATGGTTGCTTGGGTTCTTAACATTTGTCCATAAAGCATGGGGTATCAATTTGGAAACTAATTCTAAGGATTATAAGGCTAATATAACCCTTTCGTCTGGTCAATATCTTAGGTCACCATTTTATCTCTCTTATACATACGGAGTATAAACTTGACTACTTGACTAGATCTTTCAATGAGAATGAAGGAGAGAAGTGGCCTGTTATTTCCATGTTTGACTTTGAAAATTGTGGATTCTCTTTATTAATTATTTTAATAAGTTCCCCTTGAATCTTCATAACCTATTATGACCATGAATGTACTTTACATGTCCATAGAAACCTTGAAATTACCTACAAAACACCTATTTTCTATATGTCTTCATGATTTAGATTCTTAAAATCCACTAGGGAGTAAAAGGAGGGAACTAAGAGGTCAAAAAACATTTAAAAACATAAGGTATGACTAGGAGAAGTTGAAATGTCACATTTCCAAGAATATGGGTCCATTTTGGTGGATTAAATATGTATTTAACATCTAAAGGACCCTTTTATGCATAAAAACACCTTGTCATGACATTACGATGGCAATGAGACCCTTTTGGAGACATTTATAATATAATGTGACATACAAAATGTACTCTTTTATAGATGCTTATAACATGAAGATTAGATCACATAACATGTTTAAAAATCATTTGATGATCTTCATAATTATTTGAGCTTGAAACATGATTAACAAATAAACTATGGAAAATGACCTTGAATACATCATCAGACCTCATGTCAAAGCTCAAAAATGGTTTGGATAACCTTATATCATGATAACAAAGCCTCTATTACTAGAAGTGGCTTAAAACAAGCATAAATACTATGAAAACAAGAAACTTTAATCTCTCTAAATACCTTAATTTATGCTAAACTACCTTAACCTCTCTAAACCATGATAAAAGACTCCAGAATACCTCTTTCAAAGGGATAAACAAGGCATAAGTCAAATTTTTAACTATAGGGGTTGATATCTGGCCTGGGAGGACAAATTTTCAATAATAACTTCTTTCTTCATGACTTCTACAAGACCTAATGCATTCATTTCAAATACCCAAGTCTTTAGATCTTTTGTTATCATTATTTTTGTTTAGGCCTTGACCTTCGTTACTCATATATAGATCTTCACATTCACAAAAGTTTTGAAGACTACAAATTTCAAATTTTGTGTTATCAGAACATTTATTTTAAACTTAGTCTTTATATTGTTTTCAAGATTTAGCTCTTGTAACCTTAGTCTTTCAACTATTTATCATTGAATTTTGTTTGTTAGGTCTTCATAACATTTTTTTAGGACCCTTTCTTTCACAATTTTTGATTTACAACTTTTGACTGCATAATTTTGCCAAATATCTAAATACTTAGCTAATTTTTTTAAAGTTTTTAGATTCTTTGTTATCATGATTTTTGTTCAGAACCTATGTTTTAAAATTTTGTCTAGGCATTTTTGTTCTTCAAAACTTTTGTTCACAATAAAATTCTTGAGTAATCTTTGCATAACTTTTTTGAATACCAAAACTTTGAATAATCTTTGTGAAGTATTCATAACTTTTGTTCACAATAAAAGTTCTAACTAGGCTTTTACTAAAAAGTGAGAAGGTTAACCTTTTAAAAATGCACTAAGTATTTTCCATTATAAGTCATTCATATGAAAACATGAAAAGACCAAAACCTGAAAATATGAATTTTTATTTCCTTTCTACCTTATCTCATTTCATCAAACTTTGACTATACCTTGATAATCCTTCCCTACTAAAATTGAATCCTTGAGATGAATTTAGACATTGCTCTTCTATGTTGACCAAAAATCGTCAACATTATGGTGACCTATATCAAATTCTTTATTTATAAGTAGGAATCCATTAGCCTTTGAATAAATCCATTGGGTATGGAGTCATAGAAGCATTCAAACTTCTCATATTATAAAAATGCAAGATAGTTTTAAGCTACTTACCCTACCACTAAATAACTAAACTGAGAATTAATTATAAAACATTTTCAAATATTCTCAAGGTTTGTATTTGATATACTCTTTGAGTTTCTCAAAACTTCATGACCTCACATTCAGACACCATTCCATCTACCCTAAATCTCTAATTATTAAAACTTAAAGTGACTCCAACATAAGGGAGAAGTATAACACAAAATGTACCATAGGCACTTACAGGAAGATAAAAAAACTAAAAGTATTTAAAATATACATGCAGGCACTTTGGGAAAATAAAAATGACTAAACTACTATGTCGTAGCACTTAAGGGAAAGAAAATGCAACTAAAATAATATATACAAACTAAAAATATGGTCCTTAAACCACCCATATCAAAACAAAAACCTCTGAGATCTTTCTTATATAGATGAAGGGAATGAAAGGAATCCCTCTATTTAGATGGCATTCTTGACCTATCAACTTTTGGTAATGGTTCCTGGGGGTTAGATACTAGCCAATTATTTTATTCCCTTGTTTTGAATCTTATTGTCTTTCCTTATAATGAGTCAATTAAATCAAACAAGCCTCCTATGTAGACATACTCCTCTAATAATTCATTAGAATTTAATTGCATAACCATTGAAAATATCAGCTGATTCTAATAATTCATGGTGTCTTTGGGTCTATCATAATGAGTTATGAATGTTTCAACTTTATTAGTGTCCTTAACTTATTCCACAAGCTCCATTGGTTTTCTTGATGCCTCAAATTATTGGAAGACTTTGAGTCCATGCTTGATAAAATACCTCTTTTGATTCTAAGGGGTTATTTAAGATAGTGATGCTTGGGATATCAGATTCCTCTTTACCTAATTTAGCCTCCTCTATGTTTTTATTTATTTCTTAAGAGTAGTTGGTTGGCCTATAGTATCAAAATCTTGGACTATTCTAAAGTACTCTTGATAGGTTTCATCAATATTTTATTCTAGCGTCAAGAGATAAATTAAGAAAGGGTCTTCATGTTGAACATAATGAATGTTTGAAACTTCACTCTCAACATAGTCCTCAGAACTAAAATAATAACACTTGGCCCATTCCTCAAATAAATAATTAATATTCTCTTCATTGGGTATAAGAATATCATGATGAGTGATATATTCTTTTTTCAATTTTTATTAAGTCTATAGACTGATATTGAGTTGATCAAGGATTTCTTATTGAACCATGTACTCTCTATTGATATTTTTATTCACCCTCAAGGTCCTCTTCTAACACACAAGGTGGTATTTCATCAAATAAGTTGGTAGTTCTAACCTCTCTTTCTCTCCTCTTTGAATAATTTCTTTGCAGTAGGAAGAAATGTAATTGCATATTCTTCAATGGAGAAGGATATTTCCCCAAGCATCTTAGAAGTTTAAAAAACATCTTCATAAGTAAACTCTAATATTTCATCCTTAAAGACAACTTCCTCCTCATAAAGATCAAATCCATGTGAAGTAAAATAATTTTATTCCTCTTTCATGTTGAATGGAAACTCATTTAACTAATAAATTACTCATCATCAAGCCCTTAAAGTCAATACTAGATAGAGAAAATTAGCCTCTTGTCATAAATATTATCTTCTTCCTCTCTATCCATGTACATTTGCTTATTGTTATACTATTATAGCTGATCATACTCATCCTATTCTTGTATTAGGTATAATTTTTCTAGTTTAGTGGCATAAAGAGGGCTATCAATAATTATTTCCTCATCATCTTCACTTTAAATATCCTCCTCTTCACCTAAATGGTCTTCATTTTATTTTCATACAATGGGTCTTGATTTGAAAATGGAGATGGTGGGAGGGTAAGAGAGTCCAACTAATGGATTAGGAATGGCCTTAACAAGGGTGTGTATCTCAAAATTATGATGCTTGGTCTAGGAAGATTACCATGGTTGATAAGATTGATCTGTTTTAAATGATGAGGAAGAATGGTATTTTTATAGAGATGTTCTTGAGGGATAATAAACTGATTTTATATAGAAACATGTTTTTTCAAAAGATGGGGACTTCTAAACCTTGGTATTTTAAAATAAGGAGACTTTCTTGGTAGTTCAAAATATTTCCACTACTTGAATCTTGGGATATTGAATGTAGAAGCCTTATTTTGAGTTGGATAAGCCTAAATTATGGTGGGATAAGCTTGTCTAAAACTAGGAATAAATAAGGTTGATTGAGGTCTAATTTATTGCACTTGAGTGAGTACTTGATGTATCTACTCCTCTTTGGCTACAATTTGTCTAGCCAAACATTCTTCATCATACCTTTCTTGCATCTCCCTTTCTTGTTGATGAAGATAAACTTGATGAACAAGCTCATCCTACTACAAGTCATACTCTTAATCCTTTGTAACATCATATAATTATTATTTTATGTTCAATAGTATATCTTTAAGGCTAATAATGGCCATATTGTCCATATTGTGGAGTTGACTAGGAGGATAACTATGATGATTGGGAGAAAATTAGTCCTTTTGAGGCTAGTTATAAGCATGAGAATAATTCTAAGAGGGTTGAATGGGGGTAGGATGGAGTTAGTTATTATGAGAATGAGTATATCCTACTATGATAGGGCTTTTTAGGATAAAATAAATAACATTTTTAGTCTAATATGGATAATAAAAGGACATATTAAATGTAACTAGACAAAAAGGAGGGGAAGGGGCATATTTCCTATGGTATTATGACATGTTATATAATTAAACAAGACTAAAAATCCATTAAGATCTTCTTTAAAAAGATCAGGTCTACTTCTTGAAGAATAAGTACATACTAGTAGAGTCACTAGGTGATTAGATGTCTTTAAAAGGATGAAAATATCAAGAACATCACCGAAATCCTAATCTTTGATAATCTTTAAGAACTTTTACTATTTAAACTAGTAGATTTTATATAGGGAGTTGCAATGATGTTTAATAAACTACCCTACATGGGAAGATGCACTAAAGAACACACCAAAAATCTTTAATCATTAATGTAAAGATCATCAAGCTATCCCACTAAGAGTGCCAAAAATTATTATCACTCAAACTGTGCATCTACCAAATTGGAATATGTTTCAATGAGACAATGGGATTATATGAACTAAATTATTCTCACCCTGCTAATTATACTAATTTCCTCTAATTTTTTATAATTCCTATATGTCCTAACTAAAATAACTATTTACCTAAAAATCCCCATCCCATTCTTATATCCCATAAACCTTTAACCCATCTTAAAACCAATTAAACTACCCATTAAACCCATAATAGAGCCTATTACCTACTAACCTACTCCCTAAACTAACTTGACAATTTAAAATTCATATTTATTCACTTACCACCCTACCCACCCTACCCACTTTAGCCATTCCTGCATTCCTATGAGCCCTAAACATCATTAAAGCCCCTATAATCCCCTTATTTGTCCATAAACTAATTGGGAAGACTCTATAACATGAGAATATTCTATAAGAATATAGAAGTCTCTAAACTAGAGACTTCTAGGTAATTTTAAATTCCCCTAAAATTTCTTCCATTTTCTTATAAAAAGCCATGCTTGGGCCATGGATAAGTTTAGAGGAAAAACTTAAGATAAATAGAAATCCATCAAGCCATCATCTTGATATTCTCATTGCATCCATAACAACATCTTAGCACTCATCCAATCCATTATCCACTTCACACAACCTTTTAAATCCATTGATCAAGTTCATCAAGCAATCCAACAAATCAAAATTTGGACATCAAGTCATTCAAGTGAAAATCCTAGAATGGAGGCATAAAAAGGTAAAATAGATGGTAAGCATGTTTTATTTGTTTTGATTTTCCTCTTATATCCATTCCTATTAGTTTCATTAGGTTTTAGGTTTTTTTAATTATTAATTTTGGTAATATTGCTTGAACCTAAAATTCAGTGTACATTTTGGCGACCAGAGTGGGAACTACATCCCTTAATTAACCTAATATCTTTACTAGAAGTGATCTGAGTGACTGCAAGACAAAAAAAACATAAATCCAAGCTTGGATTTTAAATTTTGACATGTACAGGTGAATTGCAACTTTGCCCTAGTATTCACAGTATTATATGTCCCATTTCTAATATTGTTGAACATGATATTTAGGGATAATTTTGTCATTTTTACCTTGTCATCACGTAAAAAATAAATAATTATATTCTTTATTCCTTACTTTGTCTATTTGGAGGGAGAATCTAAATTGGTGGTTGCAAGGAAGAGGATATTAAGCCAAAACCTTGACCTTTTGACTATCTTCAACAAAATCGTGACTCCCTTAGTCACTATATTGCTCTGGTAATCATGGGTTTATCATTGATAGTTGTGATATTGTCATTACTCCTAAAATTGGTAAAACTATGATCACTTTACCTTATGTGTCATCAACAGATACATAATAAGTTCTATAATAAGGGTTATAAGGTTCTTTGAGTCAAGATAAGACTATATTTTATCAAAAATATTAACCATTGCCCTATCTAAATATCTTGACCTGAACTTCATTAATACCTATAGGGATGTCTTGAATAGGGTTTGTTTTTGTGTGTAGTGTCTATAGGGGGTAGAGATAAGATAGAACAACATCATATATTCCACCACCAAGGCCATTATAAATCTCTCTACAATACCACAAGTTGAGAATCTACAAGATTATACTTCAAGTTATGATTTTGTCACTTAGAGTCATGACTTTGTAGCTTAGGTTCATTTTAGCTAGTATTAGGTTTAAATTTTTAGTTTTTGAGGAAGATATCATTAGGTTATAATAAAATTTTGTATTTAATTATCTTCTCTATAATTAATTGATCTAGACAAGGGGAATTACCTTATTATTACTTAAGATATATATTTTTAAAAGTTTATGCTGTTATTTACAATATCGCAGATTACAATCTGATGATATTTATGACTTTGTCAATTTTCATAGTGATATTATTAGATAGTCATGGTATTTTTATCTAACCATAGTGGTTTACTAACATCTCAAAAAATCACGAGTTATGACTTGCAAGTTTGTTCAGCTAGTTATGGTATTGTGTATTCTAGTTTTGATTTTTCTCTATGTATTCATGGTTTTATAAGAACTCATGAGATTGAGAAAATCTAAATTACTAACCCATTTTATTACAAGACCTTGCAAGATTTTTTCAGCCCAATTGGATTTCTAACCTATGTGTTTATAGGTAGGGGTTCCATTTGGTATTTTATCATAGTTTTTATTACATTTTTTGATACATCATTATATTTTTATCTTTCAATGTAAAAACCGCTCCTTATATATACTTGTATGCATGTGTGTATGTGTGTGTATTTATAAATAATCATCATATCATGCCTCCCACACATAGTTAATTAAATTTATTAATTAATTGTATTATGGATTTTCTTAATTTTTAAGCCCCCCTCTAGGATAGTATATGATGTGTAATTAACACCCACACACATGATTAGTATATAGGGGTTAGTGTCATTGATTTCACCACCTTATGATAACTGAACTCCATGTTTTGATGCAGTCTAAAAAATAGGATAGTTATCATTAAAACCTAATAATAATTACCCATAAAGGGTTCTATGGAGTGAGGGGTGGTTATGTTCCAATACCCATGACAATTAAACAACATCCTACATGAACTCAGGCCCCAACATATCTTTATGTATATTGGGGATGTACATAGAACATTCTATGTATACCTAGAGCAGGGGACTTTAACTATTATAGTTATTCTATTACAAGAGTCAGTATGAGATTTAAACTAACCATCAAGTACATGAAAGCCTAATAGGGTTTAATAGGTTACATAATGGGTCACTGTCCTATAGTCTTACCTATGAAGTCATTGGATGGTGTAGGCATCAGGTTACACACCCGTTATAGTTGAAAAATATAGGATCATACTTATGTATGTTGTTTGAGTGTTACAACTAGGCCCATATTATTTTTAAACTAAGTTAGCTATACCCATATTTTATGTGATAATTTAAAGACCCCTAGGTTAACACTCATCATCATATCACATCCTAATTTCTCATCCTCCATTACTCACCCATCAGTCATCCCCATTTGATATTCCATTGTTTACACCTATTCTCCATATAGTACCCATCTTCTTGATCATAACCAGACCATTATATTTTGTTCATCATTATATCACATCCTATTTCTCATATTATTCACCCATATATACTAGTCATCCACCTCTCATTCATCCTTTCTCCTCCACACCTAACACCCATATAGTATTCATCTTAGAAAACCTTTTTCCATACCTCCTCCATCCCATATTACTTTCATATTTGATCACTATATTTTCATATTCATACTATATATTCCATCTTCTGCATCCATTATTTATGAACCCATCCCATTTTTACTGTAACATCTTTAGGTAGTAATATCTCTCTTTCATGAACTAGTTTTTATATACCATCCTATTTCTTATTCATTTTTGCATTTTGACAATTTTTGCCTATCATACCACCCTATATTCATTTCATACTATCTTTGACCATTATCATTTGAATCTATATTTACTCTATCATTGTATATTTACCCTATAGTGTCCATATTTTATTTACTACCCATACCATTTATATCTATCCAATAACACTTGCATATAGTATCCATCCCCTTTTCACATATTTTATTTTATGCATTAGCAAGTTTACACCATTCTATCTCTTGAATATACCTTTCATTTCCCTCTTCACATACTTTTTACTTTTATATATCATATCTCATATCCATTTTAATATATCCATCCATTTGATAACTTAGCCACTATCTACCCACATCATATTGAACATAATATATATCCTCATCATGTCTTCCATCCTATAATGCTTTCATATAACCATCACCTCTCACATATTTATAGACTAGTTTGAATATATCCTCTTACTTCATATCCATGTGTATAGCCATCCTTTTTGACCCATTGTCCATCATATTATCCCATATCCATTTTATAACATCTCTCTCTTGTACCTGTGTTACCCTATCCTCTCATAATTACCCTATCCATATGGTCAATCTTCCACATCTACTATCCACTCATTAATCCCAATTATCTTATAACATATTCATATAGTAGTATCTCTCTTTCACCAACTAGTTTATATATGCCATTCTATTTCCTATCCATTTGTATATATTTTTTATCATACTACCCCATATCCATTTCACATTAAACTACTTTCACCTTATCATCCTATATTCACCTTATCAATTCTATCATGTATCCATTACCCATATCATCTATCATCTTATATCATATTCATTTGTGTACTCATCCTTTTTGACCAATTTTATTACTTTCTATATGACACCACTTTGTATATAACTCATATATAAATAGTATTTACCCACCTTATCATAATTAATATAGTATATATCCCCATGACATTCTCACATTAGCATCAAATCACTATCTACTTCACTTCATCTATACTAAAACACATTTTTCAATAATCATCCTCCCTCTCACATTTTTTCTTTAAGGATTAGGTTTCCCTCATTTTTTTTTACCTTTATTTATCTACCAACTCCTCTTCGGTGGTTGTCATCCTAATCTAATCCTATATCTATGACCTATCTTATGCTTCTAATACACATCTTATTTCCCACCTTATATATATCACATGTCTCTCATCCTCTACCTATTCCATCCTATTTAAATATTATGATTCAAATTGAAATTGATAGTGGTCACCCATCTTCCATTTATACTTTAGATTATCAAAATACATAGTCTCATAATACTCTATTCTAACACCCATCACCCATCCTTGTCTTTATTAGGTACTTTTGTCATCTATCACCCATCAAATTATATCTTTGATAGTAAACAAAGTATTTTATCTCATCACTCTTCTTCATCCTTTCTAGATTGGTCTCTTAAGAAACTTTGTCTCTTGGTAACTCTTGGTCATCCCATCCTCTTACATCATCTTCTTTTAACCACTAGTAGCTTCTAGTATTTAGATGGAGGTAGTATTTATAGGCTTCCATCTCATCCATAAATTTTTGTCACATCTCTCTATAATAATGGTTATCCATATCTAAGCCCAACTTAGGATTAGATAGGCATCCAACCAATAAAATCAACCATTGGAATATATAGTTGACCCAACTCAAGAAAATGACAAAACTCATAGTGATATGTACACACCTAGGGAAGAGGAAGAAAGGTTTAACCCAAACATAATGATGAAGTAATAAACCTCATTGACTAAAATTTATATGAGAATCATGACCATGTCCTAGCCCATGTCATAGAAATACGGGCACATTACCTTCCAATTTTGATCATGCTTTATTACACAACCTAGTTTTCCCTCCACCACATCTAAATACACCACAACAACATGTTAATAAAATACCTCAATAAGAAGATAAGGTGGACCATGGATTTTCTGATGAAGAATTCCCACCACCCCTTCTTAATTACCACATTGAGTCTAATCAAAGACAAGGTATCATAGAATACTACTTAGACCAATTAACACAACAAATTAGCCTCTTGCTCTACAATCAATTCCCACCATCCCCTAGATATAATTATAAAAAATAATACAAATAACAATGCCATAAATAATGGCATTGTTATTTGTATTATTTTTTTATAATTATATCTAGGGGATGCCATAGATAATACCTTAGTTTCCCATTTTGTGGCCGCCGTGCTGACCAATACCCTGTCCTGAGCGGATCGGTGATTTCTTTGGTGATATTTTGTTTGCCATGGTGGCAATTCCTCTACGCAGAGGGGGTGATCTTGCAGATGCATGGGTGGTTGGAAAGGGCAGTGGTGGTGATGGATCCGGGGGTTTGTTGGTGGCACTGTCTAGTTTGGGTAGTGCATTTTTTGTGTAGAACATGGGTGGAAATGAAAATCCTTTTTTGCGTGATGGGGGAAACTTTGTTTCCCTATTTGGAATGTCAAAACTAGCATGTGGAGAGAAGGCCACAGAGATATTTGACCAGCGTGTGTGGTGAGGGTTTGGCTACAATGAATTCCTGGTAAGGATCCTTGTGGCGGTAGTTATGGTGATGATAGCAGATCAGGTGGAGCTCTATTTCTGCAGTTACCCCAGGGTCAAGTTTGAAGATAAGTTTTGTAGGGGTGCATACCAGATCTAGTTATTCACCATCACCTTCTATTTGTGGGGTTGTGGCTCATGTAGAAGTGTTTCTAGACATCTTTGAAGAAATTTTGATTGCCAAGGCGGCGATTCCTCTGAGTTTAGCAGAGGGGGAGAATGGGTAAATGATCAAGTGGGCGAATTAGGTGATGGCAGTGCTAGTTCTGGGGGTTGTTTCATTAAATGTTTGGTTGGGGTAGGGGATAGAGGGTATATGTTCATGTGGATCCCTTAAACTCTTCTTCATGTTTACGTGGCATTGTAATGTGTAGATCTATTATTGCATGGATTTTTTAAGGTTACAGGTCCCTGTAAAACTTGGATTCTTATTTTAGGTCATTGAGCCTGGTTTTCTTATTTAGGTATCAAGTCCTTGTAAAATTTGGGGAGTTTTTACTAGTTTATTTTGTTGGTTTTAGGTCCATGTAAAACTTGGTTTAGTTACTATTTTTTAGTGGGTTTGCCTGTCTAGGTGGTTTGTATTGCTTAATATTTTTTGATCTGTAAAGGGTTTTGGGGCCCCTTCAAAACCTGCTTTTACCTTAATCTAAAATAATGCCATAAATAATACCAATAATAACAATGCCACAAATAATGCTAACACCACTAGTAATACCCATAATGCCAATAATACCCATAGTACCCATATCCCTCAAGGTAGTCAAACTCAAACTACCAATCCTCTTAGGGATACTACCTTTGCCCAAGAATGGAGAGTAATAAACAAGACCCTTTAACAGATAGATCCATGATCACAAGCCATTAAATATAAGTATGAAGACTTTTTTTCCTCACCATTGGACATGAATGTTTTTTAAATACCCTTTCCTTCACATTTTAAAGTGCTTAAATTTGAGAAATATAAAGGAAAGGGAGACCCTAGAGAACATGTCTAAGAACTTTACATGGCTTTCCATGAGGTGGCCTATGAAGATGATTATTTATTGAGACTATTTCCCAAAAGTCTCACAAGACCCACTTTGGAATGGTTCATGCACTTGCCTAAAGGGTCAATATCATGTTTTGGATAATTAACAGAGTAATTTGTTAGACACTTCTCATTCATTATTGAGCATGATAACTCCATTATTGACCTTTACAATATCAAATAATGAAGTAGTGAAAGTTTAGCATATTTCTTACAAATATGGAAAAGTTTGGCAAGCCATTTAATGTGTACCTTTCTTAAAACATAATTGGCCAAATTTTTTATAGACAATATCAATAATGAACTCAAATACCAATTAAAATTATAGTGTGCCAAGACCTTCAATGATATCATAGAGAAAGGAATGCAAATAGAAAAGGCCCATATTGAAAAGGGGACCATCAAACTATATTCTTAGAATGAACACACTTCAAATAAAGATATTTTTTTCAAGAAAATGTAAAGTCTTCAATAAAAATAAAAATGTCATGGGTGATGGGGTAACAGATTCCAAGCAACAAGATGTATAAATAGTCCAAAATAAAGGCCCCACACAACATCCCAATGTTTCTTCCATTAGGTTTCCTCGAGGCAAACCAAAGCCTCATACAAGTAAAAGATTGCTCAAAATCTTGGGTTTCCTAATATAAATAGTCTTATATCAATTTATTTCCACCAATATGATCACTATGCCTGAAATCAAACCTATGAAGGACTGCTAACCAAAACTAGACTTGTATCATGAAGATGAGTTTTATAAACACCATAGAATTAAGGGGCATGATATAGAATGGTGTATGTAATTAAAACATTACATTCAATATTTAATTGAGAAGGGAGACATTGAGATTGAAGGGAAAGCCCCACTAAATTAGTCAACAAATGGGCAACTTGGAAGTTACAAAGATCCACTCCCAAAACATGACTAAAGGAATTAGAGACTATAAAGAGACCAGGGTTAGGCCTTTTCATCCAATTGTACTGACAATCATAATGTCCATTATCATTAAATTAACACCATGAATATCTAAAATATCTATGTTTCCACTCCATATTCATCCCCCATCCTAAAGATTAATCGGGATACTATTGATTGCATTGTTACTATCAAGTGCAATAAAATCATAGTTCTTGTGGTACCCTTTAAAGACCCTTCCACTTCATTTACTACCCAAAATGGGAATGTCTCTAAGAAATGTCTAAGCTTTTCTGATAAATCCTTCGATATCATTTAACAACTTGAGAATACTCTAAGACAAATATCTTTAATATATCTCTTAAAAACTTTTGCCTTACATTAGGAAATATTAAATCAAGTACTAAATGATATGAAAGTCCCTAGTGACTTGGATACTAATTAGTTTTAGGCACTAGTATCACACCTTTCCCCCTCATATAAGATCACTTTTTGTGCCCATGATATGCCTCATATTGGTCCAAACCATAATTACCCCCTATGCATCAAAGTAACCATCTCCTACCATTTAGTTTCTTGTGTCCTCATAGATGGAGGATCATCCCTTAATTTATGTAATCTAGATTTTTTGAAGAAATTGGGATATATAAAAACATCACTAGGGCCCACTTTGATAATTATATAAGATTATGATGATAATGAAGCCCATTAGTTGGGACTATTTGTCTTCCCATTATTGTAGGAACCATGGTGCATCAAACTCTAGTCCATGTTGTGGATGTGGATTTTCCATATAATATGCTACTTAGAAGACCATGGATTCATGAGATACAAGTTGTTCCATCCACCTTACATCAGTGCCTAAAGTTCCCTAAATCTAGAATGGAGGTCACCATCCTTGGAGTCATATACCATATTCATAGTTTTCAAATGGATCAATCATCATCATCTCACCTTAGCATAGATAATTCTATGCTTAGTCCAATGGATTCTACATACATCTCCCCCAACTAGCTTGAATCCACATCTAATCCATTACCTGATGTCACCCATTTTAAGATCATATCAATAGGATATGGAGAATATAAGTACAAAAAATTTCACATTAGCACCTCTCTTTCCACGTAGTTATGGGTCCTTAGACATGAAGAACGATAATCCCATCAAGTACCAATTTAGATAAATAGATTTTTCAAGCACTAGATTCTTGTCTGATGAATACATTGAAGATGGGGATGATTCATGGCTCATTTTAGATGATGAGGCTCTAATTTCTCCTAAAAAACAATATCCCTGAGTCTAGAGAATGATATGGAATATGCATTACAAAGGAAAGGGATTGAAAAAATAGGAACAAGGCTAACTTGAGCCCATTATGGTTCAATAACATCCACAATATTTTGGCCTAGGGTACAAACTATATGATGATGACCCAACCAATATCATTGTGGATTCTCTTTTGATCCTTGGGGCATCCCTTCCTAATGAGGACATTAAAATGGGTTCCATATTTAGTCAATTCAAGGAGATCACTTCTAATAACCTTTTCTCAGACACCACTATCTCCACCATTAATATTTCCCTCTATCATTCATCCCTTATAGACTAGGAATCGAAACAGGGTCCCTCTTTTGACATGTTTCAAAATGATGAGGTTATTTTGGAATACATGAGATCTAGAGATTTAATGCCATATGGTAACCATAAAAGGGGATTTTCTATCAATATTTATCAATCTACATGATTTAGGGAACAACAAGAACCCCAAGATCAAAGTGATGAAGAACACTCTAAAAAAGAAGAGCCTCCCAAAGCACTAGATAAACTTCCACATATATCACTGACATTAGATTCATATTTTGACATTGACATAGAGCTCTTAGATTATTTTTCTTTAGAAATTCCTAAATTATTATTTCCTCCTTACTTTTAAGAGAAATCACCCTCCCTTATTGAGGATGTGATAAAATTAAACATTAAGACAGATTAAAATCCCAAAATAGTTAAACTAAAGGCATCTCTCACATTAGAGGAACATGAAGTCATCATTTTGTGCTTAAAGAATTTATTGACATATTCATATGTATTTATGCTAACATGCCAATATTAGACTCCTCATTAATAGTTCACCACCTAGTTTTACATATGAATGCAAAACCAATCAAATAGAAATTATGAAAAATGCATCCCAAGGTGGCTTTACTGGTCAAAGAGGAACTACATAAATTATTAGAAGCTAGATTTATCTACCCAATAGACTACTCAAATTAGATTTCCAACATTGTCCTTGTAATTAGCCTCAATGTGGAATCAAAATCTATACATATTTTTGGGATATCAACAAGGCATGTCCAAAAGATGATTTCCCTGTTCCTACTATTGATATGATTATAGACTCTATTACTGGCTATGAAATTATTTATTTCATGGATGGATTCTTAGGATATAATCAAATTAAAGTCACCCCTGAGGATCAACATAAAATGTATTTTATTACTCCATGGGGAACATTTTGTTTTCAAGTCATTCCTTTTGGTCTTAAAAACATAGGTGCAACCTATCAATGAGCTATGACTCTCATTTTTCATTATATGATGCATGATATCATTAAGGATTATGTTATGCCTATTTTTCACACCCCCTCAATTTTTCCAAAATTAATACTTTCTACCATAGAGATGACTCTCTCATGAAATTTAAAACTATGTCAGAGACCTAGTCAATTAATAGTATTTTTAAATGCATGTTTTTAATTATAAACTAATGAATTCATGTTTACATTTTTGAGTGGTTTCAAAAATCATAGTGGATTAATGAATAAAATATGCATTTATATAGTACTTATGATCAATCATTTTGCTTCTCAGATAGTTTTCATATTATATCTCAATATTTTTAGTTTTGACAACTTGACTAGTGATAATAAATTTTGGCATGGTTTTCCTTGGTAATATGAGGTTGGATTTAGAATAGATCAAAATGATTTTTTTTGAATCATTTATAATGATTTTCCCCTCTCAGCTTATTTTTAAAAAATTATGAACATTTAGTTGGATTGGATATAATCATTGCAATTAAATATAAGCATGATCATTGTTACAAGTTTATTGTTTCATATATTTCCTTTATGTAATATCCAATTTGAAAGGCAATGGCATGATTTATGTTGGTTTGAATTCTTACTAAGAGTTTTTAATATAGTTATCAAAAGGACAACTTATTCAAATTTTCTTTGAATATGTCATAAGTGTTTCATTGATGAAAAGGTTTAGGATGTGCTCAAGAGATTTTATCTCATGGTTTTAACCGAAGACCTTTATCCTAAGTCCTTTGTTACAATATTCAAATCCTAGTAATTACTCAGATATAAGTTTTGAAACATAAGTCTTGAAGCATAAGGATGACATATTTATTGTGTCCCATTTGGCATAGAATATTTATATAATGTAAATTAGCTTGTCAACATAAGATATTTCATGGGATGTTTTTTATAACATAAAGTGTTCTTTTGAAGTCAAGACATTTCTAAACCTTCATCATCATGTATATTTTTCAAATCCCTAATTTGATTATCTCAAGGGGGTTTAAATAAATTTAAAGTCTTATAAATAATTTTCATGACTTATTTCAAATTTGAATACACATAATGTAAGATGCCAAGTTGGCAGATGTTAGGTGATTGATGGATGTCATGGCATGGTGAGTTGGCATAAACATTTAATGTGAAATAATATTCATGAAGCTTTAAGATATGCAAAATATTTGGTGTCAAGT